>CM062818.1:1725000109-1725500109 GCA_031772625.1 Pinus tabuliformis | reverse complement strand
AGCAAATGTTTTAGGTCCGCCACTCATTAAAAAGGGTCTTTTACATAAGATAAACCTAGAAAGTGGCTATGTTTTGAAACGATTAAACAAGTGGCTCACATCTTGCATCTTGCAGAAACAGATCAGGAGGCAAGAAAGGCAAAAATGCATAATGCAATATTGCGATCTACGATATTTTTTTGCAAATCGCACAATCGCTATCATCGCAGTTCAAAGGCTCACCACCCTAGAAGCTTTCTTCCCATTTTACGATGTAGACATTTATGAGCATTAAAGTTAAGGGATAAAGAAACATTAGTGGGCATTTAGCAAGAGATAGCTGCATTTATGTGTGAAAATCCATTTAGCGTGATATGATATCTTTTTACGTGCATTCAAATAAAACTCATTTTATCACCTTTACAAGTTATCTGCATTATTTTGTTTTACGTTCATCTTTGTGTATCTGATAGTTGTTGTTCTTCACTTTTAGGAAAAATTCGCAGAGCAAATCATTGAGAACAATGGTGAATAAAGGGAAGGTAGTCATCTTTGAGAAGTCAGAAATGACTCCTCTATTTATGGATACTACATGCAATAGAGAGGGAGGAATCCCCACATGGGAGGCCACGTATAATATACTAGAGGAGGAGCAACCAAGGATTCTGGAAATGAAGATTACAGTTGATGAACGTGATTCCTCAGACACTTCCATGTTGGAGACTGCATGCTCATTTTTGCACCACATAACCATGCGCCCGAAGATAATCCCTTATACTAGCATGGTTAAATGGGTTATTAATGAAGGCAACATCTCAAACAAAGAATTCAAGATAAGAAGCCAAGAGGTTATGGGATATTTTACCCTAGACAACCTACGACTTATGTACCACCTACCAGAGCCACAAGTCACCTACAACAGGTAGTTCGTTGAGAAGTTTTCCAAAGAGAACGATGACCTAGCAGACTGCACCCAGGCTTGGTCAAATAATGAGGAAAATTAAAGAAAGGCAAAAAAGTACACTACTTTGTCTATTTGTCCCCCTCATAGTTTTGCAGCAGCAATGTTATGTAGACTATTTGGCAGACCTGATAGTACTAAGTTCTTCCCATAGTGGTTGTCATTAATAGATGTAGTTGTTAACGCAACTGTAATGAATTGGGCACGAATTTTGTTTAACAATTTGGCAAAAACAATTATCGTGTATAGAAGGAAAAGAAGTGTTGCTCCAAGGGTTTACCCTCCATTTTTTATGAGCACCTATGTAATGGATGCAATTTGTTTTAGTTCAAAATTCCCTATCATGGGATGGAAATGGACTATTCAAAATCCACTTCCCATTCACATATATCACAAAGACATGTGGGAATCCAAATTTCAACCACATTTTTTCAAGATTTGTCATGGAGTTATGCTCCCTATTCACAAGTGGCTTTATAATCAAGATGCCCCTAGGCTTTCCCAAGAAGTTGAAGTAGACATCCTCCCAGTGGCTAGATGGTTTGGGGAGGAAACATTTACATATATCAGGGTTTTTGGCAGCATCACCTCCCCCCATGTCCTCCCATACTATGTTCCAGACAAATTGATGGCTAGAGAGATAGCCTATCAAACAACTAGTGAGGGAGGGATGAGCAAGACATTAAAGGAATAAAAAAAGGCCATCTAGCCTACATTCCCTTTACAGTGTGGAGCATTTGCGTTACACAACCTAGGGCATGCATTTAGAGAAGCAAAGAACATGCTATCTCTGCGATTACCTAAATTCCCTGGAAGGCAATATGACCCGTTCGGCACTGTCAAAAATTTCACCACTTTGGTGAAAATAAAAGTATTTAGTAATGAGGAAGATGCCTTTGATGACATCTTTTTGTAGAAAAATACCTTCACAAAGGTGAATCATATGGAACAATTACTTTTTGACCGTGAAGATATGGAACATTTTCATAGTTACAGAGAAAGGAGGTTAGCAAAGGTCCCATTGGATCAATTATTGATTGAACCAATAAGGGAGCCTACTCCTAGTGTGACTATAGAAGGTGACTCCAAAGAAAATTCTATGACTGACTCTGGAGCAGAATCCCAAGAGAAATCTACCAAGGAATCACAACAATCATCACAAAATGGTAAAATAAGAAGCATGGAGTCAGTAAAGGATACAACCCAATCTACACAGAAGATAGTTGAGGAAACTTCAGTCAAAAAGCAGGCTACAATCCCTACCACCTCCGTACAACCAATAAAACCCCTGGTAATTGATTTAGAGGAAGAGTGGGACAATTTTAATAAAAGTCTCAACATAGAGGAACAAGTGCCAGAGTTGCAAACTCCACAATAGAAAACAACTCAGGAAATTACAATGGAAGAGACTGCAAATAGACAAGAGATAGAACACACCCCTGTTACCCCCACCTCCGAAATAGTTCTGAGAATTGAAGAAATTCCCCCTCTAGATGTGTTTTATAGTCCACAACATAAGTCCGTGGTGAAAAGACAAGTAAAGAAAAGGAGATTGGACTCTACATCTGCTACTACCCCTGAAAATGAACTAATGGATGTTCTCTAGAAAGACTCACCGATTGACCCATCCAACAATCTTACTACACTCTCACAGTTTGCAGGTGCTTACGCTACAATGACCATAGAAAAAACAATAGAAGTACAAATGTTGCTTATAGAAAAATAAGATAAAATAACGTTGCTTGAGAAATAATTATAACAAGAAAAATTTGACCAGCAAGCAAAGATATAGTTAGCTAAGCTACAATGGGAATTCGAGAAGATGCAAATAGAACATCGAACCAGCTTAGCAAAGAAGGAAGCACAAATACAAGCAATAACTGATCTACACAAAGATGATCCAAAAATTGATCAGTTTGTTACCGAAGCACTCGGTCTTAACTCCCAGCTGATGCACTAGAAATAATTATTATGCCAGAAGATTTCACAATGGAAATCTTATTGTGAAACAAGCGACAAATTGACAAGTCAAGTCATGGAGATGAGACTTGAATATGATGAGATCTTTAAAAAGGTCTTTGATTTCATCGCCTGGCAGAATACAGAAGATGGGAGAAAAGCCGACTTTCCTAAACTAGAAGAATCACATAAATAAATCCTATTTGCGCGCTGGAATTCTCGACTTAAAGAAGCAAAAAAGGCAACAACACATGTGGCAACAGTATCAAACAGTGTCATAGAAAATATCAATGAAAATTTACATAGTGACAACCTTGTGGCAGAATCCATTCCAGGTTTCCTTCCTAATTCGAAACAACTTGAACTACAATGGAAACAGGGAACAAAAGAAAAAGGAGAAGTGATAAGGCAAATGCCCAGGTTAAACTGGGAATCATATTGGCAACATTTGGTAAAACCTCAGAGCCAATGGATGACCTTGCAATTCCCAACCACTTCTACGGAGAAAACGGTGCCAGCAGTGACTGATGTCGTATTCGCTGGACAGTTGAAAGTTGAAGTCGGCCAACCAACACAACTCAAGCCCATGATGGATATTTGCGATCTGAAGGATCAAATGCAGGGTTGTTAGTCACCATGTTTATTTCTATTTTGATTTTATTTTTGCACAATTTGAGGCAATTCGTTTAAACCTCCTCAACTATATTTGTAATAATTTATTTTTAGTTTTATAGTTTAAGTATTTAAACCCCTCTCATGCATTTAGAGAGGGTTCCAATTTTTTTTATCAGAAACAGTATTCAAAACATGCACTTCTATCCCTTTGAGGAAGTTCTAGTGAAATTAATGGAACATGATTTATTTTTATTTGATTTAGCATCTTCTACTGAAATTGCACTTTTGTACTCTTAGATGGTGTTGAATGGACTGAAGATAGATCAATATTGCTAAAACACGAGTAGGACGTATTATAAATGGTACTTTTATCTCGTAATCCTTTTTACTTATGTATTAAGCAATGATTTCTTTTTGAATTGTTTATGTATGAAAGTCTGAATCTTGATTGCCATTATTGCACTTTTGTATGATGATCTATATTTTATGCTGAATATATGAATAATTCCTTATGCGATATATCTTTCACAATCGTTTCGGATAACTTTTTATATGAAACGATTATTGTTAAAATGGATTCACTTCTCATCGCAATTGAATGATCTTTATTATCAATTGCTTTCAGATATTATTGTAGATCACATACATCAATTTAATCTCGAGTATATTTATAATTAGATAGTGGTTAAATTTGGATAAAATCCATGTGATTGTTAGCTTAGATTAGATTAATTTTAGCTCAAACATTACTTCAAAACATCATATATCACCCCATTAGCACAATCATTAAATAGATTGGGAAACTAGTCTCATTATCCCCAATCGGAGCCACTACTCCAAACGGAAAAGGAGTTGCCAACCAAGGTTTGGACTGGGTGGTTTTCCCCTATGTTGAAGCAACGATTTTTGAGGCTTCAACATTTTAGCGCTAGAAAGAGGGCTTGACTATGAATGAAAAGTAAATCTAAATTAACAGGCCATTATAAGAGTAAAACTCCCTCATCATCACCTCCAACTTCTCGAAAGTCTTCCAAATCCCCTGATCCTAAGAGAGAAATTACACAGAAAATTATACAACCCATTTTTGTGTTGGGTTGTGTTATATTCTTTCCACGACTAGCCCATGTAGGTAACCGAGGGGTTAGAGGGTAGTGGAGCCCCCCCTTTGTTGTGCCGATTGTGTAAAGAGGGGGTCGCAAGGTGTTTGAGGGGTGCAAGTAACCCCACTCTATGGGGTCCAAGACAACGCCCCAGAAAATTTTGGTTTTGGAACCTATGTTAGGTTGGGGGGACCCACCTATGGTTTTGTACATGATTTTTGCACATGTTTTTTGGATGTGATGGTTTTCGGTCCATGGTTTTGGACGCGATGGTTTTCAGTCCATGGTATTGGATGCTTCGGCATGTATAAATATGTATTATAACATTGAAAGGGATATAATGAAAAATCAAGCTGGTAGTCCCGGTTTTGGGATCCAGGGGAAAATCTCTGTGTATATGTGTTTTATGTGTTATGCTCTCGCATTGTTTATTTTATGTGTTCTAGAATTCGTATGTAGGTAATTTCTGTAAGGGGTTAAAACCTACATGCTAAAATCCCAAACAAGCCAGATCGTTCTTCTTTTACTAAAGCCCCAGAAGTTCAATCTTTGATTCATAAATTACAGGGGATTTCGCTATCTCAAGAAGAATATGAGTTATCCCAAGATAATGTTACCTCTCAGTTCACTCCATCTCAATGGTTAACTAGAGCATAAAGCGAAAAGTTTGGAATTCCTTTGTTCAAATTTCCTCTGCCAAGCCATAAGAAAGCTAAGAAAACGCCATCTAAATCTCACGGTGAGGTTCTATCGTCATCTTCATTCATTCCATCTATACCCTCACAAGGTCAATCATCCACCTCGCCACTCCAGATCGTGATTCACATAGGTACAGGAGCTACATCTTCCTCTACCCAATCACCTTCAACCATTACTACACCTTCTCGTACCCACATACCAGCAATGGCATAGAATCCTCCAAGGCCATGGACAAACCCAGGGGCTGTTAGGATGGCTAGACCCTTACATCAATTACTAGCACACCCAAAGAAATGGTTGCCCAAACTCAATCCCGATAATGGCCTATTAGCTGAGGAACATATAAATAATTTCACGTTGTCAATTAACTTGAATGAAGTGGTGGAAGAAGATGGAATTTTAATATTATTCCCATATACTTTACAGGGAGCTGCAGGATCATGGTACTTTTCATTACCATCAAGTTCTATTAGCAATTGGGATGCTTTTCAAGAGAAATTTTTAACTAAATTCGGAGATGATAGATCTACAGCTACCCTAATCAATGATCTCTCCAACTTGAAAGCCGAATCGAAAGAACCCATTAAGGACTTCAACTCTCACTTCAATAAATTATTGAATAATATACCAACAACATCTAAGCCTAGCGATTAGGTCCAAAGTGAGTGGTACATTTCTGCCCTATTGTCAAAAACAACTATCTTCGTTTATAGAGTTGTCAAACCAACTTTGGCAGAAAATATGAAAGAGGCAATAGCTGTGGAAAAACACCTTCTAGTTGTGGAAAAGAAAAACATATTAAAAGAACAAAAATCTAAGAAAATAACCTTTAGGGATGACTCTAAGAAGAAACCACCAAAAGATCCTTTTGATCTTGAAGGGTTACAAAAAGTCTTCAAGACCATGTCTAACGAAATGGTTAATTAAACAATAGGTAGCAGAGACTTCCTCTAAGAAACCTTTTAGACCATTTAAAAGGAATTCCCCTACTGATCCTAAACCCCCAAATGCTATATCAAATGCTGAATCAGGTGGAGAGGAGGACCAAGTTTCAACAAACGAAGAAAAAATGGACAATGAAGAAATAGCAGAATTACAAGTAATGTGGGATTTTATACTTCCCAGTGAAGAGACTCAAGAAGCATTACTTTTCGCTACCTGAAGTAAAAAGCCTGTTGAATTGTCACAAACAAATCCAAAATAGAAGGCTTCAATGCCACCCCTAGGGACAAAGCAACAGGTAAGAAATATGTACCAAAATCCACTCAAACTAGACCTCCTCGATTGGATCCTTCTCCTTCATCTAAAACTTTGATAGTTTTTGATGAAATGGAATATAATATTATTGATGATATGAAGAAGACTAGGGAAAACATCACCTTTCATGAGCTTAGTAAATTGCAGCATCAACAGAAGTTACTTCTTAAAGAACTTAAAGTAGTACCTACTGCGCTGCTTCCTACTGTCGTGATCTTACAAGCTTCCGAAGAAATGGGAAGACCCCCTAGTGCTTCTTTGAACAAGATTGATCCAACCGATATAGCTTTAATTAGGGGAAGATCAAAATCTCACACTTCGCCATTTCTCCTTACTTTTGAAGTAGTTAATCAAAACTTACACAACTATCTAGTTGATTATGGAGCTTCATCTAACATCTTACCCAGAACAGCAAAGTTGAATGTTCAACCTCAAAAATATGTTGTACGAATAGCTTAGTTAGATCGCTCTCAAGTCGAATTTGTTGGGGAACTTAACCAAGTAACCATTAGACTTTGTCAAACCCTGAAGTTTGCCAAGTCATTGACATACTTGTAGTTGACATTCCCGAGTTCTATGGCTTAATCCTTAGTAGAGACTGGTCAGAAAAACTTCATGGTTATATTTAAACTGACTGGTCTCACATGTGGCTTCCCTATAATGGAAAACCAAATCAAATAAGGGTTGATCGTGAGAAGCATCAAAAGTTCATAGTGACAGAATTAGAAGGAGAAAGTGAACCAGTTGCGTATAGCAACAATATCATCGGAAATTTGTTAGGCCCCTATACTACTAGTGTAACCCATTATTGTTATTAGTACAACCCCCTTATTATATTGTTGTACTCATGTAGTCCCCTTATTGTTATTATTGTGCCCCATAGAAGCCCACTATTGTTATTATTGTGCCCTTACATTATTATTGTTATGTTGGCTCTGATTATATTATGACCCTTTAGACTCCTATATATAGAAAGGAGGTCTTGTCATTTGTATCATCTAAGAATTTTTCATTTGTGTAATGTAAAGGAGGTTTCCTCCTCGAAGAGGCTGAATTCTAAGGCGTTTTTCTCTCTTTTCTATCTTTTTGTGAGCTGGTTTCCTAACATTTGGTATTAGAGCTTTGGATTCTAGGGTTTCGCTGCTCCAAATAGGTCATCGTGGAATTTTCGCTATAGCTTCTTTTCTGTGATGTTTCAGAAGTGAAAACAAAAACCCATTTCAGAAGAAATCGTGTTGAACATTGGGTTCGAATTTCAGAGCTTGTCTCCCTACATTTTTGGAGATATGATATGAGGAAGTTAGGCATTTTGCAAGCTCCAGAATTTAAGCTAAAACAGGTCATCATGGGATTTGTGCTATAACTCTTTTGCTACGAAGTTTCAGAAGCTAAAACAAAAACCCATTTGAGAAGAGATCGATCTGAACCTCGGCTCCAAATTTCAGATCCTGTCTCGCTATATTTGCGGAGATATAGTCTGAGGAAATTAGGGTTTTTGCAGACCCACGAATTACATTCCAAACAGGTCACCTTGGGAAAATCATCATAACTATCTCTCTGGGCATTAGATTGCAATTTCATAAGAAGTTACAGAAAGAAGATAGACTGTAGTTTATTTTGTATAATTTTCAGTTCCTAAGGTAAAAACAACAAATTCGCTCTTTTGAAAAGGTATATAATAAGGTCACGTTGGGAGATTGTGCATAACTCTTTCTTGGAGAATCTAAATTCGATCAGACTAGTGGCATTGGAAAGAGGACGCAGAGGGCTACTGTAGGTTGCAATTTTAGAACATAAAGATCCAAAAGTACAGAGTTACAGTTGTTTCAATATCGAGCTCCTAAAATCAAGAAAAAGCGAGATGAGGAAGTTTGATGGAAAGGATCTGGTAAATTGGATACTATAGATGGAGAAATATTTCGATCTACATGAGGTGCAACTATTACAAACAGTACGCATTGCATCTTCATATTTAGAACCAGATCAATTTTTATGGTATAAAGGGCTTTATTCTCATAAACCACTTGTTACGTGGTCAATTTTCATGAAGGAAATGGTAGCACATTATGAGGATACAAAGAGAGACTCCTTCTTTAGCCAATTGATAAATCTCAAACAAAAGGGTTCAATGGAAGATAACATTGAGGACATTCAAAAATTGAATAGAAGGGTAAATTATATTCCAGAGAAGCAAATGATTGATGTCTTCATAGGGACTTTAAAGGATAACGTTCAACATGAGGTTCGTTTTTGGGAACCTGATTCATTGGAGGAGGCTTTCGAGTTGGCAAGAAAAATTGAAAAGTGAAATTATTGAAACAAGGAATCCCACCACTCATGACTATAATTATGAAAGTGTTTCTTCTCCTAGCCTTCCACAACCTACAAGGATTACACCACAACAATTGGAAGAGAAAAGAGAAAAGGGGCTTTGTTACAATTGTGATAACAAATCCACTAAAGGTCATAAGTGTGCTGAGAAGAAATTATTTTACATAGAGTATGAAGAGGAGGAAGAAAAGGATCAAGAAACATCAAAAGAAGAGGATATACGCCAGGAACAAACCCCAGAGAAAGAAGAAACGAGTCCGACCATATCTTGTAAAGAATTGACAAGAATTACCACTCCTCAAACTCTCAAGAGAGGAGGACATATCAAGAAGAAAAAGGTTCAAGAAGTGAAAGATCATATTGAGAAAGCAGATATGAATCCAACCATATCTTGTAATGCATTGGCTAGAATTACCACTCCTCAAACTATCAATATAGAAGGACATATCCAGAAGAAAAATGTTGAAGAAGTGAAAGATCACATCAAGCATCAAGAAATGAATCCAACCATATCTTGTAAAGCATTGGAAGAAATCATCACTCCTCAAAGGATGGAGGAAAAGAGATAGATATGAAGAGAGAGAGTGTGTGTGAAATGTGATGAGGGGACTGAGATAGAGATACAGATAAGGAGAGATGGAGGGAGGTATAGATATAGATGACAGAGGGAGAGAGAGAGAGAGAGAGAGAGAGAGAGAGGCATGGAAGAGAGGGAGGGCAAGAGAGAGAGAAAGAGAGAGGGAGGGAGATAGACACAGAATGGAAGGTGGAGAGAGAGGGAAGAATAAAGAGACACACTGAGACAAATATAGACATAGAAGTTAGATCTATAAATTCGTGAATATTTTAGTTTTTCACTAAAATAGATGTTGTGATTTCAATGTAGTTGTTGATTTCTAATACTAATTGATCACTTGCACTAGATGAATTGATTTCAATGTAGATGCTGATTTCTAATATTATTTAATACCTTACACTAGATGCATTGATTTTAGTGTAGATATTGATTTCTACTCCTATTTAATTTCTTGCATTGGATGCATTTTTTTAAGTGTAGATAGTGGTTTCTAATACTATTTGATCACTTGCATTAAATGCATTGATTCTAGTGTATATGTCTATTTCTAATCCTATTTGATACCTTACACTAGATACATTGATTTCATTGTAGATGTTGATTTCTAATCTTATTTAATACCTTACACTAGATGCATTGATTTCATTGTAGATGTCGATTTATAATCTTATTTAATACCTTACACTAGATGCATTGATTTAAGTGTAGATGTTGATTTCTACTCCTATTTGATTTCTTGCACTGGATGCATTGGTTTCAGTGTAGATATTGATTTCTAATCCTATTTGATTGCTTGCATTAGATGCATTGTTTTCAATGTAGATGTTGGTTTCTAATTCTATTTGATTGTTTTCACTAGATGCATTGATTTCAATGTAGATGTTGATTTATGATTTGATGCAACTAGATGTATGATGTACAATAATTTCATAGTGATTAGATTAATATTGTGCATCGATTTCAGTGTAATTACATCTCCTCCCCCTCCATCTATATCTCTATCTCCCCTTGTCTCTCCTTCTCACCCCCAAAACATACACACACTCTCACAGTCTAAGCGCATAAAAATTATTCATGACGTGAATTGACTTCTGTGTTACAATAATTCAACCTTAAATAATACTTGAATTTTCACCCTAAATAAAATGTTCACTTACCCGAAATATTTGCTTCCTAAAACTGTAAACTATTTGTAATTGGCTACATTCTATTATTCCCATTGTCCATCATTCAACATTGTTAATCACTTTGTATTCAAATGAGGTAATAGAAAATAACTACCATTGAATATCATTTGGGGTTTAACACTCCATAATTCACAATGATTGACTTTGGACAAAACTACTATTAATATTGGAGAGCAACAAAGTATGGAGTTTACTATAGTAGCTCGAGTTAAATATTTGAATGATCTATGATTTCAACTGCGTTTTTCATATGATCAATATGAGAAAATGGAAAAATTAATAGGTGTGACAATAAGAACAATAGAAGAAAATAGTTTTAGATTGATCGCAATGAAGATTGTTTGTAATTGACTATATTCTTATTATTCACATTTTCTATCATTCAACATTGTTACATTGTCACTTTGCACTCAAAATTTGTATTTCATCATTTTTCATCATTCAAGTTACTAACAACCTCTCTCATCTCAAAAAACTGAGGTAACTTAACAAATTTAAAATTAAATTAACCAAATTAATCTTAGACATATTTAACATATTCAAAATTATCAAAATAATTAGATGTTCAAAAAATTTTGTATGACCGCACACAACTGAAACCATCTTAGATCCATCTTAACCCCTGATCTATCAAGCTTCGAGAGGGATCAAATCTCTCGATGATCATGAACCACTCTAGCTAGTTCGAAACACATCAACAAAATTTTCTCTTATGTGATTTCTATCGAAAAGACTCTTCTTAATTATAAGGACTATTTATATGTTAAATATTTTAATATGATGTGTATATTATAATTTGTTTTATCTAAAAAATTGTTAGTAAGTTTATTAATAAAAAACAAAATTACAATATAAAAGAAAATTGAATTTAAAAAACATCTCACGTCTCACATCTCACATCTAACATCTCACATCTCACATCTCACATCTCACGTCTATACATCTAACATCTAACATGTCACATATAACGCTCACACATCCACCCTATACTGTATTGTAGAGTGCCTCTCGACACAATAAAAGTATTATCATTTTTAATTTTATTAAACCTTGATTTAATATCCACCTAATATTTTTAGTAGAAATGACGATAAAAGATCTTTATATATAAAAGTATTATCGGTTTTAATTTGATTAAAACTTTTATTTAATCTCTATAGAGCTTCCATGGAATATTTTTAGTAGATAGAGAGTTTAGATATATCTCAAAAAGTAATTATAACCCTTTTGTTTTTAGATTTAATTAAAAAAAATTGTAAAATTAAGTTAAAATAAATTATTTTATTATTACTCATTCTTAAATTTCTTAATTTAAATGTTATTTGATTATCTTTAAATGTATCTCCCTAGTAGTGGACTTCTTGGCCCAAAAATTTAAATAAATGTATATTTAATATGAATAGTTATTCTTTCATCACTTGGTAGATTCTTAGCTAAGATGGATCTATGATGGTTTTTAATAATATTATTTATATAGTAAGCATGTCTTTCAGATTAATCACATCAACATTATTTGGTCGATGTTTATAACTAGCTTATGTGGTTCATCCTCAAGACATAGGATGAACCACATCAGGTGGTTCGTTTATATAGTAAGCATGTCTTTCACATTAATCACATCAACATGATTTGGTCGACATTTAGAACTAGCTAATGTGGTTCATCCTCATGACATAGGATGAACCACATCAGGTGGTTCGAAATGTCGATGAAAGACATGATTACTACATTATGGATCAAAAAAGCCTAAGATCTAACAAAAATATTATTTGTATTATGTAAATTCACATCTCTATATATAAAAGTATTTTCCTTTTTAATTTTATTAAAACTTTGATTTAACCTCTATAGAATATCGACAAATATTTTTAGTAGCAGTGAGGATAGAGGGTCTCTATATGTAAAAGTATCCACCTTTTTTATTTTATTAAAACCCTCATTTAATATTGAATATCCATTGAATGTTTTTATTAGATAAAGGTTTCATATATATCTCAAAAGTAATTATACCCTTCTTGTTTTAAGATATAATTAAAAAATGTTATAAAATAAAATGTTTGTAAAATATCTTGATTGTGAAATGAGTTATATTTTTTGGGCATGTGGTATTCATAAGCTGTGGTATTGGTCCATGGTATTGTAACAAAGTCTATGGTATTGGTCAATGGTATTGTAACAAAGTCTATTTAAAAGTTAATAATATCCATAGAAAAGTAGGAATGGATATTCATGGTTAAAAACCTTGTTATATTGTAAGTTTTTATTTTTTATTTTTAAGAGAAATAACATCTAACAAAAATATTATTTGCATTATATAAATTCACATCTCTATATATAAAAGTATTTTCCTTTTCAATTTTATTAAAACTTTGATTTAACCTCTATAGAATATCGACAAATATTTTTAGTAGCAGTGAGGATAGAGGGTCTCTATATGTAAAAGTGTCCACCTTTTTTTATTTTATTAAAGCCCTCATTTAATATTGAATATCCATTGAATATTTTTATTAGATAAAGGTTTCATATATATCTCAAAAGTAATTATAACCTTCTTGTTTTAAGATTTAATTAAAAAATGTTATAAAATAAAATATTTATAAAATATCTTGATTGTGAAATGAGTTATATTTTTTGGGCATGTGGTATTGATAAGCTGTGGTATTGGTCCATGGTATTGTAACAAAGTCTTTGGTATTGGTCAATGGTATTGTAAAAAATTCTATTTAAAAGTTAATAATATCCATAGAAAAGTAGGAATGGATATTCATGGTTAAAAACCTTGTTATATTGTAAGTTTTTTTTTTTAAGAGAAAGGAGTATTTTAATTTATATTTAAAAAACTAGGATCTAGACCAGAACTGTTACAATATTTCTAAAAAAAGGTGTTGCCAAAATTCCAAATCCTTGAGGGTTTGAGATTGAGCACGTAGTATCAATCCAAATCCTTAATGGAGAAATTCACAATACAAAAAACATATCCCCATTCCAAGTAAATATTTTCCAAAAGACCCTTAAGATCGAAATACATTTGCATCCCCTTCTTAACTATTTGTCATTTGAATTTTGATTGACTTTTCGTTTTACTTGGAAAAATATTTTTTTCCTTGTTTCCAACTTTGATCCATCTCGTGTTATCTAGTGAATCTATCATCTCACCTTTCTTTTGATGGTCTCTACTAACAAATTCATCCTTTGACTCATTAATGGCTCTTCCTTGTGTGCCTGATCAGCCCAATAAGTTACTTGTTTAGTCTTGTTTTCTAGAGCAACACTAGTAGAGGCATTGTAATTAAGGCTATTATCTGAAGAGACATTAGAGTCACAAAAATTCTTTGTCTTGTCCTTAACAACTTTTCAAACATCATCCCTAGGACTATTTTTTTCTAAAATTATTCTCAGGAGAAGCAGTTGGGATACTAGTATTATCAAGATTTCCATAGGCCTCCTCTTTGCAACTTGCCTCCACTTGGTTTGGTGTTAAGTTTCCATGACCCCAATGGGGATATTTCTTGGATTCTAATGACTTTTTATCCTCTAGTTGTTTTTCTTCATTACCGAGATTAAGGGAGTTCATCCTTAAAGAGCGTGTAATGTTCTGACTTGGAACCATCCCACCAACTTAGTTTGTGACTATTTTTCCTGACTTTGGTCATCCCAGCTTTGGGACAATTTTTTAGGGGATATTATGTTTTATAAAAAGCTCTACAATGAAAAGAAATATTTTCATAATCCAACTTTTCCACCCATAGATAATCTCGGCTTGTCAACTTAAGTTCTACCTGAAATCTTTTTCTAAAGTCCATCTCCACACAAATGCTATCATATGTGGATTTCAAGTACTAATTTGTGTAATCACATTGGAAATAAAATATTCCTAAAACATTTCCTATAGCTTTCAATGTTGGAAGATTTCACATATGCAAAGGGAGATTAGGAAGCCTTACCCATAATGTAGTGGTAGAAATTGAAGGTGAAATGGGCTCAAAAGAGGGGAACCAGAGTTGCATAGATATCCTTGCACTTCCCTAAAACCATGAACTAGAATCAGGGATCAGCTTTCAATCTTCAACTTTATTGAATTTCAATCTTCAACTTTATCGAAGAATGTAACAAAAAACCCTCTAGCCAAAGGATAGATATTCAACTCTTTCGAAATTAGAGGTTTCTAGTGTTTAGATATCCACGAGTGTATATCTATTAAACATGACCATATACCATTAAATATGCATATAAAACCTTCCTACAAGAATAAATTTTACCTCTCTAAATGCTTCAACCACTAAAGGGGCATTTATTGACAAGGCTTCATGAACTAACAATCTTAGGAAAAAGAGATAAGTTTTAGAATTCACTACATCATGAAAATAGGGGGATCAACTGTCAGGCTTGGGCCCTTCGAGACTAAGGAAATAATGTCACTCACTGCCACTTTTCAGAAGCATGGGGTGTATTTGAGACTACCGCCATGGAAGATGAGGTCGGATTGAAAGGAGAGGAACACACTTTGCTGTAATTTTTCCCAGAGCAAAGAGAAAAATCAGGCCTATTGCCATGGAGAAAGGCAGGTTCACCCCTGACACCAAGGGTACTTTTAGACAATCTACCACAATGGGTGCCAGGGAAGATGAGAATTTCGGGGAAGAGAAACCATTCTTGGAAAATGTAACTTTTCCATTATTAATAACCATGTTTTTTATTACAACCACCGAGGAAGCAAATGTGGAAGATAGGTTTGTAGAAAATGGTTCAATCACAGTTGATCTTTATCTTTCGACTGCCATAGATGCTAGAAAATATGAGAATAGAGATGGTAGAATCAATACCACAACAGAAGAGGAGTCCTCCATCTACAAAATTCCAAGAGAGAGGGAGGGTAAACGACAAGTTAGGGTTGAACCCTACCTGCCACAACAGAGAAGCCCTACTCATAATCCATGATACTTCCTTCACACTAAGTTTATTGTAAGTATCAAGATTTTATGTGCTTGTTAATTGAATTTAAATATGGTTGTAAAATAATTATTTTAATTTATAGGCACAATTTAAATTATAAATGAAATGACCTTTTTCACCGCAATATGACAATGCAATTCCAAGCAAGATTGTCATTTTTTTGTTTGAAATACATTTTTGAATGTAAATGGATTCAACACTGAAAAAAAATTCTGTAGATTAAACAACTTAAACTCAAGTTTTTAAAAATCTCTCCTAGATTTTGGTTAAAATTAACTTAAAAAATGCTCTTAAAAAAAGGTCATTTCGTCTATTAGTTAGACTATTTGTAATCTATATGATAAAATGGATCTTAATTTGTAGCTATTGTTAATATGTTATATATTTTAATGTGATATGCATAGTATGATTTTCTTTTATCTAAAATATTGTAAGTTTGTTAATAAAAACAAAATTACAATATAACAAATTAAATTTTATTATTTTTATTTTTTATTATTAATTGAGTAGATATTTAAATGTTTACGGACACTACAACATCTCCCCCATACTACAACATTTACACCATTACAACATCACCCCCACACTGGGTTGTAGAGCGTCTAATTATAAGTTTTGGAGCTTCTATCAAGAATTGGGTGAAACAATTTTTAGTCAAATTGTAATCTTTTGTTGTTTAAAATGTATTTTTTATTGCATATATGGATCCACCAACTTTTGTAGTTTCTTGCGCTAATTGGATGAAACAATTTTTAGTCAAATTGTAATTTTTTTGTTGTTTAAAATGCAATTTTATTGCATATATAGATCCACCATCTTGAAAAGCCTCAAAGGTACTCATATTGCTGAGAGTTTATACTCAAACTTGTGATTCCAATAATTATTTGCCTAATTCTAAGAAAACTTTAAGTGAAAATATGTCCAAATTTTTTCCCAAACTTATAACAAAGAGACTAAAAATATAAATATATAAAAAATTAATAATAACTTTTTTTAAAATATAAATATATAATAATTTAATTAAATTTAATCAATAGTTGAATATAAAATTTATAAATATAATTATTCATTAAATATTATTGCTTTACTAATTTTGTTGACATGTTATTTTTTAAATAATAAATAAATAAATATTATTTAAAATATATTAGTATTATTAAGCTTACATTTTTTAATATATAATTATATTTATTCAATAATATATAATAAGATAAATTGATATAATAATAATTCTAATGAATCTTATCCTATTTTGAATTCCTTAAAAACTCAAAAGCATTTTACATGTTGTGTAAGCCCCTTTTGGACAAGTCAAATTGATTTCTTTCTTCGTTGTGATCATTGATTTTACTAATCTCTCAATACAGCAAAGTTCAAATCTTCTAATTCAAATGTAGTTTCACTAAGTCAATGCTTTATTTGTTCTTTTCTTCGAATATTCAATATTTATCTTTATTTATCTATATTTATATTCAATATTTATCTTTATTATTTAATATTCAATATTAAATAATAAGAAGAGATAAACCATGACTTACATTACACTAGCAGCTTAGTTAAGGGCTTTTCTTTTGGATTTTTATATTGTAGAGGAATTTAACATTTCTATGAAGCACACGTGCTTTTTTTTGCATCTTTCTCGTATTTCTTCCACGGAAGGGCTTTATTAAATTCACTATTTTCCTCTAAGTTCCATGAAGTTACCAAGGGACCATGGTTGAAGCATGCTTTACATTTAAGCACTACCTAATCATAATACATCTTTTTTATAAACCTTCCTTGCAACTTTAGTTAAAATGTGTTTAAGGAGGCCATTAGTGAAATCCACTTCTAGACATACTTAGAATAAAATTTGAAATGCTTACTACTAGTTTTGGGAACAAATTGTTGACCAATATGCTTTCATTGATGCTAAGAGTTATCATTGATGTCAGGTTCAAGGGGAGCTTGCTTGAGATCATGGTTGAAGATGATATCTTTGAAGAATTTTCCTTTTTCTTTCCAAGTTAGTTGGAGTGAGAATGAAAAGTATACAATTAGGTAGGTCGTTCATGCAATTTTCCAATGATATATGAAACTTTGTCTAACTCCTATATACTTAGAAGAAAACTAAGTTTTAAGTTATGTAATTCAAGCAAGGTTCCAGTAGCAAGGTTCTAAGTTTTAAGGGGATTGGTGTTCTCAATAGCTAGGTGCCTACTAAACCTTGGGGATTGGTATCTCCAGTGAGTCGAAACCTGTAATTGTAGATAGGTTCCTACAATAATCATTTAATGAAAAGAAAAAATTTATGGTTTTCACCCTTTATAGGTTTCCATGTTAATCTATGGTGTCCTCTATGTTCATTTGAATATGTTATGGTTTTTTGTTAAATTCATAAAATAATAAGGAACAAGGATTTAAGTGAAAAATTATTTTAGGAAACTTGAATATTGATTCAACCCCCCTCTCAAAATTCATTATTTGGTATTAAATCAAGGTTCCTTCAGTAACGACTTAACCATTGGAAGGAATATCTTACACAAAATTTTAGTTAGGATGATCTCTTCTCAAGCAAACCCTCACTATTCAAAGGGACAAATTTCACCTTTTGGAAAATCAGAATGAAGACCTATCAGATGTCATTTGGCATGGACATGTGGAATATTGTAGTGAGTGGGTATCATAACCAAGAAACTCCTCCAACATATTAGGTTGGAAAGAAGAGGTATGAAAGCAATGATAAGGCTATGTATGCAATTTTGAGTGGACTTGCACCATTCGAATTTGTCAAGGTGATGCAATATGAGACAACTAGGAAATGTGGGATAAACTTGTGAATAGTTATAAAGGGGAAACCAAGGTCAAAAATGAAAAACTAAAAACATGCAAGATACAAATTATATGAAAATTTGAAAATGAATGAGATTGTTTCTTTCTCATAATGGATGATATTATAAATGCCATGAAAGGATTAGGTGATAAAATTGAAGAAGCTACAATAGTCCAAAATGTGTTCAGATTGCTTACTCCTAAGTTTGATGCCAAAGTCTTAGCAATAGAAGAAATGTAAGACTTAAACCAATTGGCCATGGAGAAGCTTCATGGAATACTTACATCCTATGAAATGAGAATGATAAGGGATCAACTAGAACTTAGAGAAGTTACTTTTAAATTATCAAGAAAGCCAAAATAATATCAAGACCAAGGCAGCTCCAACCACATTTCAGATGAAGAGGAAGCAAACTTTGTCACAAGACTATAAAAGGGCATTGGAAGATACACAAGTATGCTTCCATTCAAATGTTTTGGGTGAATGCATGAAGATGGGTTACAATTTTGGGCCAAATGTGGCGATGAAATTTCAAAATTTTATTGTTTTATCAAATTGAAGCCCTCTAAATTCATATAAGCATTGCGAATTTTGATTCAGAGTAAAAAGACAATTCATGGAGAATTATGTTGTTGTCCTAATGCTAATTTTTGCAAAAAAACAATGTGTCATATAATATGGCAATTTCCACTAAATGAAATGATTGTCTTTGTAAATTTTCACAAATCTTAAGAGGCATCTGTGTGTTCATGTAGCATAACTTAGTCTAAAATGTATAATTTTTAAAAAATATATCTAAAATGTATAATTTAAAAAAATATATATGTGAGCAAGATCTACACAAAGAAAACTAAGTTTTTCATATTAAAAATTTATTTTTATGCAAAATTATATATACTTTTTTATTTTTCAAAGTTGGTGAAGTAATATTTCAATTGCATTTTCCAAAAACATGTGTTCAAGCATTATGTTTAAAAGAAATTAGATAAAAAAATATCATATGAATTCGAAAATGTCAAACTCATATGCCGTTGGATAGAGGATTCCTTCTTGAATCCAACATGCTCAACTCCGCCACTTACGGATAACTTTTGCTTGGACCTATCTAGGGTACAAAATGGTGTTGTAGAGAAAACTGCAAAAGAGGAGCTAAAACTCTATTTTTTTTAGGCACTCAACAGCGCAATTGAGTGCTTAAAACGCTCAATGAAGTGCTTGAAATAAATTTTCAAAATAGCTTGATCGAGGGTTTAAGAAACCCTCGATCTAGCCTTTAATGTGGTTAAATAGAGGCTCGATCGAGCTATAGGCTTGATCGAGCCTATGGAGCTATCATAGTTATCTAAAAGAAAAAGAAAAAAAAAATGAAACCTCTTAATACTTTCCTTTAATTGAATTATAAAATTTATTTATTTCACAAAAGTTATATATATAT
Source organism: Pinus tabuliformis (assembly GCA_031772625.1). Taxonomy (NCBI): domain Eukaryota; kingdom Viridiplantae; phylum Streptophyta; class Pinopsida; order Pinales; family Pinaceae; genus Pinus; species Pinus tabuliformis. The sequence continues at coordinate 1,725,480,244 of CM062818.1, read as the reverse complement.
ATATATATATATATATATATATTGTAAGCTTGGCAGGACTACATCATCATGTCCAATATATCACCCCGACTGGGGCGGGGAATTCAACTAGTGACTTCACATCAAGGAGTGACTTAACAAAGTACCCGATCACCATCTATCCAAGACCCGGTGGATTTTTTTTTTGTAAGTTTGGCAGGACTACATCTTCATCATGTTCCCTATATCACCCCGATCAGAGCGGGAATTGAACTAATGACTTCACATCAAAGAGTGCCTTAATAGAGCATCCTATCACCGTCTATCCAAGACCCCGTGGATATTTTTATAAATATTCAAATATATTCCAAACCCTAAATTTCCTTAATTCTAGATCCAAATTTTATTTTATTTTACCAAGAAAATAGTTATAATAATATATAGATAACTTTCTATAAAAGATTTTTACTATGTTTTTTCAATTTTGAAATTCTTGAAAATGTTAATTTGTTTATTGTTTTGATTTTAAATATAACATATTTTTATACTTAATCATTTTATATTTTTTTTATGTAGAAATTTTCAATAAAAATAAATCAAATTATAATAATAATAAAAAAACAAACAACAAACTAAACTAAACTATTTCTCACTAACATTTATGAATTTGTCACCATTCAATCAACTTGAAATATGTTCATAGTATAATACAAAACTAAACACTAATTATAAAGATTCTATAGCAGATTACTCATTAATCATTAAAAAAAATCATATATTATATTTTTTCAAATCATTACTTTAAATTTTTGTAAATTTTATAATATTATTATTTTAAAAATAATTTCATACACACATTTAAATATATATTACTCAAATTCAAATTAATCAAATAATGTTTCAAAAATTATGATTTTCTTATGTTTTATTGTTTTAAAAATATATATTGCAAACCAATGTTAGGAGTAAAAATTTCTATATATACTTCGCACTTGTGCAGATTGGGGACAAAATTGAGTGCAATCACATTTTACAGGTTGAGATAGATTTATAACCGCATATACCATTATATTAATTATAAATCACAACTCTTACAACTACGTTAATTATTATTGAACTCATTTATTTCCCCGAACAAGTGGATATTACTGCATTATATCCACATTACATAATTGAGTGCAATCACATTTTATAGGTTGAGAGATTTATAATAGCAGATACCATTATATTAATTATAACTCACAGCTATTACAACTATATTAATTATTATTTCACTCAATTCTTTCCCTTAGCAAGTGGATTATAGGATTGGGTGCAATCACATTTTACAAGTTGAGAAGGATTTATAACCACAAATACCATTATATTAATTATAACTCACAACTAATACAACTAAGTTAATTATTACTGCACTCATTTATTTCCACATTACAAAGTTGAGTGCAATCGCATTTTACAGGTTGAGAGAGATTTATAATAGTAGATACCATTATATTAGATATAACTCACAACTATTACAACTACCTTAATTACTATTGCACATTGATCTGAAGCTCTAAATTTTCTATAAAATAAAAGTTGTCGGATTGGTGTGGAAACTGAACGATCATGTAGTCATCGTCGTTCTGAATCTGATGCAACTTGTTTTGTGCGAAACGGACTCCATATGCTCCCAGAAATGAGTTATGTTCGTTTTCCTAAATAGGCGAATTTTGCAAAAAATGAGCAGCACTGCACGTCAGCAGTTCGTACTGCTAACGTGGTAGGTTGACTGGGATGCCTATATGGTAGGCTGATGTCGCAAGGTGACTATATATTTTACCTCTGCCGAATTGTGTGTTGACACATGGCAAGTGCCTAGGTGGCACGTTTTGATTGGTTGGTAGGTGGCCAATCACACGCTGGCAGCCCAAGGGCCACCAAAAATTAGGTTAAGGTTCGGGCAGCAATGGCAAAGGTCGAACCTGCAACCTCCAAACTCCAAGCACCAAGCCTAACCAACTCACCATACATTGTTGCTTGTTATATAGCCAATGTCACATATATTTAAACCTCAAGTTGTGCTCGTTTTGGAAGAGGGGCCAGCCACAGGGGGCTAGCCCTTGGGTGCATGCACTCGACATGACCGTGGGCACGGAAAGAGTGGGATCCTGACCGGCGAGGATGGGTCATTGGCCTTAGCCCCAGGCACGTGGCCCCCCCCACACAACCACATTTTTCGAAGATAAGGCCTTAGAGGTCGAATTAAGGCGCCCACAAAATGCGTTGGATTTTGGGCAAAATGGCACTCTGTTAGCACAATTTGGGGTGGATTTGTAGGTTCGGTGCCAGGTTTGGTGGAGTTTGTGGTGCGATTAGTGCCAAAACTTGGGGAAGCCATAACATAGGTAGTTTTTATCCAAATGGAGCGCAGAAAGGTTGTTTAAGAATTTTTGGGCATTTTGAAGCCAATGGAACAAGTTTCAAAGCCATTAAAGCACTTATGAAGAGACTTTTTGCAGGTTTGAGTCTATGGGTGCTAGGATCAACCAGGAGGTTGAATCAGTTTTTGAAGCCTTTTGAGAATGGAGAGGACCTTGTAGGGGTTTCCCAGCCTTCATATGTTTTCTACAACAGCTGAGACGTCAATGGTGTATCTCATGTTTCTGTTTTCTCATTGTGTCTTTGAGGAAAGCTCTGTTTCAATACTCCAAGTGAATTGTTGTAATTATTATGTTCATTGTCAGATGGAGTATGGGGTCTTGATTTGCAAACCCTTTACCTTGTTGATTGTTTCATGACTAACTATAGGTTGTCATGTGCCTAGAGTGAGAGTTCTTTGAGAAGAATGTTTCCTTGAAGGGAAAACTAACCACTCTTTTTATCAACACATTTATGTACTCTTTATCACTGAAGAATTTTGAGCATAATGAGATTGGGTCAATCCATTGGAAGCTATACTGAGGAGGCATAGCCTAGGAGGAGTGAACTCATTTATCAATTGCTGAGTGTATTACTATTATGTTTTTGTTCAGTGTTTAGTTATGTTAATTTTCTCATGAAATTTACATAAAAACACATAAAAAATAACTCATGTAAAACTAAATGTATCATAATGATATTTGTACCATAACGAGTCATTTTTCTAGCTAAATGTATCATATGTACTGGGATCTTGCTGCAACTTTTGAATGAGTGCCCACACTTCTTCATCATTCTTCCATTCATCCCTTGCTTCATTTATCCAATCAGGTTGGATGATAGAAACAAAGCAATGCTTTCACATCCTCATCCTTTCTTGAGAGTGCATTTGCAACAACATTTTGCTTCCCTTTTTTGTAGATGATTTCAAAGTCATATCCCAACATATTTGTGAACCATTTTTGCTACTCTTCTGAATATAATATTTTTTCTAAAAAGTATTTAAGATTATCGTGATCCGTTTTTACCTTGAAGTGTCTTCCCATTAGGTAAGGTTGCCATTTCTTAAGTGCATGTTGTATTGCCAACATTTCCTTCTCATAAATAGCTTTGTGTAAATACTTTCCTTTGATTGGACGACTTTCAAAAGCAACGGGTTTTCCTTATTGCATTAAAACAACACCAATTCAATTTCCTAAGACATCACATTCCACAATAAAGGTTTTTGTGAAGTCTGGCGTAGCTAAGACCAATGCTTGGCACATTGCCTCTTTAAGATGTTCAAATGTCTTCATTGCTTCTAGAGTCCAAGAAAATGCATCTTTCTTCAATAATGTTGTTAGAGGTGTTTTTATTTTCCCATAATTCTTAACAAACTTGCGATAATACCCTGTCAACCCAAGAAATCATCGCAGATGCTTTATGGATGTGTGGATTTTCCATTCCTTAATGGACTTGATTTTCCTAGGGTCTACCTTAACACCTTCATGAGATACAATATGGCCCATATATTCCACCTCCTTTACTCCAAAGAAACATTTGGAGGTTTTTGCATATAATTGTTTCTCCTCCAATAGTTTGAGCACCCTGTCAACATGTTGAACATGATCCTTCCAAGATTTGTTGTAGCTTAGTTTATCATCAAAAAATACTAACACAATTTTTCTAAGGAAGGGTTTGAAAATGGAATTTATCAGACCTTGAAATGTAGAAGGTGCGTTGGTAAGGCCAAAAGGCATGAACAAACATTCATAATTACCCTCATGAGTTCTAAATGTTGTTTTTAGAATGTCTTGAGTCTTCATTCTGATTTGATGATATCCTGAATGAAGATTGATGAGTCTCATCATTGAGAAATTATATGGGATTTAATTGGCCTTAATTCACCTCCTACCTTAGTCAAACCAACTATTCTTACAACTTATTGCATACTTTTGTTTATGAAATGAGTTAGAGTTGGATATTTGGCTTTGTGGTCTAATGTGCATATAATGCAGGAATAAAGGATAAAAGCAAGAAGAAATGTAGGTATAAAGGATAAAAGAAAAGAACTATAGCAAAGACCTTGGTCAAGACTAGAATGGGACAAGGTAGAGGAATTATAGGAGATTAATCCTCCTCATCTACTACCCTTCCATTCAAATATTCCTCTAGCAGCTTGGAGTGCAAACAACCACACCGTGAGGACCAAAAGACAGCCAAGCAAGTGAAAAGGACAGAAAACAATTTATTTTGAGTTGGGAGCCAAACCACCCTAATTAGGAAGGAAGTTGTTAGAGACTCCCAATGTATAAATAGAGAGGTTTAGGACCTCACTAGTATTCAGACTTCATTTGTAAAACTCTGTTTTATTTTCTGAATTGCAAAGACTTGAGGATTTTCTCTGTAATCCATGGTTTCTATAATAAAGATGAGTTATGTTTAAGCCAGTTCTAAGTTAAACTTTGAGGGCTTAAGCTCTTGGGTTAGGGCCCAACCCAAGCAGCCACAACTCCTCTTTATTGTACTGTTATTCTAGCATAGAATTCTGTTCTATTTATTTTTTAAGTAGTTTCATGGTTTGTTGATGCATTTGCTCAAGAAGTTCTGGTTCAGATTCATTTGGTTAAGCAGTTTCTGGTTCCATTCATTTATTTGGATAGCCTCCTATTTCTGTTCATCTGTTTCAGTGATTGCATTTGTTGTAGTTTACTGTCATTTGTTTTTTTTTAATTCACGGGTCAGATTAGAGGAAAAAATTACTATCAGGTTCTGCACAGGTGTCTCAGCCTCATCTCCTCCCTCTGGGACCATGACTTGAGGCAGAGACCTGCTAGCAACCCCAAAAACACAGTCCCTGGTTCTTGCATGGGCTATGGAGTTAGCTGTTTGAATGCAGTTAGATGTATACCCTCACTAGTTTTCTCTGACATTTTTCTTTGGAACCATCTCCAGCATATTCCCCCTACATCGCTTCCTTGTCATCCAATCACCAACAAACCTTCACAATCACTGTCTGATTCGCCATTTTCTTCAACTGCTACCTCTCGTGGAGTCCACCATTCACTTTATCAACTTTAAGTCCCCATTGTCGATCTGTCTTGCTTGATCTGACGGTTGTCGCTTCACCCAATCACTTTAGGCACTTTAAGCCCCCACCGTCGATCTGCCCTACCTGATCCGATGACTGACGCTTCACCCTATCGCCAACTAGCTTGGTCGATCTCCAACATTGATCAGCCCTGCCTGATCCAATGACTATTGCGCAATCTCGCGCGGATTAATGCACGAAAGTTATCCGCCCGAGAGCACGTAAGGCTAATCACGTGAAAATTCTCAAAATTTCTTACTACCTGAAGGTCACGTGAGAAACTACTTTCCGCCTTAGAAACCCACTACCTTATTTCTGGACATTGGTTTTCCCTACGATGTGATCTCCACTGTCCATCTCTGACCTTCACCCGCGTGGTAAGATCCTAGTTGTTCATCCCTACTATTATCCTCGCCTGTCCATCTCTTGACCTCACTAGCGTGATCAAATCTCAACTATTCATCTCCTTTGTTCCCTTATTCGTCCATCTCTTGACCCTCACCAACGCCATCAAGTCTTTGTCGTTCATCTGCCTTACTCCCTTATTCGTCCATTCCTTCACTTAAAAACTGCATGATAAGATCTTAACCATCTATCCCGTTAGCAACCTTGTTCACCCATCTACCTACATAACCTTCCATGATCAAATCTTTGTCATTCATTACCTTTCACCTGACTGATCCAACAGTTCTCATGCGTTGTTTCTCCCTCACACCCTCCTTTCACTAAATTCGACCTTCGATCGCTTTTTCCGCCTACAACTCAATTTAGCCTAAGTTCTCTGTTACCCCTTTGTCTAGTTTTCATGTTTTTACTTCTGTAACATAGATAATTAGCCTTAGGTTAATGTTAAATTAGCAATTATGCTTAGTATAGTTGTTTGGTTGATTAAGTTAGGTTATGGTGCAAGTTTAGCCTTTCATGCTTTTTATTCATTACTGCAATAGAAGTAGCTCTCTCTTAGAATAAGGTTTGCTCTCCTTCCATCAAGAATTAAAGTTTCTTCTGACTCTATAAACAATGACAACAGGCAGGACCTTCACTTATACTTGTGCATATAGCATTGTCACCTCCAAGTTTATATAAACCCTGGGTTGATAAGTAAAGCTGGTAGCCCTAGGAGTTGCAAAATTATTATTGCAATACCTAGGCTCATCACCTCAACCAATACCATCACCCCTGCATCCACATACACTCCTACTCCCTCTGTCCATTGATTACAGCATCCACATAGCACCATCCAGCAACATGATCAAGAATTCTAAGGAAGACACCAAACATTACCAAGTGGTAATCCAATATCTCCTCAGCAGCAACAACATTAAATCCAAGAGCTCCACAGTAGCAGCAGCATCATATCCAAGAAATCCACAGCAGTAGCAACATTAAATACAAGAGCTCCACAACAGCAGCAACATCAAATCTAAGAACCATCAGCAAACAGCAGAGGAGGAAGAAGAATGACCATCAGCAACACCTCTGATCTTTGACAACTACAGCATGGCATTAAGACCACAAGTAAGTATCCCACTCACTCACTCATATGCATCACTTGATCAAAATTTGTAAAGGTTAAGAGGTAGTTGGTTTACAAGTGAAAAGGTGGCAAAAAAGGAAATTTTTTGTTAAGTCAAAAGAGAATGCAAGAGTCCATAGATACAATATTGTTATGGCAACCATTTGAGAATGCTCGAAGAATTAAAATTTGGGGTAGAAACACCAGTTCACTAAAGACTCAGCATACCCTATTTCTTAATGCAATCACTCATAGACTCCAGCAGCAAAGTAAAGGAAGGAAATTCCCAGTAGTTAGTTCACCATGGGTTGATCAGAATCCTCATTAAGGATACCCTCCAAAACCTTATGATCCCTATAAAATGGCCAATCTTCGGAGACTTACCAACAGGGGATGACATCAAAACCCTCACCTATGATGATATTCCTCCTATCAGTGAAGAAAAGGCAAAACAAGAAGAAACTAATACAGAGGAACATGATGAAATAGAACACAAGGAGATAGCAAAAGGAAGGAGATAAGAAAAACAGAGAAGACAACTGCAGAAAAAGGAAACCAACTAGCATATATGGGCAGCCTCTCCTTAGAGGCCATCCAGTGTAGGATGACAGCTAAATCCTATACTCCCTACCTCAAAGAACAATGGCTACAATTATAGATGAAAACATTAGCACAAAGGAGCACCATCCCATTTTAGGGTTGCAGACAGTTTCTTGATCTTTGTGATCAAAGTGCACTAGTGGATGGGGCCAAAATGGCTGAGTTTTACTTACATAACATAGCCCTCACAAATATGAATATTTGGGACCCTAATGAAGAGCTAGGAGAGCTCCAATTAATGGCTTTGGCATCATCGATGAAACATGAGAAGTCAAGGGCTGTAGAGATAAAAAAATATTGACCAAAGAGAAAAATAAACCTCTTTTTATCAGAGCTGAACAATCAAATCCTATGGCCCTAATCAGCGCCCGTAATCTAAGATTGCAAATGATCCTCAGATGGCACCTAGATATCTTGCTGCCTAAGAGCACGCAATTTCACATTCTGAAGATATGTTTAGGCTGCTACGATGATAATATATATACTTGCTAAAAGAGAAGAACACACTTCCACACAGCTTGAAGGTCAGAGGATATCACTCCCCTCAAAGGTTGAGAAAAGCACTCAACAGAACATCTATGTATGAGCAATCGATGCAAAGATTGAAGGTCAATTGAGGAGGCCTAAAACTCAATCCTCCACTACTCCTAGGAATGCTAGAAGGGAGAACAAAAGAAGAAGAAAAGAGGAAGTGGGAAGGAGTAGAAAGGAAAGAAGGCTTCTATGAACAAAACAAAAAAAAGAGACCACAACAGAAGCATGGGATGTCAGAGAGGATACCAAAGCCATGAAGGACATGGACATGGACTAAGTTGCTCAGAGGATGAGCAGAACTTTTAGTATCTGGGGGATGATGAGTCTCATCATTGAGCAATTATATGGGCTTTAATTGGCCTTAATTCACCTCCTAGCTTAGTCAAACCAACTATTCTCACAACTTATTGCATACTTTTGATTATATTTTGTTTATGAAATGAGCTAGAGTTGCATATTTGGCTTTGTGGTCTAATGTGCATATAATGCAGAAATAAAGGATAAAATCAAGAAGAAATGCAAGTATAAAGGATAAAAGCAAAGAACTATAGCAAAGACCTTGGTCAAGACTTGAATGGGACAAGGTAGAGGAATTATAGGAGGTTAATCCTCCTCATCTACTACCCTTCCATTTGAATATTCCTCCAGCAGCTCGGAGTGCAAACAGCCACATCATGAGGACCAAAAGATAGCCAAGCAAGTGAAAAGGACAAAAACCAATTTATTTTGAGTTGGGAGCCAAACCACCCTAATTGGGAAGGAAGTTGTGAGAGACTCCTAATGTATAAATAGAGAGGTTTAGGACCTCACTAGGATTCAGACTTCATTTGTAAAAATCTCTTTTATTTTCTGAACTGCAAAGACTTGAGGATTTGCTCTTCAATCCATGGTTTCTATAATGAAGATGAGTTTTGTTTAAGCCAACTCTGAGTTAAACTTCAAGGGTTGAAGCTCTTGGGTTAGTGCCCGACCCAAGCAGCCACAACTCCTCTTTACTGTACTATTATTCTAGCATAGAATTTTGTTTTGTTTATTTGTTAAGTAGTTTCATGGTTTGTTGATTTATTTTCTCAAGAAATTCTAGTTCAGATTCATTTGGTTAAGCAGTTTCTGGTTCTGTTCATTTATTTGGATAGCCTCCTATTTCTGTTCATCTGTTTCAGTAATTGCATTTTCTATAGTTTACTGTCATTTGTGTTTTTTTAATTTACAGGTCAGATTAGAGGAAAATATTACTATTAGGTTGTGCGCAAGTGTCTCGGCCTCATCTCCTCCCTCTAGGACCGTGACTTGAGGCAGAGACTTGCCAACAACCCCAAAAACATAGTCCCTGGTTCTCGCATGGGCTATGGAGTTCACTGTTGGAATGCAGCTAGTTGTATACCCTCACTGGTTTTCTCTGATATTTTCCTTTGGAACCGCCTCTAACACGTTCCCCCTACATCGCTTCCTCATCGTTGGATCACCAAAAAACTTTCACAATCACCGTCCGATTCACCATTTTCTTGAACTGTTATCTCTCATGGAGTCCACCATTCACTTTATGAACTTTAAGTCCCCACCGTCGATCTGCCTTGCTTGATTCGATGGTCGTCGCTTCACCCGATCACTTTAGGTGGTTTAAGCCCCCACCAGTGATCTGCCCTGCCTAATCTGATGGCTGACGCTTCACCCGCTCGCCAACTAGCTTGGTCGATCTCCATCGTTGATTAGCCCCGCCTGATCCAATGACTATCGTGCAATCTCACGCAGATTAATGCACGAAAGTTATTTGCCTAAGAGCATGCGAGAAAAGTGGTTTTCTCGTGCTACGTGTCACGCAGTAAGTCTAATCATGTCAAAATTATCAAAAATGCTTACTACCTAAAGGGCGCACGAGAAACTACTTTTCGCCTTAGAAACCTGCTCCCTTATTTCTGCACATTTCTTTTCCCCATGATGTGATCTCCACCATCCATCTCTGACCTTCACCCGCACGATAAGATCCTAGCCATTCATCCCTCCTGTTAGCCTCGCCCATCCATCTATCAACCTCACTAGCAAGATCAAATCTCAACCATTCATCTCCTTTGTTTCCTTATTCTTCCATCTCTTGACCTCACCAACGCGATCAAATATCAACCGTTCATTTGCCTTACTCCCTTATTCATCCATTCCTTCACTTAAAAACTATGCGATAAGATCTTAACCATCTATCCCATTAGCATCCTTTTTCACCCATCTGCCTACGTAACCTTGCACGATAAAATCTCCGTCATTCATTACCTTTCACCCAACTGATCCAACGGTTCTCGTGCACGTTGCTCCCTCATGCCCTCCTTTCACTAAATTCGACCTCCGGTCGCTTTTTTCACCTGCAACCCGATTTAGCCTAAGTTCTCTATTACCCCTTAGTCTAGTTTTCATGTTTTTACTTCTGCAACATAGATAATTAGCCTTAGGTTAATGTTAAATTAGAAATTCTACTTAGAATAACTATTTGGTTGATTAATTTAGGTTATGGTGCAAGTTTAGCCTTTCATGCTTTTTCTTCAATACTGCAATAGAAGTAGTTGTCTCTTAGAATAAGGTTTGCTCTCCTTCCATCAAGAATTAAAGTTTCTTTTGACTCTATAAATAGTGACAACAGGAAGGACCTTCACTTCTACTTGTGCATATAGCACTGTCACCTCCAATTTTGTATGGCCCCCGGGTTGATAAGTAAAGCTAGTAGCCCTGGGAGTTGCAGCATTATTGTTGCAATACCTAGGCTCATCAAAGATCCAACTTGGTGAAGTAAATTTCTCCACATAATTCATCCAATAATTCATTAATGAAGGGAATGGGAAATTTATCTCTAATAATGAGCTTGTTGAGCTCCCTATAATCTGGACACATGCGCCATGATCCATCCTTCTTGCGTACCAATACTACTGGAGCAGAGAAAGCACTTTGACTGGGTTGAATTATACCAGCCTCTAGTATTTCCGCAACCATACATTTATTTTCATTCTTTTGGGCATAGGGATATCTGTAAGGCCTAATGTTTGGAGGAACACTTCCTTGAATCAAATGAGTAGCATAATCATGATCATGAATAGGTGGGAGGCCTTTGGGAGTCTCAAACACCTTGGAATGATCGTCCAAGGCTTTTTGGAGATCTGGGAGAAATATATGATTTCAATGTGGGAACTTCTAGTGAACATAATTGTGCAATTACGCTCCATTGTTCTTTCTTTAGAAGATTCGTCATGTTGTTAGAGCTAATTATCTTTCCTGATTTGCCTGTGATACCCATTAATTCAACTTCATTTCCTTCCCAAAAAAATTCAAGAAAATTTCTTGAAACATAAAAGTTGTCGTACCCAAAGATTTTAGCCATTAGACTCCTAGTACAACATTAGCACCACCCATTGCAATAGAAAGCATAGGACTATTCAATACATATTCTCCCATGGAGAGCTTGACATTATGGCACTTTCTAGAGCAATTTATGGTTCCTCCATTCGTAACCATCACTTGACACTATGGTGTTGGATATAGGAATCAATTCAATTCCTTGGCTATCTTACAATGAACAAAATTATGGGTACTACCTGAATCAATCAACACTATTATCTTTTTCTTCTTGATATGTCCTTCTATCTTAAGAGTTTGAGGAGTGGCAATTCCTGCCAATGCATTACAAGATATGGTCAGATTCATTTCTTCTTTCTCTAGGGTTGTGATCTGGGTGGATATTGGTGGCCACCTACCTATTCCACTTGGACCCCCACCATTGTTTCTTTTAGTTTGTCAATTTGCTTAATTGTAGCACAATTTACTATTTTTGGCAGTTTTTCGGACCCTGAACTTCTGGAGTTGATTTGAGGCCCTAAACGACGTGTTTTTGGAAAATCGTCAGTGTCCACTATGAGTTTTCAACTCAATATTCACTGTTAGTAGGTGTAGTCCTTGAATATATATTTTAACGAGGTATTGTATGTGTCAAATAGAGATTGTATGCAAAATTTATGACCCCGAGAAGTTGATGTAACAATTTACCCCAACCCGGCCCATAGTTTGGCTTTTCATCTCCTAGTGTTAGGTTTTTGGATGTTTGGGGTTTTCCATTGTTTCCCAACAATAAACAGGCTCTCAAGCCTCATTATAACATAGTTCAGAGGCATGTAGCTGCCACATCTCTTCTCAGAGATAAGCTACCATTGCCCGAGATAGTTTATTTCCATTCTATATGTAGAAATTTTTCTAAAAATCAGCTAGCTCCGATACCATTTAGAAATTTCACCTGTAGAACAAACCGATATATGCAATGTCCTAAAGCATAATACTTGTTCTACTTCTACAAAACATTAAGCGGAAGCATAATCGAATTCATGAGCAACATCAAGTAGAAACATGCATAACTGATCAAGAGAAATCAATCACACATAACACAGAATATATCACTAAGGAAAGCGCCAGCATAAAACTCCAACACTGTATTATCAATCAAGTGGAAATCCTCTTCAACATACAAAAAGAATCAGCTCAATAGCTATCCTGCTCTCTCTATACTCTGATGATCTTCAATCAGAAGATGAAAATCATGGACTACCTAGGCCTTAATATATAGGCCACAAGTCCTCCAATCTCCTATAACAGATCCTTCTCCATGCAAGGAATACTTACTAGAAATATCCAAGCATCTGATAATACACTGTCCCACATCTGATCTCAACTAGGTCTCTGACAGAACTGACATGCTACAGTTATCCATGAGTGAATTCTCAGTTATCTAAAATAATAGTTGTCACATGCATGCAAGCATTAACAAACTATATTTTATTATTTTAACAACTCATTAAAATAATCTAACTGGACTTGACTATTTAGAACTAAGTCAACTGATACTCTCATTATAGAACTCATGCTTATTCCCTCAATCAGTGGAGGAAACTCATGTGCACGCTCACAAAGACTTCAAGTTTAATTTCTCATAATTAATTAACTCATTGAGATTAATTAATTAATATTTTAAACTATTGTTAAGACCAAAATTAATTTTACTTCCAATAGATAGACTAGGGATTGCTATAAATAGGAAGGGACCTAGAAATGTTATTTTTAGAACTTTCTATTTTCAACAGTTTCACCTCTCACCCAATGTGGCCAATGACCTCACTGGCCAAACTGCTATTTTTAGACATGCTATTTTTAGCAGGTCTATTTTTAGCACATTCTAAATTTAACATTTCTTGTTGCACATTTTTCAACACTCCCTCTCAACAAGAAATTCTTCCTCTCGAACCCGATCCTGTAACTTTGGAAAGTTCGGCATGCAACACATCTACCCGGTCCACTTGCTCCAACAACACTTGGAAAAAAAACACTCCCAACTGACCACTCTGTTGGGCTAGGAACATACTCTAATGCTGAAGCTCTACCTACTACTGACAAGTGCTCCCTCTCCGACATCTGCGCTACTGCAACATCTCCATGCATCTCGCACCATTGCACACCTCTCTGTGCCACCTAGCACTATGAAAAACACTTGTGCCTCTCGCATTACTGCAGCCTGCTAGCTATGCGCTGTCTTGAGATTCCTTGTACTGTCACTCTCTCTGCCACTCCATCCGCATCTGTCTCTACCCAATCAATCAGTTCCTGCTACTCTACATCGGGGCTCCTATAGCAAGGTCTCATCCAAGAGGTTGGGCACCTCAAGGATCCTGCCCCTCTTACTTGGGATGATCAATCCACATCACCCCACCTCCTACCTGGAGGTTTTGCTGCATGTGATCCCTCTGCCCACCTGGCTCAAAGTTTCCCCCTACTAGAGGTCTCTGCACGAGTAGATGTCTCTACTCGATCTCCACTCAACTTCCCCTGTTGTGGTTGCTCCACAACCTCCTGAAGTTGCTACACCAATCGTGGCTCCTCCACAATCATCTGATACTTCTTCTGGCTCTACATGTTGAGAGGTAATATACCCTCCCTCTCAACCACCAAGTCTCCATTAGTTGCCTTGCTGCTCAAGGCTTTGCATGCATCTTGAACCTCAAGAGAGTACAAGTTCTTGACCCGTGAACCAATCTGCTTCACCTCTCTAGTGATGATGTGTTTAAGGAAAACCTTTCCCTTACCAAAGACTACATCATAGCCTCTGTCTTCCATCATTGTGATCGACACCAAGTTTCTCTTCAATCCTGGTACATACTTGACATTGGTCAAGGTAAGGCGAGATCCATGGCCCCTCTGAAAAATAACCGTGCCTACACATGAGACACTATACTTCTCATCATTACCCATCACTATGAGTATCTGGAGATCTTTCTCCTCCAAAGTATTGAACAAACTCTTGTTGCCGATCATGTGGAAAGAAGCTCCACTGTCAAGAAGCTAACCACTTCCACCATGGATGAAACCATGCATGTGAAGAGTGTGAAAACCAACTCAAACTGTGAAGCAAGTGCCTCACCTTTTGATCCTTCCCCAGATCCCTTCTTGGATTTCCTCCGTGGACAATTTGCAGCATAATGGCCCACCTCATGACAACGAAAGCATCGCACTTTCGATTTGTCAACCTTCTTCCCATCATTAGAAGAATTGGATTCGGAAAGAGAAACCTTCTCCTTCCACTTCTTCGCCTTACTCGCTAAGGCACAGTTCTCCTCATCATGCATGGATGAAGAACTGTCTTTGGTGCTCCATCTGATCTCCTCCTACATCAAATCGAACCATAGTCATTCCCAATCTGGCGATTTCTCCCTTCCATTCACCGAGTCTTGGTAGCTATGCCAGCTCTTAGGAAGGCCAAGGAGTGCTAGACTCACCATATCCTCATCCGATGTCATGACCCCTACACTTGCAAGCTCATCCTTGCATGTGATGAGCTTGGTTAGATACATAGAGATCGTCTCATCCCTTTCACACTTGATCTTTCGCTGTTTATCCTTCAGTTCCAGCTTCCTCTGATCAATGATATTATGATATAAATCTTTCAATGTTTTCCACATTGCATGTGGGGTCTCCTTCCCATGGAGGCTCGAGACGATGTGATCTTGCACTCCCTCCAAGAGAATTCTCCTAGCTCTAGCCACACACTTCCTCCATTCCACCTTCTTAGTTTTGTCAGTAGGCTTAGGAATTTCTTGATCAATGAAATCCTTAAGACCATTATCTTCCAAAACTGCCTCCATGTGATCCTTCCAAGCTATATAGTTTGAGCTGCCATCAAGGGCATACTCAAGCCTCAAACCATAGAACACCATCGATGAAATAGATGTGATAAGAACTTGAGATCTATATCAAGAATAAGAAACTTCGAATTCCTCCTGCTAGTATACTGTTCTTGCTTGATCACTTGTGCTCTGATACCATGTAGAAATTTTTCTAAAAATTAGCTAGCTCTGATACCATTTAGAAATTTCACTTGTAGAACAAATTGATATATGCAATGTCTTAAAGCATAATACTTGTTCTACTTCTACAAAACATTAAACGGAAGCATAATCGAATTCATGAGCAACATCAAGTAGAAACATGCATAACCGATAAAGATAAATCAATCACACATAACACAGAATATATCACTAGGGAAAGCACGAGCATAAAACCCCAATGTTGTATTATCAATCAAGTGGAAATCCTCTTCAACATACAAAAAGAATTAGCTCAATAGCTATCCTGCTCTCTCTGTACTCTGATCATCTTCAATCAGAAGATGGAAATCATGGACTACCTAGGCCTCAATATATAGGCCACAAGTCCTCCAATCTCCTATAATAGATCCTTCTCCATACAAGGAATACTTACTAGAAATATCCAAGCATCTGATAGTACATTGTCCCACATCTGATCTCAACTGGGTCTCTGACAGAACTGACATGCAACAATTATCCATGAGTGAATTCTCAGTTATTTAAAATAATAGTTGTCACATGCATGCAAGCATTAACAAACTATATTTTATTATTTTAACAACTTGTTAAAATAATCTAACTGGACTTGAATAGTTAGAACTAAGTCAACTGATTATCTCATTATAGAACTCATGTTTATTCCCTCAATCAGTGGAGGAAACTCATGTGCATGCTCACAAAGACTTCAAATTTAATTTTTCATAATTAATTAACTCATGGAGATTAATTAATTAATATTTTAAACTTCTGTTAAGACCAAAATTAATTTTACTTCCTATAGATAGACTAGGGATTGCTATAAATAGGAAGGGACCTAGAAACGCTATTTTTAGAACTTTCTATTTTTAGCAGTTTCACCTCTCACCCAATGTGGCCAATGACCTCACTGGCCAAACTACTATTTTTAGACATGCTATTTTTAGCAGGTCTATTTTTAGCACATTCTAAATTTAACATTTCTTGTTGCACATTTTTCAACACTGTATGTAAGCATATTTCAGTTCTTTGATGTTAATGAAATGAAGTTTTATTTCTTCTGCATCTCTATTTTTATGGTTATATCTGTAATTTTTTTCATTCCTATTAAATTCAGATCAGTGGTATCAGAGCGGTCTTCTCTTTCTCGATCCTTCTTTGCATGTCCCCAACGAGGTTAGGGAATAAGGAGTTAGGGCTCGATCTGGTTGAAACTTTGCGAGATCGGCCTCGCAAAACTTGACGACCACCCATGGGGGGAGAAAAGAAAGATGAAGGAGTAGGAGATCTTATCAAAATATTGCTCGAGGAGGACCTCGAGAAACAACGGAATGCAATGATGGATAACTTGGCCCAGATCCTTCAACGATTTCCCACTGGTGGCGCATCCACATCCAACAACCACTCTTGAGGCACCACTCCTTTTAAGGTACAAGTAAACTTTGACATTCCTACATTTGAGGGAAAAATAGATGCAAACACCGTAGACAAATGGTTAAATCTGCTAGAATGATATTTCTGTGTTCATGACTTCTCCAGTCAAGAAAATATTAGCTTTTCTCTTTTGAAAGCCGCAGCCCACGTCAAGGACTAGTGGGAAACCTACTGTGAGAAGAAGGATGAAAGTACGCCCTCACTGTTTTTCAGCCGCACCCACATGGAATTCATTCCAGGATGCCATCAAGGAGCAGTACTACTCTGTCATGAGCTATGAGGATAAATACATAAAGTGGAGCATGCTGTGACAAGGGACCAAGATGTGCAAGAATTTACCATTTTTTAAATACCCTTTGCACGATGCTAGGTATCAAGGATTTTGAGAAACATTTGGTACTCAAGTATCGAGGCTACCTACACAAGTACATCTAGGATGAAATGGAGTTCCTAGACATCTCCTCGCTCAGCAAGGTGTACCGATATGCTGTCAAGATCGAGCAGAAGCTTAAACAGAAAAAGTGAAACTTTGGATCTATGAATTCGAAGCAAGGGAAAGGTGCCCCCAAACCACAAAACAAAGGATAAAGCCAAGGCAGGGAAAACCAAGACAACCCACCAAATATGCAAGCAAAGAACAACACCACGAAGCCGAAGAAGGACACGAGAAAGTAGTGTTAGTTCCATAAGAGCTCCACTCACAACACAAGTGAGTATTGATGCTAGCAATCACTGGTGGCCGAGCTGAAGGCTTCTGAATCGTATGCATGTTTCGACTCTAAGTCAAAACCTAGCAAGGGGAATGACAAAGGGAAGCAAATTATTGATGTGGAGCCCAACATCACTGTTACCACCAAAAAGATTCATAAGGAGGAACCCAAAGATCCTGAGGTGGAAGAGCGTCTCTTCCACTCCCAGATGTGGGTTAAGGGTTCCCCACTACAGTTCATTGTCAATAGCGGGAGCCAAAAGAACCTCATTTTAGTAGAGGTCATGAAGCGGCTCGACTTTCCAACCACAACACACCCACAACCATACACCATCAGGTGGCTTCACCAAGGACGAGATCTGCGTGTCAGCCAACAGTTCTTCCTTCCATACGGCATCAAGCCCTTCATGGATGATGTATTATGTGATGTTTCTCCTCTTGATGTTTTTGATGTATTATTAAGCCAACCATACTTGTGGAAGGGACATGCTATGTATGAGTCAAGGCCTCATGTTGTTATTGTTACCTTGGGAAATAAGTTGTGCAGAATACCAGAGGTAGCCCCACCTACCGCCATCTCTTTGGTTACTTCAAAACAATGCAGTAAGCTTATTTCCAAAACCAAGAAATTTGTTTTCTTGATGATACGCTCTCAGGGAAAGAAGAAGACAGTGGCCACGACCTCCAAATAGGGCCCCTCCACACGAAAACAACATATGGATAAGGTCGCGGAGGAGTACAAGGACATCTTCACCTCCCTCGCAGGGGTGCCTCTACATTTTCAGGTCAAGCACTCCATCAATCTAACCCCAAGTGCGTCATTTCCCAATGGAACAATCCATTAGCGCTCTATTATGGAGAATAAAGAAATCAAGAGGCAAATTTAGGAGTTGATGCAAAAATGTCACATCTGGCTGAGCTCATCACCCTGTGGGAGCCCGATCATGTTGGTACAGAAGAAGGATGGGACTTGGAGACTCTGTATTGACTATCGGGTGCTGAATAAGATCACTCTTCGGAATGGGTACTCGATCCCCCGGATTGAGGACCTTTTGGATCAACTCAAGGGGGGAAAATATTTCACCAAGATCGACTTGAAGTCCAGATATCACCAGGGACCAATCGAACCCTCCAATGTGTGTAAGAATGCCTTCAAAGCCAAGGAGGTCATTTTCGAATGGCTGGTTATGCCTTTTGAGTTGACAAGTTCTCTTGCAACCTTCATGAGGTTGATGGATGACATCTTGTGGCCATTCACAAACTCATTTGTAGTGGTATACTTGGATGACATCCTAATCTTAGGCCAGAGTTTGGAAGAGCACCTCCACCACATCCGACATGTTCTCCAAACACTACGACAACACAAGCTATGTGCCAATTTAGAGAAATGAACTTTTGGCATAACCCAGGTTCAATATCTGGGATACATTATTGATGAATGGGATACTCAACCGGGGCATCTTGTGGCATATCACAATGAGACACTTTTAGACACAGTCCGAAAGTATCCCACTTGTGAAAAATAGATGTATTCCATTGTGAAGGCCTACCAACAATGGAAGCATTACATTTTGGGGTAGGAAATGGTCATCCACATAGACCACCGACCCCTGCAGTTCATACAGACGCAAGGGAAGTTTCATAATGATCGCCATCAAAAGTGGTCCATATACTTGCAGCAATTCCATTTGAATATCAAGTACAAGAAGGGTAGCACCAATAACATTACAAACTACCTCAACCAACCACCAATCATGGCATTAACCACCATGCTCAACTCTTGTGGGCACAAGACTTCTGATTGGCCACCTCTCTACCAAAGCAACCTAGAATTCGACCATGCATACTAGATGATCTTGGAGTGTCAACAAGTTCTAGATTTTCACCTCCAGGATGCACCCTTATGCCACCTAGGACAACTTTGTGTTCCTTCAAGCGAGTATGCCAAGATGATTTTGGAAGCGCACTATAGTTAGGTTGCTGGGCATTTCAGGGTCGAGAAAACAGTGGCAGTACTATAGAAGTATTTCTATTGGCTGAATCTTTGACTGGATGTCGGGAAGTACATCAGATCCTGCACTATCTACGCCATTGCCAAACCGACCATCAAGAAGAAAGGTCTCTATACTACGCTACCTACCCCTAGTCGACCTTGGGAATCCATCTCCATGGATTACATGTCGGGCCTTCCTTCTACTAAGCATGGCAACGACTTTTTTTTTTGGTCATCGACATATTCTCAAATATGGCCATTATGACGGCCTACAAGAAGAATGTCATTGTAGAAGCCACTACTAAACTCTTCTTTGAACGAGTTTAGGTACACTTTGGGATCCCACAGTCTATCATCTCAGATTGAGACAACGGGTTCCTCAGTGCATTTTGGTCCAGTCTCTAGTCAATGCTGAACACCAAGCTCACTAAGTCCACATCTTTCCATCCTCAAACTGATGGCCAAACAAAGGTCATCAACAAGATGATCATACACATTTTGGACATGTACAACTCAAAGAATCCACGCACATGGGATGAGAGCCTCCGCTATGTCCAACACAACTATAATTGGGCTCTCCACTACTCGACTAGACACAACCCTTTTCAGGTGGGTTTGGGATTCCAGCCACTATGTCCCTTTGATGTGGCCATACCATTTGCAGCTACTCAAGCAGATTCAGCTCATGTCTAGTCTGAAGTTGAAAGGGAAAACAACTCCATTGAACACATTAAACACATCCACTAGCAAGTCCACAAGATTCTAGAGAAATCAAATTCCAAGTATAAGTTGCGGCATGATCAACATCAAGTGCCACACAAGTTTCAGGTGGGCAACAAAGTCTGGATCCATTTACAAAAGGAATGCCTTAACGGATCCTATCGAAAACTCATACCACTCTGCTATTGTCCTTACACCATTACAAAGGCTATGGGAGACAATTCATTTGAGCTCAATATTCCCCCATTCCTTTGCCTGCACACAGTGTTCAATGTGGACCGCCTTGTACCATACTTCCCACCATTGTTGGACACATCAAACATTGGAGAATAACTCACACCTAAAGAGTTAAATCCAGACTACATGGAACAATCCATGACTAATCGGATCATGAACACACATATCAAGAACATTCGACAACAAAGGATCCAACTATATTGAGTTGTCAAAGCAGGCCAACTCCTTCACTAGGGCAAGTGGCTCACTGGGGACCAAGTTCAGCAGAAGTTTCCTCATCTCATGGAGGAGCTCAATGCAATGGGGAACATTTCTTCCTAAGGGGGAAGGAATGATCCAGGTGGATATTGGTGTCCACTCACCTATTCCACTTGGATCCCCACCATTGTTTCTTTCATTTTCTCAGTTTCCTTAATTGTAGCATTGTTTACTATTTTTGGCAGTTTTTCAGGTCTTGAACTTTTGGAGTTGTTCTGAGGCCCTAAATGACATTTTTTTGGAAAATCACCATTGGCAGATATGAGATTTTCACTTGGAATTTCTTGTCATCAGTTGTAGTCCTTGGATAGATCTTTTTAACAAGCTATCGTATGCGTCAAACGAATATTGTATGCCAAGTTATGACCCCGATAAGTTGATGTACCAATTTACCCCAACAGGGCCCATAGTTTGGTGTTTCCTCTCCCAGGGTTAGGTTTTTGGATGTTTGGGGTTTTACATTATTTCTCAATAATAAATAGGCTCTCAAGCCTCATTTTAACACAGTTCAGAGGCATGTAGCTGCCACATTTCTTCTCAGAGATAAGCTACCATCATTCGAGCTAGTTTATTTCCATTCTGTATGTAAGCATTTTTCAGTTCTTTGATTTTAATGAAATGAAGTTTTATTTCTATTGCATCTATATGTTTATGGTTATATTTGTAATTTGTTGTGTTCCTGTTAAATTCAGATCAGGTTGATTCCTGGTGTATATCCTCTTCTTTTGACGTTTCTTGTTCCTTTTCTTCCTCCTCTTCACAATCTATGTAAAATAATTTCTTCTCAGCACACTTACGACCTTTAGTGTATTTTCTATCACAACTGTAACAAAGCCCTTTTTCTCTTTTTTCTTCCAATTGTTGTGGTGTCAACCTTGTAGGTTGTGGAAGGCTAGGGAAATAAACACTTCCATCTTTGTAGTTGTGAGTGATAGAATTCCATGTTGCCATAATTTTGCTTTCACTTTTTCTTGTCAACCTGAATGCCTTCTTCAATGAATCAGATTCACAAAGGTGAACTTCATGTTGGATGTTATCCTTTAAAGTTCCTATGAACATGTTAGGTTCCTATGCCAACAGCAGTCATAATTTTGAATGACTAAGGTTAAGCCTTTGAATATTGTACATACCTTTGCTTTCTGCAAATGTTTTCCATATTAAAAAAATTAAAAATGTAAAGAGGGTATGTCCTAAAAGAAATATCAAAGGATAAAAAGAAAAAGAGAAGGTCAAAAATGAAAAATTATGAACTCCAAAAGTAAAAAGAGAACATGAAAGTGTGAAAGTCTAAATGCCACTACTATTTACTTTTATGCATAATAATGGTTGTGTGCAACTTGTTATTCATGCCACAATCCATGGTAATCAAACTGTTTTAATCTTGGTTATTTCATGCTTTGAATTTCATGATTATAGTTAGAGAATAAAATCTAACCAAACAGTTTAATCTTGGCAGATCATTAAATAGGTAGAGAAAATAAAAAGAGCTCATCGGTTTAATCTAAGCCCTTGGATGATATAAGTTTAGAAGTAGATAGTTTGTTGCATAAAAAAAAAGGCATGATAAGGGTTTGCTAGCCTAAATTCACCCAAATAAAATGAAGAAAAATGGTAGGGTAAGTAAATGGGTAAGTAGAAGAAAGGTTGCTAAAGTGTAAAGTCGATTGGATCAAAACAAATGCATCATGCTTAGACACATATTTCAAATATGTATGACCAATTATGGAAGCAAAAACAAAGGTTTTAAAGTTAATATAATTAACTCCCCTCATTCATTTTGCCCCTCACTTACTAATTTCCTATCCACAAGTATATTTTAGCACTTTAAATCCTTCAAGTCAAAGCGGCTCAAAGCATTTCTCTGACTTTTGGTGGGACCGGACCCTCGGCTTAATGACTTATGAACATCAAGTGTTAGAATCCCCTTCATAAAACTCATTTCCCCTCATTACCCTAATAAAACCCCTTTTTCTAAGGTTAAACTTCATTTGCCTAGGAAAAGTAAATAAACCCCATGTAAATCCTATTTCACTCAAAAAAGCCACAAAAGGTACTTTATCCTAAGTATGAAATGTATGGGAATAAAATGCGCAAATATTACATTTTACATTATGCTAAGGATATACCCATTCCGAAAATTTCATATTAATTTTTATTATATAAATCCCATAATACATTTTCCCTTATATTAATTAAATCCCCTATGTAATATCCCAACCCTTAGTTTAAATATAAACTATAAATTACCCCATATCTTGACAAAACCAATTAATCTCGTCATTAAGCCCTGCCCGATCGATTAAACCCATCATTAACCTATAATTAATCCCATACCACCGAAGTTTAAGCATTGGCACCCCCCCAAAACCCATGATTTTATCACCCGCACACTTCCCTCGCTCGATTGTAATCTGATCACCATCCCCCTCATCCAACGGTCCACAGCCATATTGGCCGCGCCCAATGGCCGATCCTTACCCACCAGATAAAGCGATTTTTCCCGACCCCCCAACCGCTACGTGTCAATCGCTAGAGTAGATCAGGTGAACCCTCCCAAATACCGCCCAACCTTCATAAGCGGTGCGATGGCCTAGGAAATCGCCTCCCCGATCAACCCGATAAACCGCCCATTGTTCATTCATAAAATTTATCGCCAAAAAGTGATCGTTGCTCCATAAAAAGGCCAGGAAGCCCTTTTTCATCTTTTTTCGCTCGTTTTCTTTGTGAACCTCTGCGAACCAGTGCGACGCCTACAAACCTAAAAACTACCAGTTAACCCCATTCCAGTCCTCAAAGAAGCTGCAGAGACCACCTACAAAGCTCTCAGAGCCCATTCAACCTTCCTTCGTCATCTAGAACACCAATTTGAAGTCAATTCACCTAAACTCTAGGTATTTGTGAATGAATTACCAAACCCCCTTTCCAAATTTGAAAACATTCACTCTTGAAGTATTTTAATTAAGTAAAATTAATCAAAAATTAATTTAAATTTGAAAGCCTACAACCAAACCCTTCTGAAAGTTTCCAGTTTCTGTTTAAAAACCCTTGAATAAACCTTTAAAGACAAATTCAAATCCACAAGAACTGAATTATGGCTTCCCTTATTGCCATGGATGTCAGACCTATCACAACTCCTCATCTGGACCTAGACCACCTCCCCTTGGCAGACAGGGATTTCCAAATCAGAGATACCAGTGCATATGATATCCTGCTCAAACTTCATCGTTTGAGTAGGGACATATATTTGAACCATTCTAATGACATTGGTCTTTGGGAATCCAATTTTCCCAAATACCAATTCCCCCAAGTACATTTTTTTCCCTAAAATTGTCCATATGTGCCATGCCTGTTACATTCCTAGCCAAAGAGTTGTAATGTCCCTTAAACAGAAAGTCCTGTTTACCATCACAGCTGAGTCAATCAATGAGATGTTGCAACTCCAACCAGGTCCAAACCTAACCATACTCTCAATTGGAGATTTGTTAGACCAATACACCAAGTTAAGTCCCTCTAGACTGGCCCAATTATTTCAAGATTTCATTGTAGAAGAGCAGCACATTCCTAAAATTCCCCACAAACACCCCGCCCCACCCCCCCACCCCCTCATATGTTTATGCCATGTTCTTTGAAAGGGGCAAACAAATCATTACCATGATATCATGTATTCTAGCTTGCACCACTGATGAATTTATTGATGAGCTTATCCTAACCTTCATGTCCATTTACACACCAGGTTAGCCTCCTACTACTATATATGATTATGCCTAATTCATAGCTGAGAGGATGCATGAACAGTTTACTAGAATGCATAATGAGAGAGTGTTCAAGTACTCATTTGTACTTTACCATATGTTTCTATATTATCAGTCAGACAGATTCCCTTTCTCCCTCCAAAATCTTGTTACCAGAGGCCAGCCCAGATCTATTATCTTTTGGACACCACTCTTTCACAAGTATTCCTCAACATATACCTATATAGACTTCATTGATTTGTTTGTCCATCCAGTCATGAACATACTGATAGGGAGTCCTCCACCCATAATAAGTCAAGATATCAGAAGAGTCCTCCAGTTGTCCAAGCAGAGTAAAGTGGGAGATTGGTACTGTTAGCGCTTGAATTTGGCCTCAGGCTGAAAAAGACAAAATCCAAGGCAACATCAAACCACTTAGCCTCGTAGCTAGCCCTACGGGGCAGGAGAGGGCTCTCTCCGGGTCTATCTCGGCAAAAGGTCTTCAAAGGGCGGAGATGACCAATAAAGAACACTGATTTTAGGCTAGTAAACTGATTGAGAAGGTTTGATTTCAGATTTTTAGGGTTTCGGTGGAAAACAGAGGGAGAGCAATTTCGGGTGCGGGGATGGGACACAGCTTTTGCAGAGGTCTTTTTGGGGCAAGGTAGGAGATTGTCTTGATGCCTTTGATTTAAGTGAATGGATAGGAATGACCGGTGAGGAGCTAAAGAGAGCAAGAAACCATCGAGAGTTCTCTTTAGACAGAGGAAAACATAGATATTAAGCAAACTTAAAGGCAGAGCATATAAATTATGAATTCTACCTTAACACTTCATTTACTTAATATGCAGAAAAGAGAAATAGGAAATTGATACACATAAAAAATCTTACAAGTACATGAGAGAAGCACACCATCAACACAAATAACCACAGGAATCCCAAATAGTGCTGCAAAACCCTGGTCTTTCCTTTGCCAAAATTGCAGAGATACAAAGTGTAATACAATAGAAGCTTATCCCTCAAGAGTCCAACCATGAAAATGACTAAGAAAATACATAATATAGGCAAGCTAACACCTTTCCTTGCCTCTAGGGGTCGAGCTCATCATCCTAGGAGCTGTTCCAACCAATTCTAAACAAAGCACTACAATCTAGGCAGTCAAAACAACTTGCCTCTATAAGCTAGGAAACCAATTCATTCATTAAATGTTTGCTATTTCATGAATGAATCTTCTAGAATAGGTAAATAAGTGTCATGTCAACATGAAAATACATTAATTACATCAAAGAGGGTGAAAAATCCCATCACAAGTCAAAACTAGTCAAAGCTGGGCGAATTCCTGAGCTGTAGATGAAAAATTGAGAAAATGTGTTGATGCATAGTGCGCCTTTGAGCCAACTTTTGAGGCACTTACCGGCATCCAAATGAGGCAAAAGTAGGCTTGTTGGAAAGTTCTGGATGTCTAATTTCCAACCCAAGTGGAATTTCTCAATTTGGTGGTCATTTGACCCTCCA
Organism: Pinus tabuliformis; assembly: GCA_031772625.1. Taxonomy (NCBI): domain Eukaryota; kingdom Viridiplantae; phylum Streptophyta; class Pinopsida; order Pinales; family Pinaceae; genus Pinus; species Pinus tabuliformis. Next base: position 1,725,454,211 of record CM062818.1, on the reverse strand, counting down.
AAATTGCAATCTCCCAAGACTGCTTCCTGTGTGTCCAAAAAGTGGCAGAAAGTCATTTTTTGCATGTTTTTTGACCTTCTAAGGGCTCAAAACCTGATGAAATGTCTTGTCCATTGCTGAGAAAGTGTAATTTGTCATGAAAAATCCAAAAATTCTGATTTTTTGAGAAATGGACTTGCCCATCTTCAGGGTAGCGTGCGGCGCGCTACGCGTTCAGAGCAAAAACCTGTGTTTGGCAAAAAAAATTCAAAATTGACCAAAATTGCTCCAAATTTTTTGGAATTTGAGCTGGGGGTGTCTCATCAAGTACCATGCTTCTTCAAAGAGGCTTCGGCCAAAATTTGGAGTGGATCGGGCCTTTTTCTCTGTTTTAGTGCTTTGCTCAACCTCCTTGGATCTGGCGATTGTATTTTTGACATTTCTCTAAAACCATGACACCTGTGTAAAACGTGAAGGAGGTTTTTCTTCCTTGGCCTGTTGTGGACAAAAAAATCTCTTATTTTTCCAAAATTCATCTTTTATTGCTATGAAACATCTTTTGAGTGAAACTTATCCCGATGTGTGAAACAAGGAATTTTGTCGAAATGAAGCGAAATGAAGGGGATAAGAGGCTTCTAAATTCTTGGGGAAATTTTTGGAAGTAGGGAGGGATGTTAGGAAGCAGGGGAAAGTGGAATCGCGGAGATCAAGTGAGGGGAAAGGGTCCAAAAGGGCAAAACACAGGCCCAACCTAGAAAATTGCCAGGTTGTAGCAAGAAACTAGGGTTTGTGCGAAAATGAGGAATTTGGCGGATCTAAGGGATGGGAAGCATTTAATAAGGTACTTTAAGGATAGGGGAAGGTGTATGAACTTCTGGATACAATTTTTGCTAATGATTTTACCATCCAAGAGAAATTAGCTTTCAAAACCCTAGGAGAGGGAAATGACCTTGCCTAGGCGCAACTGAAGCATGAACAAGGTGTAAAATGACTTATTAGACACTGACATGATGAGCAAAACCCTATGAATGGTCATAGACTCAGCTGAATAGTGACATAGATTGGCATTTGGGCAACTTTGAAAAGCGTGAGAGCAAACCCTAGACCTAATGCCTAGTGACCAAATTTTGCTTGAAGACTCACTGAAATGACAAAATTTGACCTTGACACTTCAAAATCACTTTGTAAGAGCACTTTTGATCATTGGAGGAAGGCTGGAAAGACTGACACTAACAGGTACCTGTACCAAAACCACACGGAAATAAGAATCTATGGGTGCTAGCTAGCACCATACAAACTCCCCAAATACCTCCCCATGAGGTTATTTTCTCTAGAGTACTATAGGAAAATAATGAACTCTGACGAGATCAATTTTGTCTCAGCCAAGAAAAGATCTCAATTCAATGTCAAAAACCAGTTAGGCCCCTTCATTTGCAACTCTAGAGAAGCAGGGCAGGAAGCAGATAAGATTTTACAACAAATTAAGTTCCAAAATAGTTTTATATGGAGATATGACCCTAAGGGGTTTATGACTAAACTTAGACAAAAGGTAAAATTGGGGCCTTACATTCATCATCCCATACCAGAGATTAAAAGATATGAAAATCAATATGAATGGGTGGAAAATACTCTTGTAGACACGGATAACACAAAGGTAGATATTGAGAATGCCTTGATTGATTTAGAAAGACAGCTTGATGAAAGCTCGTTTCTACAGGTACCTAAACAACAAGAGAGAACCATGAGCACCCCTCCTATCATGCAGACTCCTCAAAATGAGGAAAAGAACCCCAAAAGGACTAGAGAGGAACCCTCAAGTTCAAGAATGGGCACATCAAATATGTAGTATGAAGGTAGCCATAGCAAAAGGCCCAAGTTCAATCCTGTTTCAAAACAGGAAGACATAGAAGGCTCAGCAAAAATCACTAATTATGATTTTGACATGAGCAAAGGCACAACTCCTTCTAGAGAAACTCAGGAGCCATCCACATCACAGACTCAAATGTTGGAAAGATAGCTCAGTGTAGAGGTCTCCTCATTTAGGAGACCTGCTGATAAGGATAAGGATATAAAGTATAGATATAAAGAGATCAAGATGAGAAATGAGAAACTGAAGGCCCAAACTTATGCTCAGTATCTCAAACTCACACCTACCAACCAGACCAAGTTGATGTCAGCTTTCGACATCAAAGAGGTAAAACTACAGATGTCTTTCATAAAGCCAACTGTGCAACCACCAAGGACACCAGCAAATTACAAGAAAATTGATTTTGAGGTATTGGTGAGGGATATTCATCCCATAGACCAAATTGAATTTCATAAATAGGCTGGATAAATGATTCACTCCACCCTGACTGGAAAAGCCATAACTGCCTATCAATTGAAAAATTCATTGACCAATATCTCAGCTCAATATCAGTTAGAGAAGGCCTCCTCACAAGCCAAGGATACTAGAATTAAGTCTTTGGAAGACTTAGTGATTGAATTGGGACATGATCCCAAAGAAATCAAGGCCACTAAACAACTGATAAATAAGAAGAATGATTGCATTGTAGCACTAAAAAAGCAATTGAAGATACCTCAGCTATAGCATCCCCAAACACAAGAAGTCTTGGAGAGCTAGACTAGACATGAAGAATTGATGGACCTAGTCCTAAAATTAAATGATCAGTTAAGGGAGACAAAGAAGGAATTAGACACTTTAATTCAATTGAAGCAAAGTGATATTTCCACTACATCTGTAAATGTCATCCCAACAGTCTCAACAACTGTCCCTTCCACATTGGCAGCCTCATTGGCTCCCACAGCTCCTATGGCCACAACAGAACAAATTTCAACACAGTCTACATCAACAGTAGGTACATCAGAAGAAGCAGCAAAATTGGTTAGAGCTATGGAGGAAATGTCCATACAGGCTACAAAAATGAATAAGCTAAAAGAAAAGGTGACAAGCTTGGAAACTGATTGCAAGCTTGCCAAAATCATGCACAAGGAAGAAGTGCAGAAGGTTGCCAGAATGACTAAAAGAATAAAGGCCATGGAGAAGGACCTGACACTAAAAGAACCTCTTGGGCAAGCTAAGGAACTATTATGGGCCAATATCATTGACTCTGTCAATGATATTTGGCCATCTATTTAGGTAATTTTTTAGCAGATAGATCTAATAAAGATGGCTACAGAATCCATCCAAAAGGTAAAAGAGGAATTGGGAGAGATGCCCGAAGATGCCACTAGAATCATCCAATTCCTTAACAGTAAAAATAGATATGAGCTTCAGGAATTGGAAATTGAAGACAGAACTGAAACAATTTTGGAAGTGAGGAAGGTCCTTTCCAAGAGAAACTTGATGTTAAACTTAGAGGACAAATGTCAAAATATGCAGGTAGCCATTGATAGATTTATGGCTAAGTTTCAAATTTTGAGAGAGAAAGGGTTACCTAGTCCCTTAGTCATAAATGACAAGATCATGACACAACAGGATTACAACAACAAAATCAGAGAGCTAGCAAAAGAACAGGCCAGTTCATCATCAATGAAGGCATTGCCAACAGGAAAAGTACTATACCAGACCTTTGAAAACTTGTTTTACCTCCAGCATGAGGTAAAACACTTGTTCATCAATAAGCCTACTTTTGCCAAGTACACTGAGGCAGATGAAATATACAGAAGGATGTTGAAGATCCAATTACCAAATGCTGAATTATGGGAGAAATTGACTGATTTACTGTGAGAAATATGTAGTAAAAAGGTTAGTGTATAGTAAAAGTAAAACAACCAGGTAAGAAGATGAAGACAGGTCAGTAGAGTCAAAGAGTATTAGTGTCAAAGAGTATCAGATGAAAGCCAAAAAGTAAATGAAGCTTCCAGCATAAAAGATCAAACAACAAAGCAACATAAAGGGCTAAAATCAAACCATAAAGGCCAGTAGTACCAAAATAAATGGGACAGCATGAAAGTAGTTCAATAGTTGTCTCTATCTTCATGCAAGAAGATATTTGTATTTCCTAGATTAAATCTCAAGTCAGTTTGAGATATTTTGTAATAGATTTTTGTATAAATACTTCACAATTCGAAGTATGTAGTGTGGATTCTTAGACATTTCTATAGACTTCTTGATCAAAAGACTGTAAAGCTATTGTATCACTGACTGAGCCAACAAGCTGGATTGATGAATAAAGACAAGATATTTCACAGGATTCATGTGTTGAGCGAAGTGCAGACAAGTATTTTCTCATGTTGTTGTTATCTTTCTTAAAAAAATTCCACAATATTTAATGTATTTCTGAATCTGAATGCTATAACTGGAACAATATCTCAGAATTTGTTTAATTACACTCTGTTTTAACAGTTAGGCATATAAATGTTTTCTACTGATATCTAAGTTAAGGAATTCTTAATTTCTCCTTAGTTTAGGTTGTTTCTTGATAATCCAGATCAAAGGATTCTTGAGTGCCCTTTGCTTTCAATTACCCTCTATTCCTCGTTTATATCCTGGTCTGAGAACCCTTAATTGCTCTCTCACCCTGATTAAAACCATTTCACCCCCCCTATTCCAAATACCTGCACTTTACTCTACTAGCTTGCCCTCTGAACATTCCCTTTAGTGAGTTGATCCAGTTCTTCTGCCCTTCTGTTGACTCCATAGCCCAATGGTCTAAAGACATCATTCTATCCATCCGTTTAAGGATCCCACCATCCAATCTTGAATACAAATCAAAACCCCCCCTAAACATTCATAACTAGCCTGAAATCCCAGTAAACAAAGCTAAATCATATAGAGAGAGCCCTCTTTGAGCCATAGGTTGGCTAGAGCCTATGCCCCAAAGTTGGTTTGTGGTTACCTCAGTCATTTTCTTTCTTCTAATAACTTCTAGAGAAATTTCTGAGTGATAACATAGTGGCGACCATACTGGGGATCAGCGAATCCTCAGTCCTAATAAAGCTTTAAGAAAATTCTAAATCTACATTTTGAGCCTCTTAAAGTTATTTGTTAGAAGTTATTTTGAAAAAGTCTCACAAAAACAATTAAAAAAATTTGAAATTTTGGCTTCTAGGAAGACTCATTTTACTAGGGCTAATCCAGATCCAAACCCTGCCCCAATAGTTGATAATCCCAACCTAATTTCAAGAAAATCTAAAAAAGAAGAAAGTTTGGTTAGCCAAATACCATTAGTTAAAGCTAATTCATGTCCTAATGAGTGGTTATTTTTAGAAGAACTCCCCTTTGATGTACCATTTGATCTTTCATTATTTAGAACAAAATCTGAAAATGCAATTGATGAAACAGTTCTAGATCCTAATTTTATTGCAAACCTTGAAATTCAACAGGCCAACAAATCAATTGATGAATACATTCTGAAATCTCCACAATCATCCATTAATATTGCCACTACCCCTGAGCTTTCTGAACAATTGTCCACTACTTTGAGTTCACCATTGTTCCCTTCAACTTCAACAATAATACCTTCTGAAGTCCATTCTTCACCACCATTTATACCTTCACTCCCTCACCAACCTATCATTACTCATTCATCATCTACTAGTCCTGGTTCTTCATCCACTGCTGCATCATCTCCAAGTACCTCAACCCCACATCTCAGCCCCTCCCAACTTATAGCAATGGCAAACAGATATGCTCCTCTTGTTTTACCTGCCCAACTTCATGCTATGCCTGCAAATTATCAGAGTAAGATTTTCCTATTTGATGCTACTGGTCATTACACTACCCACAACATGTAAACAAGATGTCTGACTTTTTTGAATTGCATGAAATAGATGAAGCTGATGTCCAGATGAGACTCTTTCCCCAAACTTTGACTGGTGATGTCAAGAAGTGGTTTAAAGCCTTCTTGCCAACCACATTACAGACCTAGAAAATTTTCAAAGATTGTTTATTGATAGGTGGGAAAAGAAAAAGAATCCCTTACAAATCCTTAGCTATGCCGGACTTCACAAAAACCTTTATGGTGGAATGTGATGCCTCAGGAAATGTTGGTGTTGTTTTAATGCAGGAAGAAAGACCCATTTATTTCAAAAGTCGTCCAATCAAAGGAAAGTATTTACACAAAGCTATTTATGAGAAGGAAATGTTGGAAATACTAAATGCACTTAAGAAATGGCGACCTTACATAATGGGAAGACACTTAAAGGTAAAAATAGATCATGATAGTCTTAAATACTTTTTAGAACAAAGATTGTCTTCAGAAGAACAACAAAAATGGGTCACAAAGATGTTGGGTTGTGACTTTGAAATCATCTGCAAAAAAGGGAAGCAAAATGTTGTTGCAGATGCACTCTCAAGAAAGGATGGGGATGTGGAAGCATCGTTTTGTGCCATTTCTATTATCCAACCAGATTGGATAAAAAAAGCAAGGGATGAATGGAAGAATGACGAAGAAGTGTGGTCTCTCATTAAAAAGTTGCAGAAGATCCCAGTTCAAATAATATTTCCAGAACTTGATGAGGAAGGAAAACCATTTTGGAACCTAAAGCATTCACATAAATAAGAAATCCATAGCTATGAAATCGATCAATTTCAAAGTATCTCAAAAAGTGGAAGAACTTACCCGCTAAAGATTCCACATGGGAGGATGAGAATTTTATACAAAAACATTCTGAACTACTCAAGCATTGAGGACAACACTTTTTGAAGGAGAGGGGCATGTTAGATCCCTATACTACTAGTGTAACACCTTATTGTTATTAGTGCAACCCCCTTATTATAGTATTGTGCCCATATAGTCCGCATGTTGTTTTTATTGTGCCCCATAGAAGCCCACTATTGTTATTGTTGTGCCCCTACAATATTATTGTTATGTAGACATTGATTGTATTGGGACCCCTTAGACTCCTATATATAGAAAGGAGGTCTTGTCATTTGTATCATCAAATAATTGTTCATTTGTGTAATGTAAAGGAGGTTTCCCCCTCGAAGAGGCTGATTTTGAAGTCGTTGGTCTATCTTTTCTTCTATTTTGTGAGCTGGTTGCATAACATGAGGAAAGCAATTTTGATATGGTGGTGTGGTATATGCTTTATGGTGGTTTGATATTTTCTTTATGGTGGTTTGGTATAAGCTTTATGGTGGTTTGGTATATTCTTTATGATGGTTTGATATATTCTTTATGATGGTTTAGTATATGCTATATGATGTTTTAATATATGCTTAGGTATGGTGTTTAATATATGTTTTGATATGTGATTTGGTATATGATTCGGCATATGTTTTGGTATATATATTTTGTTGATGTTGCTATATGTACACATGTGTATGGATGTAAATACAATAATGAACTATGTTATAAATCTCCACTATGAGGTATGGGTGTCATGTTGTTATGATTATGTTGTCATGTTACTATGCTATCATGCAATTATGTTATCATGATGGTATGATGTCATGTGGATTGGCACTCAGCAGGATGATCATTGTAAATACCGTAATGAGTTGTGTTATAAAGATCCACTATGCGTTATGTTACCATGATGTTTTTCTCTTGAGAAAATATTTCATTGTAAATACTGCATCGAGATGTGTTATAAAGTTCAATGAGAAATATGTCTTTTTTTAGTAGGTTGCTGAGGTATATGTGTGATTGAACACTGAGGAAAGTGTCCCCCAAGGGGGAGGGTTCTTTAATAGCCTTGGTGAAAATTCCATATAATAAAAGTTAAAAACAATAACCATGGTCGATGGGACACTTATTCCAAGATGAACATTGGGAAGGACATCCTAGTGGGTGTTCATTTGGTTGTTTATGACTAAGGAAATTAGAAAAGGAAATGACTACGGCTTTGGAAAGGAAAAATGGCATTTTTGGCACAATTATTTATGGAAATAATGGAAAATAGGAGAAAAAGGAGGTGAAAGTTCATAGGTTTCATGTGAGGAGGAAAATGAAGGAAAATAATGGAAAATGAAGAAAATAGAGGCCTCGTCCATAAAAGGATTTTAAGGATTGGTTGGTAACTTTTTGTCAGTTCAACTTTGGAGCTCTCTCATTATTATCTCTCTCTCTCTCACTCTTGGACACAGAGTTTTCTTGAAGCACTTTGGCATTGGAGTAAGAAAGGAAAAGAAGAAAAGAGGAAGCAAAGGTCACGTAGGGAAAGGCAGGATCAAGCAGCTACAACAGGCTTCATTGTATGTATCGACTTGCATGTGTATTTTCCTTGCTAGATTGGCGTGCATGTTTTTGCATGTGATTCTTTTTCTGTTGTGGCATGGGTTTTTCCAGGTATAACAATTTTTTTAGCCTAGCCTTTTCGATTCTGGATAACCATGGTGTGATGGGGTTCTGATGTTTTGGTTGAGCTGGATTGCCAGATGGATTTGAAGCTGAGTGGGTTGGATATTTGAATGATAAAGCACATGGACTAGTGGTCCCTGAACCAAACTGTGGATCACAGTAAAGCCACTGGCCTAGTGACCCCTGAACTAGACTGCGGGCTGCGTAAAGCCAGGATTGGGTTGCCTCAGTGGGCCTAGGAATCCTTACTGGTGAATGGCAGGATATACAGTAAACCCAAGAGGTGGTTTGCTCTCAGTTGGGCCTAGTAATCTCGGGTTTGGGATATGCAGTAAAGCCTAGAGAGTGGGTCTCGGTTTAGGGCCTGGTGATCCAAGTTTTGATTGTGGTAAGGCCTGAGAGACTAGGAGATAGGAAAATTCCTCATGGTGTAGGTGGAGAAATCCGGTGGCATCCATGCTTACTTGGCCTAGTGATCTGGGATAGATTACGGTAAAGAATATTATGATGTGTTCATTGTGTTGGCCTAGTGATCCGGGATAGATTATGGTAAATCCTGGTTTCTCTTGATGAGGGTGAGGTAGTTTAGCCTCAGTATGCCCTAGTTTAATTCTTTTGGTTTGAGTCCCACATTCATGCTTGGAATATGGCAAGGGGGTAATTGGCTGAAGAGAGACTTGGCTCAACCAATCTATGGTCAGGTGAAACGTGGTAGTCCCATCTCCAGTTGGTTCAATGCATTCATTAATGAGAAATTCATTTCCTTGATTTTCATGTGTAAATATACTAATGTATATGTGGATTTTGATGGCTGATATGTTTATGATATTTTTTCTCTTGTTATGTTGGTTATCTGCATATTTTATGACAACAACTATGTATGGCTCACAACACGTTTTTACTTGTACATGAATGGATAATGTGTCTATGACATAATAGATGATAATGCAACAATACATGAGGGAACAATGGTTCATAGTGATTCTCATATAAGTATGAGATCCCTACACTTAATTCGGTTTTTTACACCTGTAGGTTACATGTTGATGATATGTTTAATGAAATGCTTGTCATGGCTAGTAGGGATCTAGTTAAGGTCTTGATCAACTTATTGTTTTTGCATCATTGTTTCCCTATATTTTTACTGATTATAAGCTATCAATCCGTTATGTGCAGTGGCTTGGGCTCTGGGCCTAAAAAATTGGCTTAAATCTCGGATTCACAGGCATGGAATTGGAAACTTGGGTCTCTGGTAGCTGGTAGGTAGGCTTGGGAGAGCGACTTTATGTTTTTGTTCACTCCCTTGCCCATATCATGAGAGTGACTATGGCCTAAGATATCCAGAACAACAGTGGGACCCAAGGACATGCTTTCTGAGTGATTGACTCGTCGCCTAAGGGTTTTGTTGATCATGTTGGATGACTGTGTGTGATGTTCCATCGATTCCACTTCCTTAAGGTCATATAGGAGGTAAAACCTAATCACAGTAGCCTCTCGTCTCATGTTTACCCCAGTTGGCATGGTTACTTGGGTGGATGTGGGAGGATGGTGTTACATTAGAGTTCAGGGACAATGCACTATCAATTTTATAATTTTACGAGTTGTACAAATGGTGCATGCAACCAGTAGAAGGCATATGATGGATTGTGAAGTTGTGGTGAGGGATTTTCCTAATTAAATATGGGCTAATTCCCTTAGGGATTGCACAAGGAAGTAGGGGCTTGGCAGGAAGCAGAATTGGCTAAGTTTTGGCTTGAACTTGTTTATGAATCAAAGAGATAGATTGTACTTGTGTAGGAATTGTTCGGGTTGAACAAAAATTGTATTTTCTTATCAGATATTCTGGTTAATGTAATATATATAGTCGGGATTTTAAGCATTTTCTTTCCCTGGAAAAATGTTGTGTTCTATGTGATTGAAATTCTTCCTTTTCTGCCTAGTGTTTTCATCAATCAATTTTGGTTTCTACTTATGAGCATAGTAGATTCTTCTCTTTTGTTTTAGCATATCACACAAGCAGTTGAATGTACAAGTAAAAATATACATGGTAGCAAAGCTGAAGACATTATAGAAGAGGATAATACGGGTTTGTTGTGCAAGTGAAATTGAATTTGCAGTTTCATACTCCAGAGTCAGTAGGATGCCATTATACAATTTGAGACTTGAGTATGCCCTGAAGGGAAACTAAAATTACATAGCTTGGAAGGATAGGATGGAGGCAGTGTTGGAAGACAATGGGCTAAAGGAATTCATAGATCATGATATTCTGAAGCCTCTAGCATATGATGCTAAATATTTGGCTGAATGGAGAAAGCATGTGGAAAGGAAAGAAGGATTATCCTAGAAGGAGTTCGAGATCATATTGTCGCAAATATCCACGACAAGGAAACTCTATTTGCAATGTGGAAGGCATTGATGAACTTGTTTCAAAATAGCAGTGGCCAGATGAAGCTAGCACTGAAGGACAAGCTCAGAAAGATCAAGATGGAGAAGGGAGACTCAATTCCGAAGTACTTGACCAAGTTCACCCAATGTTAAGATGAGCTTGGAAGTGTCAAGATTATTGTTGCTGAAGACGATCTAGTGAGTGTAGCACTTCTAGCGCTTCCCAAGAGCTAGCACAGTTACCAACACTCAGTTAATGGGAGGGAGAAGCTACCAGAGTGGGAGAAATTGTGGTTCAACTTGGTACATGAAGAGATTCGGTGGAACATCAGAGCCGGATCCTCATCAAAGCATGATTATGAGGAGAATTGTTCCTTAGTTGGTAAGGCAAAGAAAGGGAAGGTGAAGTCATCTCATTCCAAATCAGATTCTTGTCAGGGCGGTAAGAAGAAGAACACATCTAAAATCAAATGTTCTCACTATCACTAGTTGGGACTCTTTGCCACAAAGTGTCTGCATAAGAAGGTTGGTAAGAATCCCTTAGAAGGAGTGGCAGGTGAAGCTCTTGCTTCATAGTTTGAACTAGATTTTACCCTCATCGCTTGTATGGTGTCATCGATGATGGGTAGTATGTGGTACCTGGAAAGTGGAGCTTCATTCCATATGACCAGTAATAAAGAGCTCTGCAGTAAATTGGAGGATAAGGATCTCCAAATGCATATCGAGATGGGTGATGATTGGAGGTATAGCGCAATCGACATCGGTACAATTACCTTTCAGAGGGGGTCTGGTTCTCCCCTCACTTTGCGAGATGTTACATATGTTTCAGGTTTTAAAAAGAACTTGGTTTATGTTTCCATGTTGGAGGATAGATGCTATTATGTGATATTTAGTAAGGGAAAGGCGTTCCTTCGTCACATAGCCACAAGACAGGTAAGCGGATAAGGGTTCAAGTAAAGAACCTCTACAAATTGGAGGTAGAAGACTTGATGCTTTGATCACTAAAGCAGAGAAGCTATAGAGCTGAGACATCGGTGAGTTGTGGCACAGGAGATTGGGTCACTTGCATCATGGTGCTTTGAAGATATTGTAGTAAATTTCTACAGGGCTTCCCAAGGGTACACTAGAGTAAAGATACACATGCAAAGTGTGTACATTAGGGAAGTACACAAAAGCTTCCTTTCATGACAAAGACAATTGAGCATAGGCGATCCTTGATCGAGTTCACTTAGATGTGCATGGACTGTTATAGATAGAGTCCACAACCAAGCAGAGATATTATGTAATATTTGTTGATGATTTTTCTTGTAAGTGTTGGATTTTCTTCATGCAGAAGAAAGATCAGACATTCACTAAGTTTTTTGAATTTAAAGCACTTGTCGAGAAAGATACTGGTAGGAAATTTAAAGCTCTCAGAAGTGATAATGGTGGAGAGTATGTGTTGAATGAGTTCAAAAACTTCTTTGCATTATAAGACATTCAACGAGAGTTGATAGCACCTCATAACCCACAACAGAATGGGGTGGATGAAAGGAAGAACAAAAGTATTGTGGGAGTGGCATGGGCAATGTTGCATGATTAGGGATTACCATTACACTTGTCGGCTAAAGCATGCAACAAAACTGTTTATTTGTAGAACAAAAGCCCTCATCAAATTATCAGGATGAGTACACTAGAAGAGGCTTTTTAGGGAAGAAATCAGATGTGGCACACTTCAGGATCTTTGGTTCATCGTTCTACTACCATTTTACCAAAGATGCATGGAAAAAGCTAGAGCCAACAACTGAGTTGGGCATATTTGTGGGGTATATTGATACACCTAACAACTATCAGGTGTACCTACCAACCAATAGGATGACAGTGGTTCTTAAATATGTGAAGTTCGATGAAGAGAAGGCCATGATATGTTCCCTTGAGAGGGAGCTTCAACTACATGCAGTTGAGGATCTTTTAGCTCCAAAGGAGGAACCTTAGGATGATGTGGAGCAACCATATGCACAGGAGAATGGAGTAGAAACACCCACTCATGTGGAGTCTTCCAGAGATGGGAGAAAGTGCACCAGAGAGGCTGAAAAGCTAGAGAGAATGTGAGAGCACCATCATCACAACGCATGCATGGGAGGTCACTAGAGAGGTACACTGGCTACATGGATCTGATGAGAAGGAATGTAGAGATTGAGCCATCCTTTTTTGAGGAAGCAGTGTAGCAACCATTTTGGGTTGATGCCATGGTTGAGGAGTATGCCTCCATTATTAGGAATAGTGTTTGGGAAGTGGTCCCAAGACTGGAAAACATGTCAATGGTGAGTTCCAGATGGCTTTATAAGGTAAAGCAAGAAGCTGATGGTAGTGTGGAGATCATCAATCAGATCCATTCTAGCATTGTCAATGCAGATGGGATGGAAGATATGTTAATTGTATGTAAAGACAACATTTCTCAATGAAATGATTGAGGAGGAGGTGTATATTGAGCAACCTGAAGGATTTGACACCTTCAATATAGATTCGGACGTGTGCAGACTCAAGAGAGTGTTGTATGGAATTGTTGGGATGGGGTCTCTGAGGTAAATTTTGGTAAATTATTTTTGTAAAGATGTAAAGTCTCCACAAAATGTGGAATCAGAGCGCAAAGATAGTTAGAGTCAAAGGGGCTTTAGTCCCTTAGGTGGGTAGGTGATAGGAAGGTTTTGAGACCCACCCATGGTCCCCAGAGCATGGTATTGTAAAAAGAAAATCTATAAATAGAAGAGACATAGCAAGTCTAAGGGAAAACTCAGTTGATAGAAATATTTGTAAGGGAAAGTAAGCTAAGGTAGGAAAGATCTATTTCCTGTACTTAGGCGAAGGGGGAGGCCCCTACAGCTGAGTACATGGAGACCTTGGTAAGTTAGCAGGCTAAGTGTGCAGGCCCCTGCATCTGAGTGCGCAGGGAAAATAAGTCTATACTTGAATGATTATACCTAATAAAGACAACTTTGAGACATTTCCTATGTATTTGTGTATTATTTCTTACTTCTGCGAGTTTCTGCATTTTCGCTCTATGTTGGAATTTATATGAATTAATGCTTATCTAGTGCATGAAAGTAATAGGTCAGTACTATTTATGCATGTTATGAATGATTAAAGGCCTTTGCGAAGATCTGGAAGTGGCTTAGGTAGATTACTGTAATTATTGGTCTTGGAAGGGTTAAGGTTTGCGAAGATAGAAGTAAGCTCTAGGAACCACACGAACCTATCACATTGATCTTTGGATGTAAGAACCTAGTTCAATCATCCCCCAATAATGCTTCAGGTGAGACTACAGCCTACGCTGTGTAGGTTGTTGCCGAAAGGGACAACAATTAGGGTTTTGTTGGTTGGTGCAGCTAACGCTGAACCTGGGTCAAGCCCCTTCAAGCCAACAAATGGTTCCATCGTAGTCTAGTTGGTTAGGATACTCAACTCTCAGCCAAGAGACCCGGGTTCAAGTCTCGACATTTATATTTCATTGCCCGAGGTGAAATTCTTGGATTTATGAAAGATGAACCTGTTAGCACTGAAGTGTAGCGCTACCATGTTGGAGGCTAAAAGAGGGAGATGATTCGCTTCTATGTCTCGGATAGGGCCCCACACAGGCCACCACCCCACTTTCCTCACCCTTCCACTTACCTTTTATTCTGCTCATTTCCTAACCCAACCCTCACATCCCCATGTGATCCTATTTTCACCTTAAGCCTAAGTAAATTAACCCAAAAACCCCAAAAAAAACCTTACTTTTTTGCCCATGCGTGCCCTCTGCACATTTCCTGAGGACATATCGTACCACCGGGTCCCTCCGCCGTTGATTTTCCCCAATGATCCAATGGCCCATGTCTCACCCGATCAATAAAATCTTCCTCATCGTTCCCCACCGTCAGATCACCCCCGCCAGATCTGACGACCATCGCTCATATCGCACGGATAACAAGTGCAAAGAATACTCGCCTGATAAAGGCGGTTTTTCTCTCTCTTCTACTATGACGTGTCACCTGCTGAATGGAATCAGGCGGACTCCACCATTTACCACTTACCACCCGATGAGCGCCCGATATAAACCATAACCGCTCGAGCCAAACCACCCCCTGGTGTTATCATCCGCGCACATCCACCACCCAATAACCGTCCGATCTGCTCACCTAAGATCTAACAGCCTGGACATGTTCCGCTCCCACCACGACCTCAAGCCTCCTGCACACGATCTCCACCGTGTAGTCCCCTCGATCCGACGACCCTCATTCACGACCGCTCCCGATCGTCCTCCATCTCTCTGTTACTTCTCTGTCCGTCTAATCTGGCACGTTCGTCCACCCATGCACCTCATACTCTACTTCCTACCAGTTACCCGATGGAGAAGGTGGTCGGCTCTGTCAGTCTGATGACAGTCTAACTGCTGAACTGAATTAACAGAAAGCATGGCCAAAGGAAGAAGGACACAACATGACCCAACAAACGGAATTAAACAGTCATGGAGCTCCATTGCCATAATCAAGCCAACTACCTAACAGGGTAGCACAGTACCATAATTGATTAATGTTTCATGATGGAAAGGAAGTTGCGTCTTGGAACACAATCAGGCAGTTAATGATAGTAGGTGGTTGATTAAGACATCTCCAGCTCTAAATGGCTAAGGATCATTGTAAAAATAAATTATAAATCGCTGAAAGCAAGATGTAATCAGGGTTCAACTTCTAGAGACTATAGATACTCTATTCCTTATAGCGTCTCATCTTCATTTTCAGTAATACAAGCTTCTTTTGTTGTTATATGTTCAATGTCCATTTTCCCTCAGTTCTCCTGGATAGGTTTATTCATGCTTCCTCCTATGTCTAATGCTAGATAACTGTCATCTTATCTCTGCATTGGTGAATTGGATTTGCTACTGAATAGGTCATCTATGTTTCTTCTATATCTAATGCTAGATAACTGTCATCTTATCTCTGCTTAGATAAATTAGAGTTGCAAGCTTCATTCACTAGCTACAGCTGGCCATCATATGTTATGTATGCATCTGCTGGTGTGGTTAGTATTCTCCATTTATTCACTTAATCTGCAAACTATTGAGCATTAGTGGTCTAAAGCCTTGTAGGTTGAGGGTGTTCATGCATGTCTGGAGTGAAAACAGAGTTGAAGTGGTTATCTAGCTTGAACCAAACCATCATCCATTCCAATAGTTCCTAGAACAATATTGAAGATTATATGTTACCAGGCATCTCCGAGCTACAACCTAGGAGAGTTTCTTGGAGCGATAACATAATTGGCACCGTTGTCAGGGAGAGGAGATTGAAGCTCAGCTTCCCTGGGAGACGACACAGATCCAGCTTTGATGATAGACAAAGTCTAGACACATTTTTGGTTGCAAACATCTATATCTGATGACTCGACTGGAGGCCGAACCTCTTGGCGACTCCACATCATAATTCTGGCTCAGCTTGTGAGGCATACTCGGAGAAATACTCAGAAGTCACCAGCTGACCCAGTACCTGACCCTGAAAAGATCATCAAAGAAAGAAATATATCACAGAAAGGAGCATTAGGATTAGGTAAACCTAAACAATCCTCTATACCTCTACAAGAAAGGCTTGTAATAGAACAAATACATGTCGAGAGTATAGCCTCTAACACTAGCAGTGAAGAAAAACTTTCAGAGGTTCATAAATCTCCTTATTCGTTAGGTTCTCCCCTTGCTTTAAGCTCAAGGGAAACCTCGCCTCTTGTCCCTCATACTTCTTTAGTCATGTCAGTCACTCCTCAGCTCTCTATCATTCAAACTGCCAGTCCTCTTCAATCCACCACAGCCATGGTAGGTCCACAAGCACTCACCAAAATGGAAAGAATCATAGCTGCTAGGTATGGACCTCTAGTACTGCCCACTCCTTTGAATGCAATGCCTACTGGAGAATATCAGAAATACATGCCTAAGTTCACTGGGACTGAAGGAGTTACAACTGAAGAGCATCTTGAGTCCTTTTATAGCTATGCTGATAATCTAGACATTAGTGAAGATGATGTGTGGATGAGAGTATTTGTCCAAAGCCTAGATGGAGAGGCCAGAAAATGGTTCAGAGAATTGACCCCTAGATCTATAACTGATATTGAGGCTTTGGATGATGTATTCCTAAAGCATTGGGGGGATAAGAAGGATCTCCTTTACTACCACACTGAGTTTGGAAACTTACAGAGGGAAAATGGTGAGCTGTTGTCTAATTTTAATAAGAGATTTAACCGCATGTACAACAAGATACCAGCTGAAGTGAAACCCACCCCTACCTCTGCTAGACTCATCTATGCCAATGCCTTTGATTCTAACTTCTGTTTACTGTTGAGGGAGAGGCGATGTGCTACTTTGGCTGATATGCAAGATGCAGCCTTGGAAGTGGAATCAAACATCATGGCTGCAGAAAAGCTCAAAGGTAATGTTGATAGAAGAAGACAGAGGGGTGAGCCTTCATCATCTTCAGATCCCAAGATCGATAAAATGGCCAAGATGATAGAGTCATTAGCCTCTGAAGTTTCCAAATTAAAGGTTGAGTAGCATTCTGGGAAAGGAAGGGTTCCTAATACCTTTGCTCCTCCAAATCCAAATCCATATAGAAGACCTAATGAGCAGTTGCAGATTTTGCAAAGAAACAAAGATGCCAATGAAGACCAAAGGGTGAAGGTCCCTTTTCAGAATGCAGTCATGGAAGAAGAGCAGTTGGAAGAAGATGATGAGATCCATTATATGGAAGACAAAGGCAGCACCACTTTTTTAACCAAAGCTACCTATGATAAGTTGTCATTCAATGACCAGATTAGCCAAGAATGGGATGGTGCAGCTATTCTACAAATGGTAGATCAACACCAATATAATCTGAGGTCTATGATGAATAATGTCAAAGAAACTCCTATTCATAAAGCTGTTGTCCTTACAGAACATCAATCCAATAACCAGAAGAAACCAATAGTTGATCCTATCATCCTCAAAGCTCCAACCATAGAGGTAAGAGGCCTTGACAAGTCCCCTTCTTCTTTTAGTTTTCAATCAAAAATTCAGAAGCCAAGAATACCTATGCCTCTGATTGAACTAGTGAAGAATGAGTCCTTCAAAGCATCCATCCTTGAGGATCTTGAGCCTAAAGAAATCCAAGCCTCCACTGACTATGTAAATCTGCAAGATGACCAACCCGTTGTTATTCTCAGCCCAATCATTGAAAATTGTGAAGATAGCTCCCCATCATTCTATGTTTCTCTGTCTATTCATGATGAAATCCTTCATAATTGTCTTCTGGACACTGGAGCTAGACATAATCCAATGCCCAAGGCTGTCATGGATAAGCTCTATCTTGACATTACCAAGCCTTATTAGTTGGCCTCTACGCAGCTTAAAAAACTAGTTTGCCAGATCACAGAGGACGAAGGCTCACAGATTTGGGACATGTTCTTTGATGGGGCTTGCTCTAAGGAAGCTGTAAGAATAAGTGAAGTCCTTGTGTCCCCCACACAAGAATGCATTGATTCATCCTTTCATATTAACTTTTCAGGTCACAAATGACACAACAGAGTATGAAGCAGACCTTATCATTCAGCAGGTGTACAAAACCGTCTAAGAAAAACATCCAAGGCTGAAAGCATACAGAGATGAGGTGAAATATAGACCATCTATGCCTGATAATACTGAATGCTGGAAATTTTTTGAAGTAAAGGATCAAATCAATAGGATTTTGCAAGTCTTTGATGAATTTGCTTATATGCACATTGACCAAGACAAATAAACCTTTCATAGAAAGGTAAAAAGGGTCAATTTCAGTTTAATGGTTGTTTTCTCAAAAGGAATGCTTTAAAGGAAGGAGGATATGTTTTTGATGGCCCAGTCAATGGACTGTTCTTCGAACTTTCTTTCAGTTAAGGCTTTTAAGCCTTGGTATTGTAAATGTGTTGTTTTCAAACTTTTATTTCATGCTAAATAGACTCCATGCCCAATGCAACACTGGGAGGAACATTTGTTCTTGTTTTTACAGGAAAGGCATTGTTCTATAGTTCTTGAAACCTCACAAGGAGGCTTTCATCCCTAGAAGGAGCCAGTGTTAGTATTGAAGTGCAGCGCTACCATGCTGGAGGCTAAAAGAGGGAGATGATTTGCTTCTATGTCTCGGATAGGGCCCCACACGGGCCACCACCCCACTTTCCTCACCCTTCCACTTACCTTTTATTCCACTCATTTCCTAACCCAACCCTCACATCCCCACGGAATCCTGTTTTCGCCTTAAGCCTAAGTAAATTAACCCAAAAACCCAAAAAAAAACCTTACTTTTCCACCCATGCGTGCCCTCCGCACATTTCCCGAGGACATCTCGTACCACCGGGTCCCTCTACCATTGATTTTCCCCGATGATCCAATGGCCCACGTCTCACCCGATCAATAAAACCTGCCCGATCGTTCCCCGTCGTCAGATCACCCCCGCCAGATCTGACGGCCATCGCTCATATCGCACAGGCAACAAGCGCAAAGAATACCTGCCCAATAAAGGCGGTTTTTTCTCTCTCTTCTGCTGCGACATGTCACCTGCTAAATGGAATCGAGTGGACTCCACCATTTACCACTTACCGCCTGATGAGCGCCTGATATAAACCATAACTGCCCGAGTCAAACCACCCCCTGGTGTTATCGTCCGCGCACATCCACCACCCGATAACCGTCCGATCTGCTCACCTAAGATCTAATAGCCCGAAAATGTTCCGCTCCCACCACGACCTCAAGCCTCCTACACACGATCTCCACCGTGCAATCCCCTCGATCCAATGGCCCTCATTCACGACCGCTCTTGATCATCCTCCATCTCTTTGTTACTTCTTTGTCCATCTGATCTGGCACATTCGTCCACCCATGCACCTCATACTCTACTTCCTACCAGTTACCCGATGGAGAAGGTGGTCGGCTCTGTCAGTCTGATGACAGTCTGACCACTAAACCAAATTAACAGAAAGCATGGCCAAAGGAAGAAGGACACAGCATGACCCAACAAATGGAATTAAACAGTCATGGAGCTCCACTACCATAATCAAGCCAACTACCTAACAGGGCAGCACAGTACCAGAATTGATTAATGTTTCCGTGATGGAAAGGAAGTTGCGTCCTGGAATGCAATCAGGTAGTTAATGACAGTAGGTGGTCGATGAAGACATCTCCAGCCCTAAATGGATAAGGATCGTTGTAAAAATAAATTATAAATAGCTGAAAGCAAGATGTAATCAGGGTTAAACTTCTGGACACTATAGATACTTTGTTCCTTGCCGTGTCTCATCTTCATTTTCAGTAATACAAGCTTCTTTTGATGTTATATGTTCAATGTCCATTTTCCCTCTATTCTAAACTTGCACCTAGATATGTTTATTCATGCTTCCTCCTATGTCTAATGCTAGATAACTGTCATCTTATCTCTACATTGGTGAATTGGATTTGCTACTGAATAGGTCATCTATGTTTCTTCTGTATCTAACACTAGATAACTCTCATCTTATCTCTTCTTAGATAAATTAGAGTTTCAAGCTTCATTCACTAGCTGCAACTGGCCATCATATGTTATGTATGCATCTACTGGTGTGGTTAGTATTCTCCATTCATTCACTTAATCTGCAAACTATTAAGCATTAGTGGTCTAAAGCCTTGTAGGTTGAGGGTGTTCATGCATGTCTGGAGTGAAAACATAGTTGAAGTGGTTATCTGGCTTGAACCAAACCATCATCCATTCCAATAGTTCCTAGAACAATATTGAAGATTATGGAGAGTTTCTTGGAGTGATAACAAGACCACTGTGAAAGAATTTTCCAAGGAATTTTTCATTAATCAATAACGAAAGTTGTTTGGGTTCTAGGGGGGCCTTCGGGACCAAAGTAATGATTAATAGGGACTGTAGGGGCCCCGGGAAGAGTTATCTTTTCTTTTTAACAACCATCCCACCCTTGAATCGGGTCACCACAGAAAACCCCTATAGAGATTCGCCAAAAGGGGAAAATGGACAAATCACAGCAGTCACATGAAACCCTTGATGTTGATGAAGAAGAGATTCATGGAGGCATCAAGGAGATGGATGTCGAAGAGTGTGAGCCTATGGCTCAGCTCCCGAAGTATATCCCACCATGAAAAGGAAAATCTAAGGTGCCTAAAGATCCAGACACCACCAAATTCATGGTCTCTACACCACTGTTTCCAGAGAAGGTGGTGTTTGAGGGCACACTATTGCGGCGCATTCCATCGCTCAAGATGGAGGATTGGGACTTGACATACCATGATAAGTTCCCTAAGATTGCGTCGAATAAATATTTGGTGAAACTTTACTATGAGGAAACCGCAGTAACGCGAGTGGAGTTGATGAAGTGGGTCACGATAGTTGAGAAATCGGGACTACTGAACATGCTTTAGGTGCTGCATTTCAGCTGAACGATCATTAACAATGTGTGTGTTAGGCAATTTCTCACCCTGGTGCATGATGGGTGTCTCTGGCTGGGAGAACCCATCCCTATTACTAACATGTTGATCCACCAGATTACCATGTTTCCCTATCAAGGTGTGGATCCACCAAAGGCCTTTGAAGGGAAAACAAAAGAAAAGTAGCTCGCGGACCAGATGAAGAGCGAGTTTGGATTGGTGAAGAAGTCGTGCAGATATTCCATCTACTCCATTACAGACAAAGCAATGCAGTTCGCCGCGTAGATCTTGGCCTGCAAGATTATGTGGAAGTGTCGTGTGGACGAGGTTCCAGCATCGATGATTTCATTAGCTGCACAATGTGCTAAAGGAGTCTAGTACAACTAGGCTTAGTACCTCTATAAAGAATTTTTGGAAAACTGTCGCGAAGCCCAGGATGAGGGCAAGGCATTCCATTATGCCTGGTTATTGTTGTTGATAGTATTGGTAGCATGGAGGATGTTGGAGGACAACTAGTTTCCTCCGCAAGACCCAAACCTTTCGGAGGCAGCGAAGTTCGCTTCGCTCTGGGCAACCAAAGATGTAGCACAGGTCATGGAGACCAAGATGTTTTGGGTGCTTGTAGGGATGGATCTTCGCACGGTGATTATCCAAAGGCTGAGGCTATCACCTACTCTATATGAACAATTGGAGCCTTATGCCGAATTCAAGACGAATTTTCACAATGTTTCTATCTGCATGAAATGGGATCCAAAGAAGGTGTGGTATAAGTTACGTTACCTTATGGGTGAGGCATATGTATAGGATATTATTGGGAAATGGCCAAGAGAGTGGATGCACCGATTAGATCTAGGCGTGGGTACAAGAAAGGTATGGGAAAGTACCTCCACGTAGACTACAACAACACGAAAACAAAAAGAGGTAGAGTAGGCTGTAGCCCGGGAGAAATTTGCGCAGCAGACAAAAGTTGTTGCTAAGGCAGTTGCTGAAAAAGAGAGGGAAGACAAGGAAACCACCATAGAAGTCAAGGGGTCTGACTCCTAGCATACTCCAGACTAGGAGGAGTTAGATGTCGAAGGAGGTGGGGGCAAGGAGCCACAAACCCCCTTTGAGCGCAAGAAGAGGTCAAAGCAGATGACATTAGGACCGCGAAAGAAGAAGAAGTCCACTAGATTTTCCTAGGTGGACCCGCTAGTCCTCACTGAGGGGGACTTAGATGAGATGGGTGATAAGGTCTGCGACACGACAATAAAACTATG
Organism: Pinus tabuliformis; assembly: GCA_031772625.1. NCBI lineage: Eukaryota > Viridiplantae > Streptophyta > Pinopsida > Pinales > Pinaceae > Pinus > Pinus tabuliformis. The sequence goes on along the minus strand of CM062818.1, from coordinate 1,725,431,916 downwards.
GATGTCGTTTGAGCAGTAGTACCAGCAGGAGCTGGAAAATGTACAGAAGGACCTTCGCAACCTGCAGATCGAGACAGGGTGACTGCAAGCAAGCATTGGCCAGGAAAGTGGGATTCACGCGAGCCTACAGCAAGCAAGCACAACAGTCCTAGATACAGACCAGACTTTGGATCTCAGAGTCAGTCAATTGCCGGATGGGACCCTACACACCCAATCAGAGGAAGCGAACACCCAACTGTCATAGATCAAAGATCTAGGTTTCAATCTCACAGCACTCCCTATCTAGACCCTACACGAATTGCACAAAGGTGTATCCGATGAATTGAGGGTAAGGGAGAAGCACGCACTACTGGTGATCAACAAATTCAAAACCAACAACCAACAAATATTTGTAGAAAAGTCACAGGTGTTGAAGGACAAGGAGGAACTTGCTACGCGCTGCCAATATTTGGAAGCAGGGATTACACAGGCCTGTAATGCGCTGCCTAAACTCAATCTTTCCGCAGAACTAGAATCAGAAAAGAAGATAAATAAGTTGGTTGTAGCAGTCAAGGAATCAAAGGATGAAATCGATTGAGTCTGATTTGAACTACAACTGCAAATTTCATGGCTATAATGAAAGTTGTAGCCAACCACTCTGCCAGAGGTCCGGGAGCAACGCAGAGCAACGATCAAGGAAGGAATCACCACATTAGAGGTAGTAGTCAAGGACTGCACCGAATTATTTGAGCAGGACATGGAGCTTTGGACATCTCTGCAAGAATACCCCACTCTGGAGAAGATCAGTACAGACCTTAGGGAAAAGCAACAACAATTTAACGAGATTAGGTCGACTGCGCGCACTTTGGTGCTAGTACAGTGGTTCACACAGCTACAGGAAGGAAAACTACTGCAAACAGAAATTGAAGAGTTGCGCCAAAAAGAGACCATCCTAAGGGATAAAACATAGCCTTGGATGGAGGAAGCCAACCAACTCACTCTGTCAGTTTAGAATAAGTTAAAAGGCATCCAGCAAACACAAAGGACAATGGGCCTCGCGGTGGAAGGCCCTACTACTGAGAAGCTCGTAGAGGAAGTATAATAGGCAGCTATGCAGGGAACAACTGATTTGCAGGTTATGAAGATGAGGTTCCACGAAATCCAAGACAAGATTGCAGCACTAACTAAGTTACTCGAGGACAAGTCACCAAATTGTGTTAGGGGCCTATTGGGATGGGGTCCCTAGGGTGAATTTTGGTAAATTTTGTAAGTTCTTTTTATAAAGATGTAAAGTCTCCATGAAATGTGGAAGTGGAGCATGAAGATAGTCAGAGTCAAAGGGGCTTTAGTCCCTTAGGTGTGTAGGTGATAGGAAGCTTTTGAGATCCACCCATGGTCCGTGGACCATGGTATTGTTAAAAGAAAATCTATAAATAGAAGAGTCATAGCGAGTCTAAGGGAAAACTCAATTGATAGAAATATTTGTAAGGGAAAGTAAGCTAAGGTAAGAAATATTTGTTTCCTGTACTTAGGCGAAGGGGAAGGCTCCTGCAGCTGAGTGCGCGGAGACCTTGGTAAGTTCGCAGGCTAAGTGCGCGGGCCCCTGCAGCTGAGTTCGCAGGGAAAAAAAGTCTCTACTTGAATTATTATACCTAATAAATACAATTTTGTGACATTTCCTATGTATCTATGCCTTATTTCTTACTTCTGTGAGTTTCTACATTTTCGCTTTGTGTTGAAATTTATATGAATTAATGCTTATCTGGTGCTCGAAAGTAATAGGTCAATACTATTTATGCATGTTAAGAATGATCAAAGGCCTTTGCAAAGATCTAGAAGTGGCTTAAGTAGATTACTGTAATTATTGGTTTTGAAAGGGTTAAGGTTCGCGAAGATAGAAATAAGCCCTGGGAACCACAAGAACCTATCACATTGACCTTTGGATGCAGAAACCTAGTTCTGTCATCCTCGAATACTGCTTCGGGTGAGACTGCAGCCTATGCTACATGGGTTGTTGTTGAAAGGGCCAACAGTTAGGATTTTGTTGGTTTGTGCAGCTAATGTTGAACCTAGGTTAGGCCCCATCAAGCCAACAAGAATGAAACAAGCACCCCATGCTTGGTACATAAGGATCAATAAGTATTTCACTGGGTTGGGCTTCACCAAAAGTGAAGTAGATGTGAACCTTTACGATATTATGGTTGAAGGTAAATTGTTGATTATTGTTTTATATGTCGTTGATTTGATTCTGACAGGTGATGATATGTTGATCAAGTCTTGCAAAGAAGATCTTACAAGAGAGTCTAAAATGGAGGACTTGGGCTCATGCACTACTTTCTGGAGATGGAAGTATGACAAGGAGATGAGGAATTGTTTGTCTCTCAGGGAAAGTATACCAATGAGATACTGAAGAAGTCCCACATGGAGAGAAGTAAACCTATGGAGACTCCTTTAGCTGGTAATTGGAGTTAGGAGGATGCTACTTCCGGCGAAGTAGTGGAGGCTATTATTTATTGACAACTTGTGGGTTCACTCATTTATTTTGTGAACACACGAACAGACATGTGTTATGCATTTAACCAACTTAGTCAAGCTATGATTAAGCCGACCAAACTGTATTGGAAGGGAACCAAACATGTGTTGAGATACCTTAAAGGAACCACTCGGTTTGGTCTTTGGTACATACATACAGAGGAAGTGAAGCTGCAAGGCTTCACTGATGTAGATTAGGCAGGGAGTCCATCCGACAAGAAGAGCACATAAGGTGGGATCTTCATTATTGGGTTAGCAATTTTTCTTGGTACAACAAGAAATAGAGATCAGTTGCACTCAGTTCAACATAAGCATAGTACATGGCTACTAGTCAAGCAACTTGTGAGGCTATATGGATGAGGAAGATTCTGGTTGGTTTACTTGGTCAACAGATGGATCTAACAATGATTTACTATGACAATAATAGTTGCATCAAACTCTTTGAGAATCCAATTTTTCATGATCATCCCAAGCATATTGATATCCGGTATCACCATCTCCGAGTTTGTGTGCAGACGAGAATCATGTTGTTGGAGTACATTCCCATAGAGGAGCAAGATGCAGATATTTTGACAAAGGCCTTGTCAATATGAAAATTCAAGTTTCACAAAGGAAGGATCGAGGTAGAATATAATCCCTTTCTTGTTGAGAGGGAGTGTTAAAAATAAACAAGAAATCCTAATTTAATTTATCCTTTAATTAAATTAGGAATTAAATTGTAATTCTATTCTCGTAGCAGCTTGTAGCAGTTAACTTGACTTAGTTGGCTCAGTAAATTCGAGTTAGAATTCTATCTAGAGTCATGTAGACTAATTCCTAAATTTTAGAGGTCCAGGTTGAGTTCTTTTGAGTTGTAATTAATTAACTCACTCTAATTGAGTTAAAGTCAATTAAACTAGTTCAAACAGTTGGAGGAACTAGTAGGAGGTCTAGTAGTGGGGATCAACTTCAGTGCAACTTCACTACTCCACCGGTTAACTGAAGATTCACTTGTAAATAATTCATGCATGTCAGTTCTAAGAAAGACCCAGGTGAGATTAGAGTTCAAGGACAATGTACTATCAGTTGTATAATTTTCTTAGTTGTACAAATGGTGCATGCAATCAGTAGAAGGCCTATGATGGATTGTTCAATGGTGGTGATGGATTTTTCCAATTAAATATGGGATAATTGTCTTATGGATTGTGCAAGGAAGTAGGGGCTTGGAAGACAGAAGAATTGGCTAAGTGTTGGCTTGAGTTGGTTTGTGAAGCAAAGAGATAGATTGTACTTGTGCAAGAATTGTTCGGGTTGAACAAGCATTTTATTTTCTTCTCAGATCTTTTGGTTAGTGCAATATAGATAGTCAGGGGTTTGAGCAGTTTCTTTCCCAAAAAAAAACATTGTGTTATGCGCGATTGAAATTCTTCCTTTTCTACTTAGTGTTTTCATCGATCAATTTTAGTTTTCACTGATGAGTAGAGTAGATTCTTGTCTTTTGTTTTAGCATATCACATAAGCAATTGAATCTACAAGTAAAATATACACCACTCAATTGAAGTATAATACACCCTATCTTAATTTAGTAATTATTGATTATATCATTACTCTTGTTGTCATTTCTGAAAACTGATGAGACTACCTAAAATCATTCTTAGCAATTTCCATTTATGACAAAAAACTCAAATTGAATAAAAGGGGTAACTATAACCTTACCAAATTCTATATGACCAATTTTCTCTACCCTCGAAAGTATTTGTGTGTACCAAGTGTGGCCTTGTAACAATTTTCGAGTACTCACAGTTTATGAGCAGTCATAGTTCCTGAGTAGTCATGGGAAGAGCAATAATGTGTCATGAACCTTTTTATGTTGCTACTATTACACAAGAACAAGTAGCTAAAATAGAGAAAATTGAAATGAAATTGGTTGCTACTGCGTAAGAAGTTATTGATAATGTCGTTGTTACACAAGAACAAGGAAATGAGATAGTGCAACAGGAGGAGAAAGGGTATGGAGAGGTGTTCCAGAAAGATGTTGAATTTTTTATCGTGTCAGTAACATAAACAACTCCGTTAAAATTTGATATTTGTTGAAGTCAACATGTTTTCTTGAAGAAGTAGAGAAATGGAATAAGTTAGCAATTTCATCGAAGGATGAAGTTATTCCTCTGAAACAACATATGGAAATTGTTGATGATCTGAAGAGTACATGGAATGAAATGTTGAAGGTTCAAGACTTAGTAAAAATTCAAAAAATAAAGGAAGGAAGCATTGTTACAAGTAGAGAATTGCAAGGGGAAGTACAATTTCTAGTAGGAAAATGAGTCAATGTACAAACTTGTTGACAACATATTGAGTCACATACCTCCTTCTCCATCCTATCCCCTATATCTACAAGAAAAATTCTTCCTTTTTCAATTAAAACCCTCAAGGAGAAACAACCGTATGAAGTGAAGGAGGCTTAAGACTTTCTGGAAACTTTCCATAAGGTCACTTCTTCCGAACAACATTTAATGTGAGAATTGTACTTGCATGATCATTGTGCCTAGTTTGGAGAAATAACCTTTAACATTACACCATTTGATGGGGATGTTTAGTTGAGATCCTTTGAGTTCTTTGTACAAAATCAAGTCAGTTGGAAGGTTTCCTACAATGTTGTAAAAGCTAATGAAGAAAAAGTGAAATTGTTTATCAAAGATGAACATGGACCTATTGAAAGAGTCTTTGCAGTGTATAAGAAAATATGGCAATATATGGACACCGAAAATATGCTAATGGAATTCAGGAATAGAGTTTTGGAACGTTGTCTCATAAATATCAAAGGGATGAAAGATAGCACATTAGAAGGGAATAGACTTAGATGGGATTCTTGTAGGAAGGAATTGAAGGATGAGGACCCTTATTTCCTTCAAAATTTCACACATGCACTCTCCAGGGTTTCTTACTATGTAGAATGGATCAAAAGAAGTGGTCTGGTTGGCTTGGACTTAGGTTCAAATCAACATCCATATCATTTCGTTGATAAATTATGGGAAATGGAATTGTTTATTTTCCAAGGCTATCAAATAAATTCAAAGGATATTGCAAGAGCTTATAATTTTTCAAAATTCCATTCTTAGCATGTCAAAAACCAATTATAAGGGTACGCATGAGGACATGCAAATGCTTAAGTTGGGGGGCGATTTTGGGACGTGGAATTAACATCTTTTTCCATCCATTTTCCTATCTATTTTTACCCTTTTTTACTCTCAAGACCATACTTTATCACTGTAACAACCACTATCAACCTAAGTATGTCTTCTTTTATATGTCATCCTTATGATCTAATTTTTCTTGTAATTTGGCATGATAACTATTGCTTTAGGCTATTTTTATCATAAAATTGACAAATGGGTTGTTTTATGGTATGTGGTCAATTGAGATGTTGTTACAAGATTACACTTTTTAGTTTTGCCTCACCAAGGATATGACAAGGGCTTGCTGAATATTGCTAATACATGCTAGACTTATTTTGTACACGTGGATCTCATTTAATCAGTAATGAAGATCAATATGGACATGTATTTGGTCAAAGTCAGTTCAACTTCCAAAGGAGATATTCATGGACAATGCAGCTGAAGCAGTTAGGATTTTCCATAGATGAATTATTGAAATTTGGGAAAAGTTGTTACAACTTTGTCCCAAGCATGGAAATTTTTATTGAGATGTTAATATGTATTCTAATTTATGTCACATTAGAATCAAGAGATTCTCATGACAATCTTATCTTTGTAATCTGAAATTATAAAAATGTGCGCTCTCTGCCAGCGACTAGACATATAGATATGCATAGAAAAAAGAGAGGGGAGAGAGGAAAAATCACTAGCATTGCGATCCTGTATGTTTCATTAATGAAAATATCAATTATTCATGGCACCATACCTTTCTGTTGATTAGCTTGTGTGCTGCATAGTGTACCAACCCCTACTAGGAAGGAAGGACCCTCTTTCTTAGTAGGTATCACTGGTTGGGACAATACTATAGCAATTTGATTTACTTTCTCTCAATTATGATTCATGTATGATTGTTGTTATTGTTACTGTTAATATTTTTCATGCTTTAATGATTGTAGAATTCTAACCTCTGTATTGTGTAACAACATAGATCATGTATTATTCCTTTTCTTAGTATGACAGTTATTTAATCCCTATTACAGTTTGGTGGTGTGTTTATTTTATTTGAATGTGTATTTCAACATTTGCTTGAGTGAATGATTTCCAAGAGCGTTGTTTCTTTCTGAATAAGAATGATTGTGTTACCAAGTGGTTTATTCTGCAATGTGTGTTTATTTCCTGAAAGTGTGAGCGAGGTTTGGGAGTGTAACAACCAGAATTTTGGATTGCTGAGAGGATTGGATTTGAGATTCATTAGCACTAATCACAATTTTTCCTTGCATATACTTTTTTTAATAACCTTGAAATAAAAAGGCCTACCCGGATTCACAATTAATGTGAATTTGGATCTGTTGCTATGAATTAAAAGAACAATTGCTTTGCCTAACAATAAACAAATGAGTAAATTATGGGATTATGTTATCTCTAATCATGAGGGTGATTAGGTATATTGTTAAACTCCGAGGGATGGCCATTAAATTCATTCAATTTAAATTTTAGATATCTATAGTATTTTAGATCAAATATAGATAAACTAGTTAATTAGTATATCCTAAATTTAACTATTTTAGTGAACAATAAATCATAAATTCAACTACATGAGTGAGCTTAGCTAGTAAGAAACTTCTTAATAATTAGGTATTTATTGATAAAGTCAACAAGAACTCTCTCTTTTTCTAACACTTTTCTCTTCAAGTTATGAGCAAGTCCAAATTGCTTAGTTAAAATGGAGTTTCTTCATTGGAATTATTTATGTATTATTTGTAGATTGTTGAATAAAAATTTCAATTTAGTTTTCTGTTATAAAGTCCTTGATATGGTTCTAGAATGAACCCTCCCTTGTTTTTTGTATTTATGTTCATTTGGTTTATTTGGATTATTTGTTTACTTATTTTACCTACAATTCTATTTTGTTTATTCATTTATATGTCTATTCAATTTAGCATTATTAAACCTTTGTTTATTATACAAACTTGCAAGCTGATTTCCTATTTTGTTTATATTACATTTACCTATAATAATTAAGTATATGATTTTAACTTTCATAATTATTTATAACTATAAAAATGCTACTATGTTTAGTTTCACCTTGTGAATGTACACGTACCGACCTAGCTATCTTCACCCACATTCTTCATTTGATTAGGTAACATTGTCAACAACATTTGACTTCCAACCAATTATATAAAGAGACAAAAATAGGAACCACACCTTTGAGATATTAAGTGGAATTGGCTTAGTTTCCTTTCAACCACATACTTAGTTGCTTGTTTTATTACAACATCATAATTAAGTACATTCAAAGCTTTAGGATACTTCATTTATTAGTAGGCTAAATTTTAGTAATTTGTATACATGGAAGGCATAGAACTTTTGAAGTTTATATGGCACTCGAGATGATAATTAAAATGATCTAGGGAGTTTACTATTTTATTGTTATAATTCTATAGTTCAAAAAAATTTGCCATTATTGTTGGGGAGGTTGATATTTTTGATTAACCCTTTTCCTCATCTTTTGATTCCTCGGGTTACTAGGTAGGCCACTATGATAGTTGCCCTTTTTTCCCACACTTCAAAGCCTTTTTCCATAACCCAAACAGGGGATTAGGAAAGCCCAACATCAAAGACTTAGATATTGTTTATCTTCACCCATCTTTATAGATTTTCCTTCATTAATTCCCCTCCAAAAAAAACACCAAATATAATCTTTGAAATTTGAAAAAAATAAATAAAAAATTATAGAATTATTACCAAAATAACAGTGACATTTTCCTTGATATACTTTTTGTGTAATGTTTCAAATTCCACTTTAGATTCTTAGTTTAGAATGCATGCATCGACATGGGATAAGCTAGGACACTTCCTACTATAAACTTATACAAGTCAAGCAGAGAATAGTAACCATTGCATACCAAAGAGCTTCAAGTAGAGAAATAAAGATTCGAAGACTACTTAAAGCAATATTATATAGAAGAGGCAACAACTATATGATAAATAATTGAATAATTTGTTGATGGTCTTAGGGAGATAAGATTTTTTTTTATGAGAGTCTTTACAAATGTTCTTCATTCAACATAAGAACTGAAGCTATAGAGAGATCACCATCATTGAATATCAAGGTGGAAGAATCAAAAGATCAACTTGATGATTTTCAATTTCCATTTAAGGAAAATGAATAACATAACTCTTTTTTGTTCTCCCTCATTTTCATGGATTGGCCATTAAAGAATATTTATACCTTTCTCTTTGAGCTTGAATTTTTCTATAGGAATCCTATAAGCATCATATAGAAGCCAATAAGTTGAGATTCTTCCCATCCATGTTGAAGGAAGTAGTATTAATTACTTTTATGAGTATGGATGGAACAACATCAACACTTGGGAACAACTAAATCACGATTTCATTAAAAAGAACATAAACTATTGCAAAGCCTAAGATATTAGGGTTGAGAACTTTAAATTGATACACAGAGAAGATGAATCACTAAAATATTAAGAGGAGAGATTTCAACTTATCTATAAGAAGCTTATCTCCTATACATTGGATCACAAGTCTATCAAATTAGTATTCCTTAGAGGTGTGATAGAGGGGATGGAAACCTTGAACATCCTTGGAAATGGTGTTATTTTTCAACTCTTTTATGAGTAGATAAAGCATATGATCAAGAACTATTCTAGAGCTACATATAAAACGAATAACATCTACATAAATATTGTTACATAGTCATTAAGGACAGCAATATTAGGCCTCACAAATTCTAAAATTAGAACCTTAATTGAAGACATTGAGATCAACATTTTACATTCCTTGTCCATTTTATGTCCCAAATGTACTGAAAAACACATTAGAGATGTCAATTAAACAATATAGAGGGTTATGAAATATGCAAGAATAATCATCAAACAAGCCAATGTCTAGCCCTACCTAGTTTGAAGGCTACATATCAAGTATCTAAGGAGAATATGGAGAAATTATGCTTCATCAACTAATGAAGGCAAGGTCCACCAAGACAATTTCAATAAGACATGTTGTGTAATTGTATAGATATAAAAATATAAGATTGTATAGAAACTCTTAAAAACTAAACCAAACCATTTACACCATAAATAACAAAATATTAAATACACAAGAATTGTAGAGAAAACTCTTGAGGTAGGGAAACACCATTAATTATTCCTTAAGAAATGAAATCACTCTACAAGCAATAATTGTTTAGAGTGGCTGAGCACACAATTTTTTCTCCCATTCACCTAGGTTCAATTTCAAGGGACATGTTTGGCCCATTATGATAAGGGTTGAAGAGTATACACACCCACCCATGTGACATCTTGACTATTGTTGTCATAATTTATTGGTATATTTCACTTGCAAGTTGTTGGATATACTCTTGGTTTTTATAGTGGCAACCAAAAGATTTGATCTTGGGCCTCGCACAAATTACTCCAACATGTACCGATTCGCCATGGTTTAAAAACAATATTACAATTACAATATACTTCACAATACATCACATTACATTGCTTCTATTTATTTATGTATCCTTATATAACATTCTAGAAACTTTTCAGTGAAGGAACCTTCTAGTAGGCAGAAGTCTTTTTTTTTTTCATTAGCAATATCTATATATTCCATATAAGAAATATACAGCTTTCGGTCCTCGAAGCATTGCTTGGAAAACAAAGCTCGAAGCAATTACAAGAAATTACTCATTATGAGTTGAACATGTCACATGTGAAAATCGAACCTAGGTGGAAATGATAACAACATTTTTCTTAACCACCCAAGCTCAACCTTCTTACAGTGATTGCTTTTACATGATATGACCACCTATTTAACATTATCCCTCTTAAGTGTCTACCAACCTAGATCTATGTTAACTCTGTATCTAGGAAGCACCTAGAGGGATCAAATATGTTAACCTAGATCGATGTTAACTCTGTATCTAAGAAGCACAAATACGTTTTCACTCTAAAAGATGTTTGCATCTCAAGATATTTGATCCCTTTCAACGGTTGGTAAACATAGAATTAAGATGGATTTAGGCTTATTTAAATATTAATTATAATTTCAATTATTAATTTTATGTTTTGTAATTTTAGATTTTAGACATTTGTGGTTTATATTTTCTGAGTTAGTTACCGGAGAACTCACAGTAATAACCATATTTGACAGAATATGGTTATTTTTGTAATTTTAATTTTAATTTTAGCTTTATGTAATTTGACCTAGTCAAAATGTTTTATTAATAATTATAATTAATAATTATTTTGTTTTATTTTATTTTGACCAAGTCAAAATGTTTATAGGACATTAAAACATCTCTACCATATTGAGCTAGAGAGTGTCTCTCTAGACACAACAAAAAGCCAATCTACATCCATATTAACTCCGATGAGGGATCAAATCTTTTTTCATGTTAAGATATTTGCATATCAAGAGATTTGATCCCTCTGGGGGCTTGGTAGATCCCGAGTTAAGATGAATCTAGGTTGATTTAATTCTCCCCTTTAAATAGACTATATTCCACATGAATACCATGGGTTCTCATAAACCTAGAGCTCAAAAACCATTGGTAACTTAACCAAGTCAAATTTACCTCAAGTGCTCCATAAAAATTAATAATAAAAAATAACATAAAATTTTTATTTTAACACGGGGTTATTTTTATTTGACGAAGTTAAAATATTTACATTACATTACATTAATTTTTTTTTTTTTTTTTTTTTTTTTTTTCTTTTTTATGTATTTTGACCAAATCAAAATCTTTACAAAACATTACAACATGTCTTACATACTTGACTAGAGAAAACTCTCAGCTTAATAATATCAAATAAATACCCAAAAAATAATAATATTAAATAAATAACCACGTAACACAAAAAAATAAAAAAATTTCACTTACCAATTATTTAAATAAATATTCTTATACCACTTCCAACTAAAATTACAATAAGTATGGTCAAAATAAATTGCTTCCATTAAATACAAAAATAATAATAATAATAATAATATTAAATAAATATCCACATAATACAAAAACTTCAAAAATCTCACCTACCAATTAATTAAATGCATACTCTTATACCACTTCCAACTAAAATTAGAATAAGTATGGTCAAAATTGGCTACTTAAATGTAAATTGCTTCCAACTCAAATCAGGAAATGTATGGTCGAAATTGGCTATTTTTTGGTCAAGAATGGACACCATGGTTGGTTGAATCAGAAGCCATTCCTGCACCACGTGGAAGGGAACAAAATCGTGTTAAGTGTGGGCATAAGAATCCATAGTTGGTTGAATCAGAAGCCATCCCTGCACCACTGAGATTTGTTAGCAACCTGGCCTCGTGCCACCAATGGGTGTCATAAGTCCACCAACAAATACTTTTATAAAAGATTTTAGAATAATTCTGGAATGATTCCAAGAAAATATAATATAAAATTAATTCCATTTAATAACTTTAATTTGAAGTCACATCCTACCTATGACCATCCATTCATAAGAATGAAGTTTGTTGTGGTAGGGGCCAGCAATAACGTAGGGGTATTTTTTAAACACTAATGCTATAATCTAAGAAACACTAATGCAATAATCTAAGGAAAAATCTAATTCCATAAGATTACACGTAATAATCAAATAGGAAAAAAATCTAACTCCACAAGATTGCAACTAATAATCAAATAATAATATGAGAAAAAATGCTATCCAACTTTTCAAACATTATTCGTTGCTTTGCAATAAATTTTGTAAGGGAAATGGAACCTATATTTACGCGTTCCCTGAATGTATGGATTTATGCGCATCAATCTCACATTTAATTAAATATATCGCTTTTAACTTTTTATTATAATTATGAAATAGTTTTTTTATTTTTATTATTTTTATACATTTAATTTTAATTTGATGAAATGAAAATATTATTTTAAATATGTAGTTGGTATGAGTGTAATTTTAAAAATTACAAAATAGTTTTGAAAATAATGTAAATTCAAGCAAGATTATGATAAAATTTGGTAAAAATTTTTGAAAATCTGATTATAGCTGTCAAACTTTAAGATTTTGGATGCTCAGAGATTTTTGATGGCATTGAATCTATTTCCACCATTAAAACAATGATTCAAACACTCTAGCATTCTATTTACACCATTAAAATAATGATTCAAACACTCTAGCATCCTGATTTTTCGAAATATTTTTTTACGGGATTCCAACATGAAAATTGTCCTCACCACAAATTTGTGGCATTGGTAGACAAAACAGTTGATATGTGCTTTTTTTTTTTTTTTTTTTTTTAAATATGGAGTTTGTAGGCAATGAAATAAAATTAATTTTTTAAATATGTAGTTGGTGTATGCTTTTTTTTAGTTGTCTTTAGTGCCATTTTTTGGAAGCTTTTCTAGTGGGTTGTCTGGTCTAATTTCTCTAAAAGCAGCAGGAATTTATTGAAATGACAAGTTTGATGGTAACCCTTGCACAATCCAAGTGACCTAGGGTTTTTTAGGGCGCAGTAAAAAAAACCAATTTAAATAACACAAATCAAGATTTCACCTCAAATTTTTAAGTTGGATTCCAGCACGAGAAAGTCAAAAAGTTGCACTAAAGATAACTCCTTTTTTTTTGGTATAAAAAGTTAAATTACAATTAAGCATAGTATTTGATTTAGTGAAAGGAATTTAGGTTTAATGTTATTATAAATTATGATTTAATTGAAGGAGTTTTAATGATAAGGAATATTAATTTTTTTTTCAAATATTATTAAAGTTGAATTGTTTTTGTCGTAGTTTACTAAACTTTAAATTTAATTGGAAAATCATGGTAATTTAGGTAAGATTTCTTAAAATCCAACATAATTTTTTATAAATCTAGGTTACAGTTGTCAAACTTCAAGATTTTGTGTGCCAAGGGATTTTGATGAGGCTGAATCCATTTCCACCCTCAAAAACACAATTTAAACACTCCTAGTGGAAGATTTATTTATTTATTTCTTTTTGCCAAATTCCCAAAAATCTAGGTTACAATTGTCAAACTTCAATTTTTTGTGTGCCCAAGGGTTTTTGATGAGGCTAAATCCATTTCCATCCTCAAAAACACAATTTAAACACTCCTAGTGCAAGATTTTTTGAAGAAAAAAATTATTGATTTGGGATAGCATCTGATGTGATCTAGCCGCAAAAATTGATGGAGGGGTTAAGGTACATGAGATCTCCAATACCCAGAAAGGGTTTGGGCAGATTCTAAATAGTTTGGGAGATATTAAAATAATTAATATTTTTAATGGAGTCCCTAAGTCTAAACTTAGGGAAATTAAAATATTAATGTGAATTAATATAACACTGTGTTACATTGGTCCAAAAGTCATGGATCAAGCCAGATCTAATCTTAGCCATTGATTAGGGACTTAATCTCGACTGTTAATTTTTCAACGAGAAAAGTATAAGAAGAAGCTTAAGGGTCACTTGGAGAAGACACCAGAGTGATCAGTCATTCTTTTCTCTAGAAAGGGGTTTGCTAAGAGAGATAGGATCAATGACCATAGTTGCAGCGGAGTGGCAATGAATATAGAAGAAGAGAGGCAGGGATAACACCAGGAGGATCAGCGCAGTAGTCAAAGAGAAGGATGCAGAAGCAGCCAAGGGTTCACATAAAGCCAGTCAAGGCTCACGCAAAGGCAGCCAGGAGCTACGCAGTGCTTCAGAAGGCCATCATGGGTGACGCAGAGGGCCAGAAGGCTGATGTAGTGCCTCCAGAGGCTGACGCGGGCCAAGCCAGAGTAACGTTGGGCTAACACTGGGCTAGAGAGAGGCTGATGCTGGGGTTTCGTGGGGCAGATTGGAGCTGTGGAGATGCCAGAGTGTTTATTCGGGATTTCAGCCAGAATATCTACTTCCTAGTAAAGAGGTACTACTGTCAAGATTTTTCTCTATTGGGTGAGCCAGATTTAGCGTTATGAAACCAGCTCACAAAAAGATAGAAAAGAGAGATCCACGCCTTAGAATTCAGCCTCTTCGAGGGGGCAACCTCCTTTACATTACATAAATGAACAATTCTTGCATGATACAAATGAAAAGACCTCCTTTCTATATATAGGAGTCTAAGGGGTCATAACATAACCAGAGCCGACATAACAAAAATAATGTAAGGGCACAATAATAACAATATTGGGCTTCTATGGGGCACATTAGTAACAATATGGGCACTACATGGGTACATCATTATAATAAGTGGGTTGTACTAATAACAATAAGGGGTTACACTAGTAGTATAGGGGCCTAACATGCCGCTCTCCTTCAAAAAGCGTTGTCCTCAATGCTTGAGTAGTTCTTGATGCTTCTGTATAAAATTCTTGTCCTCCCATGTGGAATCTTCAGCGGGTAAGTTCTTCCACTTGATGAGATACTCTGAAATTGATCGATTTCGTAGCTGTTAGGTTCTTGTTTCTGTGACTGCTCCAGGTTCCAATATGATTTTTCCTTCCTTTTCAATATCTAGCAATATTGTTTGAATTGGGATCTTTTGAAAGCTTTGAATAAGTGGCCATACTTCTTTGTCCTTCTTCCATTCATCTCTTGCTTCGTTTATCCAATCTGGTTGGATAATAGAAATAGCACAAAACAATGCTTCCACATCCTCATCCTTGAAGAGTCTTCCCATTCGGTAAGGTCGCCATTTTTTGAGTGCATGTAGTATTGCCAACATTTCCTTCTCATAAATAGCTTTCTTTAGATGTAGTAGTAAAAATAACCAATCGCCTACATCAAAAAAAATTTCACTATGATGTTGGTCTACCTGTTGTTTCATTTGATTTTGCACCGAAGTGGCGCTATCCTTTAAAAGTTGGAGAACTTGTTGTTTATGCTCGATGTGACCTTTCACTGCTTGAACCTTTTTCTTCTTGATATGTCCTTATGTCTTTAGATTTTGAGGAGTGGTAATTTCTTCCAATCCTTTACAAGATATGGTCGGATTCATTTCTTGACGCTCGATGTGATCTTTCACTTCTTGAACATTTTTCTTCTTGATATGTCCTTCTGTCTCGCTAGTTTGAGGAATGGTAATTCCGACCAGTGAATTACAAGATATGGTTGGATTCATTTCTTCTTTCTTGATGTGATCTTTCACTTCTTGCACCTTTTTCTTCTTGGTATTTCCTTCTATCTTGAGAGTTTGAGGAGTGGTCATTCTTGCCAATAGTTTACAAGATATGTTCTGATTCATTTCTTCTTTCTCTGGGGTCGGGTCCTGGCATATATCTTCTTCTTTTGATGTTTCTTGATCCTTTTCTTCCTCCTCTTCATACTCTATGTAAAATAATTTCTTCTCAGCACACTTATGACCTTTAGTGCATTTGCTATCACAATTTTAACAAAGCCCTTTTTCTCTTTTTTCTTCCAATTGTTGTGGTGTAACCCTTGTAGGTTGTGGAAGGCTAGGAGGAACAACACGTCCATCTTGATAGTTGTGAGGGGTAGACTTCCTTGTTGCCATAATTTTACTTTCAAATATGTCACAAAGCCCTTTTACTCTTTCCAATTGTTGTGGTGTTGCTCTAAAGAAGGTGTTGCTCTTTGTATCCTCATAATGTGCTATCATTTCCTCCGTGAGAATTGACCACGTAACAAGTTTTTTACGAGAACAAAGCCCTTTATACCATAAAAATTGATATGGTTCTAAATATGAAGATGCAATACATACCTTTTGTAACAGTGGTACACCATGTAGATCAAAATATTGCTCCATTTGAAGTATCCAATTTACCGGATCCTTGCCATCAAACTTCCTCATCTTGCTTTTTCTTGATTTTAGGACCTCGAACTTGAAACGACTGTAACTCTATACTTGCAGATATTTAAGTTCTACAATTGCTACCTGTAGTAGCCCTCTGTGTCCTCTTTCCAATGCCACTAGTCTGATCCAAATTGGATTCTCCAAGAAAGCGTTATGCACAATCTCCCACAGTGACCTTCTTACGAAATTTCCATCCGATGATCAGAAGGAAAGTTATGACGATTTTCCCCAGGTCAGCTGTTTTGAGTGTAATTCAGGAGTCTGCAAAAAGACCAACTTCCTCAGATCATATCTCCGCAAATATAACGCGAACAAATCTGAAATTTGGACCCAAGGTTCAGCGTGATTTCTTCTGAAATGGGTTTTTTTTGTGACTTTTGAAACGTCACAGAAAAAAAGTTATAGCGAAAATGCCACGATGACCTGTTTGGAGCAGTGAAACCCTAGAATCCAAAGCTCTGATACCAAATGTTATGAAACCAGCTCACAAAAAGGTAGAAAAGAGAGATCCACGCCTTAGAATTCAGCCTCTTCGAGGGGGCAACCTCCTTTACATTACATAAATGAACAATTCTTGCATGATACAAATGAAAAGACCTCCTTTCTATATATAGGAGTCTAAGGGGTCATAACATAACCAGAGCCGACATAACAATAATAATGTAAGGGCACAATAACAACAATATTGGGCTTCTATGGGGCACATTAGTAACAATATGGGCACTACATGGGTACATCATTATAATAAGTGGGTTGTACTAATAACAATAAGGGGTTACACTAGTAGTATAGGGGCCTAACATTTAGCACCCAAATTATATTTTGAAACTACTTAATAAATCAAACTCTCAGATAGTTGCACCGGTTTTCTCGCATTGGGCTTTTCCAAGGACATTAGTCCAAAAATAATGGTGTCACTTGTGTGCTTGTTTCTGTTACCTTCAGTTGATGATCTGTAATATGTTGAGCATGTAATTGTGTTTATTTTTAGTATTTAGATGGTAAATAACTTGTTAATTAATGAGAGCAAGTAGGAAAAAATAAACCAGTAAGTACATGGAGGGTTTTTTACTGTTAGACTTAGAAACTTCAACATGGTATCAGAGCATGGTTGGAGATCACAGGAGAACTGAGGACATCAGCGGAGTAGAGTAGCAGCAGCAGAAAATAGCTGTCCCAAGTGACAAAAGTTGTTCCTAGCAGAGTAGCAACAAGGGAAGGGTGAAGCAGTACCTGTGTCATCGAGGTTTGAGCCAGGAAGAGGCAGCGCAAAGGCTGAGGAAAGCAAAGACAAGCTCATGCAGAGCCACGTAGAGGCCAGGTGGGTTGACGTAGTTGGCTAAGGAGGTTGATTTGTTGGCGTCGGGATTGTGTAAGGCCTATGAGCTCTAACTTCGTTTTGCCGAGGTTCGGGAGGTTGTGGGTAAGTTGTAGAGTGGAGTTAGTGGGGTATTGTAGTCAGAACAGTACCTAACAGGGCAATGCCAAGGAGGAGGGAGTTATTACCGAGGGTTTCTAGCCAAGAAATCTAGATCAGTGGTGCAACTGCACAGATGATCAAAGAAGGGGCATCTCGACATTGGCAAAAGGATATCCAAGAGGGAAATCGAGGCTCAGAGGGAGTCACATCGAGAACTTATAGAAGTGAAGTAGAGGAGCAACGAGATGGCAGTGAACGAGGTAAGAGACCAAGACAGGATGGATGGAGCCTCAAACTTCGTAGTCTAGAAGGCTAGAGTCTTATCTATTCTAGATAGAAATCGTGTCAAGCACTTCACCTTGAGGACGATAGCTATCCTAGTTGACCCAACTGATAACGAAAAGTACGAGGAGGCAATGGCGAGGGCCAAGAGCATCATCCTTGACGGGGTCAAGGACCATGTAGTACCACATATTGCCAAAAAGGAAATGACACATGAGATGTGGGAGGCCCTAAAGAAATTGTACCAGCATACTTCTGTGCAGAGAAGGATGTTACTAGAAAATCAGTTGCGGTCATACCAGATGAAGAAGGGAGAACAGATCGACCTCTTCCTCGGTCGATTGAAGGAGATCTGGGATCAACTGACTTCCATAGGGGCCAC
Organism: Pinus tabuliformis; assembly: GCA_031772625.1. Taxonomy (NCBI): domain Eukaryota; kingdom Viridiplantae; phylum Streptophyta; class Pinopsida; order Pinales; family Pinaceae; genus Pinus; species Pinus tabuliformis. Next base: position 1,725,413,406 of record CM062818.1, on the reverse strand, counting down.
ACCAGATCCAGAATTGATGGTGAGAACAACCCTGAATGCAGTCTCTGAAGACTGGGAGGTGTTTTTCTAGAGTATACTGGGTAGGGTGACACTTCCAGATTTGGAGGAAATGTGGGCGGCTCTTCACCAATAAGAGATCAGAAAGCTAAGCAAGACAGGAAACAGTGGCAAGGGAATCAGAATCAAGAAGGAGGAAGAGGAGGATGTTGCCCTAGCATCTGAGGGAAAATAGGAGAAACGGAAGAAGAAGGACCTCTCCACGGTCAAATGCTTCAACTGTGGGGAGTTGGGTCACTATGCGACCTAGTGTCCAAGGAAGAAGAGTAAGGGAGAAGCCTTCGAGACCAAGGCAACGCTAGCAAGGGCAAAGAAGGAAGTGGAGATAAACGATGATTATTCCATGAGTGCACACGCACCACTTGAGTGGAAGTGGGGAGACATTGAGCTGTAATCAGACAGACTACCCAGCCTCTTGGATTAGATCTTGCTACGGGAGGAGTAGCAGTACTCGCGATGTCAGTAGAGACGGATGCTGATGGAGCGACAAAGGGAGCTACAATGTAGGATTCCCAGGACAATGCAAGGCTAGTAGGCTATAATAGTGCAAGAGGCACGGGAGTGTTGCACTAGTGCAGGATGGCACAGAGAGGTGTGCAACGGTGCGAGATGCATGGAGTTGTTGCAGCAGCATAGAGGTTAGAGAGGGAGCACTTATCAGTGACAGAGGGCATTTCAACATCATGAGTGTTTTTAGCCTGAAGGAGATGTCAGAGTTGGGAGATCAGTTACTTACTTCTCCATAACTGAGTTGCAGTGCATCAATTAGCAGTGGTAGTGCTATGAGCAGCACGATGCAGCATGATGAGAGGGGTTGCAGTTTATATGCAGCAGTGGCAGTGGCAGGGCCATGGGCAGCAGCACAGATGCAGAGGAAGGTACAGTACAGATGCAACAGTGGAAATGGTAGGGCCATGGGTAGCAGTACATGATGCAGTAGTGCAAAGGATGTTGGGCATCAGACCTAGCATCAGTATAGGGACCGATGCCAGATGATCAGGGTGATACTCAGTGAGGAGTATTACTAGAGCGTAGTCCTCACTAAGATGGAGTGTTGATTTGGGGTAGCATCGGATGTGCTCTAGCCACGAAAATTGGTGGAGAGGCTAAGGAACATGAGATCTCCAATACTGAGAAAGGGTTTGGGCAGATTCTAAACAGTTTGGCAATATTAAAATAATTAATATTTTTAATGGAGTCCCTAAGTCTAAACTTAGGGAAATTAAAATATTAATGTGAATTAATATAAAACTATGCTAGAATGGTCCAAAAGTCATGGATCAAACCAGATCTAATCTTATCTGTTGATTAGGGACTTAATCTCGTCCGTTAATTTGTCAACGAGAAAAGTATAAGAGGAAGCTTGAGGGTCACTTGGCGAACACACTAGAGTGATCAGTCATTCTATTCTCTAGAGCGGGGTTTGCTAAGAGAGATAGAATCAATGATCAAAGTTGCAGCTGAGGGGAAGTGAATACAGAAGTAGAGAGGCAGAGATAGCACTGGGGGGATCAGTGTAGTAGTCGGATAGAAGGATGCAGAAGCAACAAAGAGTTCACACAGAGCTAGTCAGGGCTCACATAGAGGCAGCCAAGAGATGCGCAGTGCTTCAGAAGGGCAGCGTCGGTGACGCAGAGTGCCAAAACGCTAAGCAGTGCCTCTAGAGGTTGATGCAGGCCAAGTCGGAGTGACGCTGGGCTAACGATGGGCCAGTGAGAGGCTGACGCTGGGATATCATGGGGCAGATTGGAGCTGTAGAGCTGTCGGAGTGTTTATTCGGGGTTTCAGCCGGAATATCTACTTCTGAGTAGAAAGGTACTACTACCGAGATTTTTCTCTGTTGGGTGAGCCGGATTTGGCACCTAGATTATATTATGAAACTGCTTAATAAATCAAGCCCTCATATAGCTACACCGGTTTTCTCGCATTGGATTTTTCCAGAAACATTAATCCAAAAGTAACAGTGACACTTGTGTGCTTGTTTCGGTTTCCTTTTGTTGATGATCTGTAATATGTTGAGCATGTACTTGTGTTTATTTTCGGTAAATAACTTGTTAATTAATCAGAACAAGTAAGAAGAAATAAACCAACAAGTACATTGAGAGTTTTTGACTATTAAACTTAGAAACTTCTACAAAAATTGCTAAATTCCCAAACAAATTTACCACCACTATAGACGACACCATTATTTTTTATCTTAAAATATAATCTAAAACTATTTTAATGAGTACAAAAATCAATCTTCCTTATACATAAGAAAATAACCTAATAACCCAAAATTTAAAAACCTAAAAAAAAAAAAATGGTACGCTCAACTCCTTACCCCCACGAACAAATTAATTCATTAAACCAATTTATTTATACACAACAATAATATCATTTTTATCACTATTTTAGAATTGTATTAAAAAACCTGAATTAATAATATAAACTTTCCAACTTTAAATAAAAACATTGAACGTGTACCACATAATGATATTGAACAATGCTATTGAGATATTGAAAATGTGGATTTAATGCACGATCCCAAGATTTCAAAAGACCAGGAAAAACTTTTTAAAAATATTTAGTTTATAATTTCCTATACGGACTATGGTAATAAAATATCAGTTTAATGACATTTGAAGTTTATCTTTTTCAATTTTTTTCATTGACTTGGTATATAAGTCAATTTATTTTTGTTTAGTTGATTCACGCTGATTTATGATTATTTTTGGCCAATGATAAATATTTTTTAATAAGGTTCAAAGTTAAAAATTTATTTATAAAATATAAATTTATAAATTAATTAGTGATTAGATAAACTTCTAAGAAAATATGTAGGTCATTTTTATTTACAATTACAAAGCACATTTTCAATATGCAATCAATGTTTATTCACAAATTGTAAAACACATTTTATTTTTCCAATTTAATGATCAATGTTATGATTTTTATATTGTGATATAGTTTCCTAGGGTGGTGAAGATGATTTTTTATCAATCCATGAACAATATTATTAGTGAGAGCATCTCAACTCCATTATCTCATGCTAATTGGGAAGAAATTCACATTTTCGCTCCACTTGAATAGTTGCACGTGTGGCATCCACCTATTGAACTTGTGATGGTGTCTATTATACTATCTTTGCCTTTGTTATATAGGAGTTGCTCTAGTTACCTTTGACTTAGTTATGGTTACTGGTGATGTATCACCCCTTGGTTTTTGGATCCATAATTAATAATGTATATATGTGTATGATGAATGTTAAGGGTCAAATAATGTAATATATAAATATTGTATATTCATAATAAAATACATCATAGATTGTAAACAAAAGAGAAAAAAACATGGGGGCTATGATTCTATATAAGAGGAAAGGAAATAGGCTGACAGGGCTCAAGGGAAAAAATAATATAATATTAACTTAATTCTAAGCATAAGCCTTTTTTTGTATCTTATCTTAGGACAAATCAACCTCAGAGTTCATGAGGAAGTGAGATACACAGACTTCTTATGAAGACACATGGTTAGTTGTTAGCATATAACCTATGATTTTTTGTTGTTGTTGTTGTGGGAGGGTTGTCCATCATTCTTCTATGAGGTTGTCTAAGAGCCTATGCTATCATACCATGACTATAGCAAAACGATGGGCATGGTTGTTATGAACATTGTTTGATAATTATATCCACGTGCATGGGGAATTGTCTCCATTGAGAAAACTTCATCATAGCTTAGAATTCTTGGAGTTCCTAGTAGAGATATTCCTTACCCTATATGTGTTGAAACCTAAAGGAGGAGGATAGCCCAAGGGACTATGTGGCAAAGAAGGGGATCACATTCCTTGGGTTATGCGGGCTAAAGGGGAAAGATAGCTAGTGGATTGAGATTACAATGAGAGTTTCTAGATTGTGAGTTCCAAGAAAAATGGGCTATGTGACAAGATTAGAGCCAAACATAGTTGATTTCATCTTTGTTGACTTGTAGACTCAATTTGGTGGTGGCTCTATTACAAAATAGTATAGGAAATAGAGAGCCTATGGTTGGGTGGAATGTCCTTTGTTTACAACCAATTGGTTTTAATTTCCAAAAAGATGTGCTATGGTTTATTCATGGTTAAATTGGATTTAATGTTGTTTATGTTGTTAATTGATTGTTTTTTTTCACATACATGTATAAGTCTACATCTCTTTTTATGATTAATTAACCATGTTTATATGAGCCTACATTGTTAAGTTTGAATGCATTAACCGATTCATAACAAGATAGTGAGGATTATGGTATCAAATTTATAAGATGGGAATCACAACATAGCTAGAGGGATGTCATATCACATAATGGTATCAAAACAAGAAGGGTGAAGGAGATTTGTGATTTCAAGAACTACCCCATATTCACAACAATGCACAAAGAGTTCTAGATATGGTACAACATATTATCAATGCTATTGGGTACAACACTAGGGTTGCGTGGGCTAGAAATCAGATTGTACATGAAGAGACTATAGCTCTTAGGGTAAATGTTTGATAAAATGATTATGTGGAAAAATAATGTAAAGGAAAATGAGAAATTCATTGGCATGAAATTACCTAGATAATGCGAGGCATAGTTTATATGTTAGTATGGAAGCATGGTGGAGGAGATTAATAGAATGCCAAAATTATATTTTGTGAACTAAAAGGGGGAAAATCTTGAAAGTGGAAAAATCACCAAATATAGATTAAATTTAGAGGTTAATTGGCACAATAGCTTCGAATTTGGCTAGTACACGGGTTGAATTTGACTTGGGATACCAACTTTGGAGAATTCATGTTAGATAATAATTATTGGGAACCTCTCTCTCTCTCTCATAGGGGAATTATAGGGACCTACACATTTGGTGTGGACCCATGCCATGTGTGTGTGTGTGTGATTTCTTGAATAAATGTTCCTAGAATTATAGGGACCTACAAATTTGACATGGACCCAATAACTATGGCATGAATTTCTAGGGTGACATGTAGGCATCAAGGTAGTGCTACACGGAGTTGGGGTGTCCAAGTGTAAACCACAATGTAGGGTCCAAAGTGGTGGGGTACATAGGCTAGCAATGATGGTTTGTAGAGGTCAATTGAGAAGTATTTGACAAGGTTAAAATGACTCCATAATTGTTACCATTTTGACATGTCTCCCCTAGGCAGTAAACAATTTGTTGATGGTTGATATCATTTTAAATAGTATAGGAAATAGAGAGCCTATGGTTGGGTGGAATGTCCTTTGTTTACAACCAATTGGTTTTAATTTCCAAAAAGATGTGCTATGGTTTATTCATGGTTAAATTGGATTTAATGTTGTTTATGCTGTTAATTGATTGTTTTTTCCACATACATGTATAAGTCTACATCTCTTTTTATGATTAATTAACCATGTTTATATGAGCCTACATTGTTAAGTTTGAATGCATTAACCAATTCATAACAAGATAGTGAGGATTATGGTATCAAATTTATAAGATGGGAATCACAACATAGCTAGAGGGATGTCATATCACATAATGGTATCAAAACAAGAAGGGTGAAGGAGATTTGTGATTTCAAGAACTACCCCATATTCACAACAATGCACAAAGAGTTCTAGATATGGTACAACATATTATCAACGCTATTGGGTACAACACTAGGGTTGCATGGGCTAGAAATCAGATTGTACATGAAGAGACTATAGCTGTTAGGGTAAATGTTTGATAAAATGATTATGTGGAAAAATAATGTAAAGGAAAATGAGAAATTCATTGGCATGAAATTACCTAGATAATGTGAGGCATAGTTTATATGTTAGTATGGAAGCATGGTGGAGGAGATTAATAAAATGCCAAAATTATATTTTGTGAACTAAAAGGGGGAAAATCTTGAAAGTGGAAAAATCACCAAATATAGATTAAATTTAGAGGTTAATTGGCACAATAGCTTCGAATTTGGCTAGTACACGGGTTGAATTTGACTTGGGATACCAACTTTGGAGAATTCATGTTAGATAATAATTATTGGGAACCTCTCTCTCTCTCTCTCTCTCTCTCTCTCTCTCTCTCTCTCTCTCTCTCTCTCTCTCTCTCTCTGGGGAATTATAGGGACCTACACATTTGCCCATGCCATGTGTGTGTGTGTGTGATTTCTTGAATAAATGTTCTCTCTCTCTCTCTCTCTCTCTCTCTCTCTCTCTCTCTCTCTCTCCTCTCTCTCTCTCTCTCTCTCTCTCTCTCTCTCTCTCTCTCTCTCTCTCTCTCTCTCTCTCTCTCTTAGGGGAATTATAGGGACCTACACATTTGGTGTGGACCCATGCCATGTGTGTGTGTGTGTGTGATTTCTTGAATAAATGTTCTCTCTCTCTCTCTCTCTCTTAGGGGAATTATAGGGACCTACACATTTGGTGTGGACCCATGCCATGTGTGTGTGTGTGTGATTTCTTGAATAAATGTTCCTAGAATTATAGGGACCTACAAATTTGACATGGACCCAATCTCTCTCTCTCTCTCTCTCTCTCTCTCTCTCTCTCTCTCTCTCTCTCTCTCTCTCTCTCTCTCTCTCTTAGGGGAATTATAGGGACCTACACATTTGGTGTGGACCCATGCCTTGTGTGTGTGTGTGATTTCTTGAATAAATGTTCCTAGAATTATAGGGACCTACAAATTTGACATGGACCCAATAACTATGGCATGAATTTCTAGGGTGACATGTAGGCATCAAGGTAGTGCTACACGGAGTTGGGGTGTCCAAGTGTAAACCACAATGTAGGGTCCAAAGTGGTGGGGTACATAGGCTAGCAATGATGGTTTGTAGAGGCAAATTGAGAAGTATTTGACAAGGTTAAAATGACTCCATAATTGTTACCATTTTGACATGTCTCCCCTAGGCAGTAAACAATTTGTTGATGGTTGATATCATTTTAAATAATGGCAAATTATGTCTACACAACTAGTCTCAACCATTGATCTAGATCATGTGTGGGTATGTGTATGCAAGGGAGAAACTAGTGATGGGATCCACCCTATCCCATTAATTGATGATAGCATGCTAGGTGGATTATGATTGCAGGTGGTGGCCTGTAGGGTAGGGACTATAATAATGGAGGCATGTTATGCAACAAATGATGATAAGAAATTTGTGTAGGCTAAGGAGTCAATATTACATACGGTCATAAAACCTTCATAATTGTTATAGGGGTAATGTGTGTTCCCTTAATGGTAACCAATTGTGAAGGACAAGGGAATTTTTAACCGCCACCAGTTATGGGTCCATAATTTATCTTAGTCATTGATATGAGATCTAGCACAAGGACATATGGACTAGAGATGGATTGCCAGAGATGGCATTTTACCTTGCCACATTAATCAATGATCGCTTTCCAAGGAGAGGACATGAGGAAAAAAATGGGACGTCACATTCTAAATCAATCAATGAAATTATGCTAAGTGGAAAATAAGGACATAATGATATAGGTGGTTCACAATTAATTATTATAAATACTAAAGATATTAAAGTAATGGGGAGAAAAGTAAGGGACGGGTCAGCAAGACTTAACATGGCAAGTGAAAATAAAGAAATATGACATGGTGATTTCGAAGGATGATAGATGAATATTGGTGCCACATCATCAAGAATGTGTCATTCCACATCAATAAGGATATCACATCAACAAGGATTCCACGTCAACAAAAAAAGATTTGGTTAAAAAAGTATATGGAGTCAAAATATTATTTTAGCCATAATAGGAGTAGATTAAATCAAATTCAAGTGAAATTTTATGAATATGTTTGAAATGAAGAGTACTACAAAAATGAAAATGAAGGTCATTAGTTGTTTAAACACTAGAATTCTAGAAATTACATATTAGTGGGTTTTAAAGATAAGGATGGTACTCATTACAAAAACAACCCTATTGATGATGCAATATATATAGTAAGGAGTAGAAGTATGAATGAATAAATCTAGTGGATAGTTTTGCCAAATTCCAAAGGGTTTGCAGTGGATATGTAGAAACATGCCAAAATCCATTATTATAGGAGAATTTTTGGTGATTTTTGAAATATTTAGTAGATCACCAAACTAGAAAATTTTCATAGTTGATATTTGTATCCTCAACAATCTAGATGATTTTGTATTACTAAAGGTTTCTTGATTTTTATTCATTTGGAACATAATTTGTTTGGCTAAAAAATAACTAGAGAAGGTGCAAATGAGACAAAGTTGACAAATCCATATTAATGTAGAAATTTATTAGATTGCCAAATCATTAATCCAGAAGTTTCAGTAATCGCAATCATGAATACTATTTGTGCCCAATACAAACATTTTATTGGTTCTTAATATATTTTCTCATATAGGGCACAACAGTTGTTCTCTGAGTCAAATTGCACTAGTAAGAAAATTGCAGAAAATGGGCAAAAATGGTTATTTTTAAGAGCTATAATGTTATCCTTGAGCTCAGATTAGAGCTTGAGTATAGTCATTGGAAAGATACTTCAAAGGAAATTAAGTATGAAGAATTAGAGTTTGGACAAGAGCTCCAATTTTCTTCATATTGAGAAGAAGGACTTTTTGCCTTAATTGACAAAAAAATTGGCAAGTGCATAATTTTTAGAATTTGAAAGAAATGTTATAGATTAGAAATGAGTTGTATCTAATAGTTTCATTTGTATGCATGCTTCTTGGAGAGTCATTAATAAAACAAACACAAGTAAATATCATAATTGAAGACTAGCATTAAGGAGGAGGAGGCATGGGGGACTCATACTTGACCTTACAATCATGAAGAAGATAAAGGCTTGAATATAAATATGGGAAATGAGGAGATAGAGTCTAATAAACATAGAGGCAAAATGGGAGCTATTAGAAACCATGTGGAGTTTGAAAATGGAGGTGCAAAGTTATATATTTGATTGTTAAAATCCTAGGAGGAACGAAATCAACTAAACACTCAATTGCTAGAAAGTTTAAATCAGTTGCAGAGGAAAATAAAGAATGGATTGAATTCAATACATGAGAAAGAAGTAAGATCCCATGAAAGGAGCGATAGCCATAGCAGATTTAGAAGATAAATAAGTGCTACCACTACTCAAAGGCATCGTTTTTAACCAACTCATTTAGCCAAAAAGGCATATGCATCTAAAGTACCATGGAACAACCCATAAGTACCCCTATTTAAACACCACAGAAGAAGACATGAATAAGAAATTTTGAAAGGAGATATTAGGAAGCTTGAGAAATTAATCTTTGATGGTAAAAAAAAATGGGGGAATATCAATTTGAGTCATTGAGCATTCAACATGGGTTTTATTTTATTGTCTGCCAACATTTCGCACTGCTTGTGAGTCTAGTCCCCAAGGTGGACCAAGCGCATTGGTTCTCCATCAATTACTCCATCTAGAAAAACTGAGTGACCTAACTCGACTCTCTGACTTGTGAGGGATGCTATTTCCTCGGAATTTAAAGCTTGGTTGCTAAGAATAAGAAAGAACTTTCAATTTCATAGCTACTCATCTAATTTAGAGGCTGAGATTGCTATATATAATCTACAAGGTAAAACTTTTGTATGGTGGGATCAATGAAAATAAGTTATGCATATCAATGAGAGGAGGATTTCTTGCAAGTGGTTCAAGGATAATTTTTAGTGGAATACCTTTTATAGCACTATTATGATAATATTTAGGAGTTTTCCGAACTCAAGCTAGGAAATATTACCATGGAAAAATATGATTTTTTTTTCGAGTTGCTATGATATGTGGGATTTATTAAAGATGAGAAGGTGAAGATACAAAGGTTCTTAAGTCAACTTCCAACATCTTAGAGAAATATCTAATGTGACAACCCCAAGGCTCTTGAAGAGAGAAACAAGAAAGATAAATACCTATATGATTAGAACAAAGGTAGACCAAGTTTTTAGAAGTTTTGGAAAGATAAGAAGAAGGAAAAACTAGATAATATGAAGAAGGGATTTATACCTCATTTATTTAGAAATAGTCCTAATACATATCAACAAAGTTAGTCAACTTAAAGTGAATACACGAGGGTATAATCCTTGAGGAAAAAGGAAAAGCCACCAATCAAGTGTTGGGGATATAAATTGGACAAAATTTGTACCAAGATTTTCATCATAAGGGACACATAATAATGATTGTGTATAATATGTAGGAGGAAATTGTAATGGAAGAAGTTGGTAAAAAAACATCCTAATAATATATAAAATCTTGGGAAATAGATAGGTATATCATTAGGAAAATATGATTGAGGTTGTAGATAAGATTGCTAACCAACATGTTGCTATTTTAATTGTTTTGTGAGCAAACCACGCTGGTTAAACAAATTCATTTGAAAAGAAGTAAGCATAAGATAACCATGTTTATTTCAACTTGCTACTGGGACTAATAGAAATATTAACCAACCTAGATTCATCTTAACTTTAGATCTACCAAGCTTTGAGAGGGATCAAATCTCTTAAGATGAAAACCTCTTTTAGAGTGAAGAGATTTCGTCCCTCTAGACACTTGGTAGATCCAGACTTAAGATTGATCTAGGTTGGTTTATTAGTAATACTCTAATAAATGATATTTAAACTATTAATATTGAATAGTATCTTTTAGTGGCGTGGTTGAGTGGTTGGCATAATGGGATCCCAAGGCCCAAATTACTTCAACGAGTTACTAATTCACCATGGTAAAAAAAAACATATTCTCCCCCACCTCATGGAGTAAGTTATAAATTTAAAAATTCTTTTTATAATTTATTATTGTTAATTTTGAAATGTGTACAACTTTCAAACTACACTATAGAAAATCCTAGTTCTTTATCTGCAAAAACAAATCACATAAATCTAAAAATTACCAATAAAATTAAACAAATCACATAAATCTAAAACTTACCAATAAAATTGATTTAGTTAAAATTTATGAAGAATATAAATGTCAATAACCAAATTTACCTCTATCAATTTTATCACCCTCTTGACGCTTGGTAGATCCAGAGTTAAGATGGATATTCACTGGTTTAATTTAAGTTGACATAGTCATTGAATTGATATAAAATAGATGTGGGAATAATTTTTATTGAAACAAAATTGCATTTGTTGACCTTTTCCATCTTAGTCATGAGTTTTTCCAAATTTTCACCATATTTTAGTTTGTCTACTTATTTTCTTGATTTAATATGTAAACAAATTTAAGATATGGAGGAGGTGACCATGAAACAGAGCTTTTAGAGTTATCACAAAATTATTATTAATAATTTAATTTAAGTTGAAATATTTGTTGAATCGATATAAAATAAATATGGGAATGGTTTTTATTGAAATAAAATTGCATTTGTTGACTTTTTCCATTTTATTCATGATTTTATTCAAGTTTGTATATTATTTTTCTTGATTTAATATATAAATAAATTTAGTTTATGGGGTATGTTGAATTAATGTTGATATCCTTTACATCTTATAAATTCAACATATTGAGACGACATTTAAAAATGTTGACATACAATCTTTCTTACATTATGCCTAACGCCTACACATCTCCCCCATATTGGGTTGTATATTACCTCTCGACACAATGAGATTGCCAAAGGTTGTCCATTAGATATGAATTGTGTCAATATTGTTGCAGATATAAACATCATAACATTTGGATCAAATCATGTCCCCATTGGAATGGATTGGATTGAAGTGCATCATGCTATTTTAAATTGTCATAGGAAGACTTTTACTTGTTTTGGCGAATAGGGAAAGTAGAGGATATTAAAACAAATTACAATTTCCATTTCTATAAGGGATGTCCCATCCTTACAGTTGAAGAGATGCTTTAGGAAAGGAGAGTCAATTGTATGAAACTCATGTGAAAGAGCTAGCCAATAACAAAACTCCAAGTGTTGACGAATTTGTTGTGTTGCTGGAGTTTTAGGATGTATTTTGGGAAATGTTGGGTCTACCACAAAAAAGAAATTAAGATTTATATATTTATTTAATGATTGGATATGCACTATATCAAGGATCCCATACATAATAAGTGCATTAAATTTGAAGAAGTTGCAAACGTAGTTAGAAGAATTGGTAAAAGCTGGGGTATATATTCTTAAGTGTCTCACCTTGGGGAGAACTTATGCTCTTTGTAAAGAAGAAAGAAGGAATTTTGTGGAGCCTGATTATCTTCCTTATTTAAAGGTCTTGTTTTTAGCCATGTTTGGACCCTAGTTCCTCGCGGGGGGTGTAAGGGGGAATTTCCCCCATACTATTGTTTCCAAGGGATATAGGGGGGCCTACGATGACTCTTTGGATCCCCGCCTAACAAAGTTTTAGGTGCTACACCCTTGAAGTGATTTGTTTGGAAACTTTTCCTTGTAAATATTGTAATTTCATAGTCAATATGGATCATTCATTCAGACGATATGTTAGAGTTCCTTTCCCTAGAATGTGAGGTAATTTTATTGTGGTTGTGTGTCATTGAGAAAGAATTGTGATTGAGAGGGAGGAGACCGTGAGAGAGAGAAGAGGAGGTTACAATGGATGTCTTGCAGGTTGTAATCACTCCACTTTTTTTGGGTGAAATAAAAGGAAGGATTGGCTATTGTTCTATGAACATATTAAAAATTGGGTTAACCATGTCTATTAATATCTCCTTTGTATTGTTTCATTCTATGTTTTTATTTATGCATTCATTTTGATTTTATTACTAACAATTGGTATTAAAGCTATTATTTTCTTCTCTACAATCTCTAGTGCTCTCCTGATCTTTGCCGGCCTTTTCTAAAGTTTTAGCATTTTGTGGAAGCTTTTATTGGTGGTAGCGCCTGCCGCCAGGAGGGGTATCCGCCTCTCCCTCTAAAAAAGAGTCTACCTTTAGGAACCTGATAACCTCGTTGAAGGCCAATCCTCACCCAAAAGAAGCTTCTCAGAAGTTTTTTAAGTGATCAGAGAATATTCCATCTATAGCACTCCCCTCCAACTTTCAAAGGATGATGCTAAATTTTTGGACACAACTTTGGTGGGAAAATTCATGGGAATGTGGCCCTCACCAAAATCCATGGATAAATGGGTTGAGTGGACTTGTAGGAAAATGATTAAAGGGAAGCTGGCAGTTTACACTATGGGTAATAACTTTTTCACCTTCCTGTTTGAGATGAAAGAGGAACGTGATGTTACCTTTCATAATGGTCCCTACTTCAGGTCTAGGGGGATGTATTTAAACATATGGTCCCTATTTCTTCAGTGCCAGGGGGATGTACTTAAACACATGGTCCCTTGACTTCAATATGGATGAATATGTCCCAATGATAGTTCTAGTGTGGTTTAAATTTCCTAGGTCACCCCTGGTTTGTTGGAGCGATGGTTGTTTGAAGGATATTGGTAACAAGGTTGGACATTTCTTGGATAGGGATGAACCTAAGGGTTAGTAGTTTACCTGTGCTAGAATCTATGGTGAGGTTGACTTGGATAAGGGCCTCCCTTCACACATAAAATTGAATTAAGGAGATTGGAGCTTCATCCAACTCCTCAATTGTGATCAGTTGCTGATCAGGTGCTTAGTATGTAGCTCAAAATTCAAAGTTCTCAGATTGGATCAAAATTTGTATGGATGTGGCTGTCTCGTCAACACAATAGCAACACAATTCGTGTCATCGAAAACAGAGTCCATATGAAGGAGACAAGGCATGTTGTTCATTTTCCTAAACAACTAAAAAATTTGCAGAATGGGATAGAATGATGACATGGCAGTCCAATCAGTAAGGGGAATCTTCTTCAGTTTTCACCCAATGGGGTTGTGACAAGTGTCACCTTTAGATTCGCCAGTGTGGTTGTGTGAAAGGGAAATTGCCTAGTTGGCTCCAAGGTGGAATTCAATTTTTTTTTTATTTGAATATTATTATATATTATATATAATTATTATTTATATTATATAGTTTTTAACTATATATATATATATATATATATATATATATATATATATATATATATATATATATATATATATATATATATATATACATATTATATTATATATTTAAATATTAAACATTAAATCCACATTCAAATTAAACCAAAGTCTGAATGTCTGAAATTACTGGCATATATGTTATATATTTTGAATGGCATATTAAACATAAAATTGCCGCATTAAACCAAAGTTTCAAACTATGGGTTGCATAATTTATATGGAAAAATAATGTGATGAGGGGAGGGCAGGTTTGAAACCATGACCTCCCCCTCCTAATTCTAGTGGGTTGCCAATAGACCACCGAGGGCACATTTTAAAGGAGGCCGCCACACATTCTTTTATGCCATAAGTGTTGACTGACGGCGGAGAGGAGGGAGCCAGCCCCACGGGGCCAACCCCCTCTCCATACGACCACCAAACTGAAACCAAGGGCCCACGGAGGCGCTTAGTGCTAATCTCGTTTTCATTAAACTAAATACGCTTAAAGCATTAATTAAGTATGCTTAAAATTTGGATTAAGTTGGCGGCACTCCAAATTAGGTGGAAACTGCCAGTTTTGGCGAACTTAACTGGAGTCTCTCCATATTAGCGGAGGTTTCCTAGGAAAAATTGAATGAAGCATAACTTGCTCAATTTTGCGATCAAATTGAGATCAGAAAAAGTGTTCTTGGCTAATTTGGACCTTCTGAACACATTGGTGCAGGTATTAGGAGCCATAGAGCTTTGTAAAAACATTTATTCCACATTGAGCTAATATAGAGGCCCAAGCCATAGAAGCTGGACCAAGGAGATGTAGCCCAGGAGGAGTGAACTCCTTCATCAAAACACTGTGTTAATGTGTCTCTTTGATGATTTGCTGCACTGTACATGTTTGATGTTCATTATTCATTTTTTAAGCTATTTTTCTCATGAATGTCTTGTTTAACTTAAGGAAATTTACCTATTTGTAAGCACCAACAACTAAGGAAACCTCAACACAAGAAGTAAGAAGCAGGCATAAGTTTATTAATATGTAATTGTTATTAGCACAAAAAAACTAATCATACAAAAACAAATCAAGTTGGTATCAAAGCCCAAGGTTTAATTGCTTGATTGCTTGAGTTTGTGCAATTAGGGTTTTAATGGTTGCAAAATTGTGATGCTTACAAGGTTAAAGTTGCAGAGAGGAGAAGGGAAGCTATTGGTTGCAACTCCTGAGGTAATGCCCAGAAGAAGGAGAGCCACAAGGCCACAATATCCACCACCCAAAGTTCCAATTCCAGCTACACTTGAAACTCCTCAAGTTTTGCCTTCAACTGAGATTGAAGAGGTACAATCAATACAAATTTCTGAACCTGAATCCATAGCCATTATGTTTGGAGAAAGAGAGCCTGAAGGTCCCTCTTCAGAAGAGGAAGAATTCAAGAAAGATTTCTATACTTTGACTGAGATGGTTAAATTCCTCTATGAAGAGAGGAACACCAGAATGGTTGGAGAGAGTTCTAAACCTCCACATGGAGAAGGAATCTTAGAGGACAAAAAAGATGAGAAGAAGGATTCCAAAGGGAATGGTGGAAATCCACCTCCATCTCCACCATCCTCATCATCTTCCTCATCATATTCACCATCTCACACAACATCATCTTCCACTACCACCACTGCAACTGCCCATACTCATTCCAAAACCCCAAAAGGAAAAACTCCATTACTGAAATTGGACATAAAATTTGAACTTCCCATGTACAATGGAGAGGTGAATGCAGAAAAGTTGGACAATTGGATTCGACAGTTGGAGGTATACTACAAAATTTAGAACCTTCAAGAAGACGACATAAAGATCTAGTTGGCTTCACTGAGGCTAGAAGGAGTTGCACTAGTTTGGTGGGAAGCAAAGACTCAAGAGGAAATGAGAATCCATGGTAAGATATCCATCACTTGGGTTGAATTTGTTTCTGCAATTAAAAGATAGTTTTATCCTTTAGCCTATATGCAAAAAGCCATTATGAGTTGGCAAAATTTTAGGCAGCTTAAAGGCCAAACAATCCAAGATTATACACAGGAGTTTAGAAAAAGGGCTTTGTTATTAGGAGTGAATTTGAATTCCCAAGATACACTGCTGAAATATATTTGGGGTTTACATTCCTATTTGAAACATACTATCCTTATGTTTAACCCAAACAATTTAGATGAGGTATGTGTACAAGCCATGCACCTTGAATCTATAGGAAAGAACATTCAGGAAGAGGATAGTAATAAAAATACACCTAAGGGTAAGGAGAAAGAGAAAGGAGGAAAATTGAAGGGAAAGAAGAATGCAAGTGTGAAGAAAGAAGGGGATAAAATCACATGCAAACATTGTTCCAAAGAGGGACACGATGAAGGCCACTACTGGAAACGCCATTAAGAAATGAGACCAAATAAGTTCAATAATAAAGGGAAACATAAAACCACTGCTATCACTCAAGAAGATTTAGGTTCTGAATTAGGTGATGAAAATAAAATAACTCTCATGGGAATCAAAGGAAAACAAGATATTGTAAGCACTAGTTCACAAAACTATAACACTACTACTACTCCAGATGAAAAGAGACAAATTGAGTTATTTCATGTTAGGGTCATATCTAAACACCAAGATTGACACATTGTTCGATAGTGGGTCACAAGGGAATCTAATCTCTGAAGACTTAGTCAAGAGATTGAATCTTGAAACTGTACCTCATCATAAACCATACCCTTTGGGATGGATAACAAGAGACACAAGTTTATAGGTTACAAGAAAATGTTTGTTTAAGTTTGCAATCACTGCAAATTTTGTTGACAAAGTAGAGTTAGATGTGGTATCGCTTGATATTTCAGGTGTGGTGTTGGGTAGTCCATATTTGTATGACCGGAAAGCAATATTTTACCGCTGTGAAAACAATTATCACTTGTTCAAGGATAGTGTGGAGTATATAGTGAGAGCCCATTGCAAAAAGCTGAATATTTCTTTTGTTAATGCAAGACAATAAAAAAGACTAGTGAATTCAAGTAAAATTTTAGTACTTCTCATGTTCAAGCCAAATGATGATATTGTTTATGAAAATGTTGTTTCATGTAATGCAAGTTTCAATTCTGATTTGGTTGGTTCAGTTCATTAGAGTGATGAAGTATTTCAGGTTGTGAAAGAATCGTCCTTCAAGGAGAAAGAAACTTCACATGAAATATCTTTGCAGCAAGAGCTTTCTCTTTGTGATATTAGCATGCAAGGGTTGACAAAATTGCAAAGTGTAGAGACACCAATGCAATGCAAAAGTTTGTTGAACAATGGGCTCATTCAATCATCCCTTACACCATGTTGTGCATCGATGCTTATGGTACCAAAGAGGAAAAGTAAGTATTTCAAGAAAGAGGACAAAAGGAGTAGTTTTCCCCAAGAAAAGTTGTGAAAAGAGGTCACTGCAAGAATATACATAACACCAAACAAGAATGGTTTGTATGGATTTTAATGTTGTATGTTCTTTGTAGCACTTCCATTACATACATGTATTTGAATTGTGGAAAAAAGAGTCCTTTCTTGAAGAAATTGTCCACTTGGGTGACATAAACATGTTTAGAAATTTTTCTTATGCACATGTCATCTATGAAGGAAATGTTTTTGATGTTTTGAAAATATCAAAGCACAAGTTGGGTTTCACTTCTTTGATGCATTTGGGCGATGATATTGGAGGAGGTAAGTTGAAGGCAAGCCTCTCCAAGTTGGATGCCAATATTGATTGGTCAACGCCCAAGATCGTCATTTTTATAAGAGGTTTGTTGGGAGCATCCCAATGTTGGAGCCTGGAGGAGAGTTGTTTTTGACATTTCTTCTTTTGAAGCTCCTTGGCATGCATTGTCATGTGTGTGCAAAGTCTTCCAGTGGGGAGGCAAACAACAAGAGGCATGTGTTGCTTCAAACCAAAAGATCAAATCAATTCGTTTTTATGCTCTTTCAAACTTGAAAGGTTCATTTGAGTTTCATGTTTTTGCAAGCAATTTCACCATCTTATTTCACTCAGAAGATTTCAATGGTGTAAATATTAAATTGCAGTGATCCATGCACTTTCATTGGATGGATACTTATCAAAAAGTTCACTTGGTTCGAAGGTACAAAAGAGGTATAAGCAACAAGTTCATTGTTATGCCTTTTAGGCCTATTGGTTAGGTAATTGCTCTATTCAAGCGTCATTATGTTTTACATGAAAGTTATGTCCAGAAAATTTCATACTTTCAAGCTGTACAATCGGGCTTGAGTCATGTAAACCAAGTAGTGAAACTTGTCATCCATTTGCATTATATTTTGTTATGTCATCTTGGTAAGAAGGATGTTTCTTTTGATGGCAACATGGACAAAACCATGAGTTTCTATGAACGACTAAAATTGGTTCAATAAACAGTGCAAGATCAGCTTGAAAAGGGTAAAGACAAGTACATGTATTACGTTAATCACAAGTTTCAAGTTTATGGTGCAAGTTGGTGTCATTTTTGTAAAAAGAGGCTTCAAGTTGTTGAACAAAGAGAGAATGTTCAGATTTCACATTTTGAATGCATTCCTATAGAATTTTTGAATCAGTTTCAACAAGACACCATCTATGACAGAAATACAGGGTCCTCAAGGCAAGTGAATGTTGATTTCCTTAGAGAGAATCTTAAGGAAACAAATTCGTCAAAAGGCAATTGGATCGAGCTTGGAAAGGTGAGGGGTTTGTACCCTCATCTACTTGTCAGATAATAATATCTTTTAGGGTCCAAAAGCGTTCTAGTGGGGAGGAATGATTAGGTGCTTAGTATTTAGCTCAAAATTCAGAAGTTCTTAGATTGGCTCGAAAACTATATGGTTATGTCCATCTCGTCAAGACAATCGCAACGCAATTCATTTCGTAAAAAACGAAGTCCAGATGAAGGAGAAAAGGCCCGCTGTTCGTTTTCCTAAACAACTAAAAAAATTCAAATTCAAGCTTTTGTGATCCATAACATAATTTATAAAGACATTTTTCAGAAGAAGTCACATTGAATATTTTGGTCGACGTGTTCTGAACCAAGAAGTGTGGTTCATCATCAGGACATGATGAAGAAGCAGATCCAAGAAGAGGGTTAAATAGGGAGACAGGTCAACCTAACAGCTAGAAGAAAACGGCTATGTTTGACTCAGGGAGAGAAGGGGAAATGTTTAATAATATTTAAATAAATTTTATTAATTTTTTATTTGAACAACTAAAAAAATTGCAGAATGGGACAGAATGATGACATGGCAGTCTAGTCAGCAAGGGGAATCTTCTTCAGTTTTTGCCCAATGGGGTTGTGACAAGTGTCACCTCCGGATTCGCCAGTGTGGTTGTGTGAAAGGGAAATTGCCTAGTTGGCTCCAAGGTGGAATTCAAATTTGTTTTTATTTAAATATTATTATATATTATATATAGTTATTATTTATATTATATAGTTTCTAACTATATATATATATATATATATATATATATATATATATATATATATATATATATATATATATATATATATATATATAACATTAAATCCACATTCAAATTAAACCAAAGTCCGAATGTCCGAAATTATTGGCATATATGTTATATATTTTGAATGGCATATTAAACATAAAATGGCCACATTAAACCAAAGTTTCAAACTATGGGTTGCATATATATTTATATGGAAAAATAATGTGATGAGGGGAGGGCAAGTTTGAACCCGTGACCTCCCCCTCCTAATTCCAGTGCGTTGCCAATAGACCACTAAGTGCGCATTTGAAAGGAGGCTGTCGTACATTCAGTTATGCCATAAGTGTTGACTGATGATGGAGAGGAGGGAGCCAACCCCCTCTCCATACGACCACCAAACTGAAACCAAGGGCCAGCGGAAGCGCTTAGCGCTAATCTCGTTTTCATTAAACTAAATCCGTTTAAATAATTAATTAAGTATGCTTAAAATTTAGATTAAGTTGGCACGCCAAATTAGGTGGAAACTGCTAGTTTTGGTGGACTTCATTGGAGTCTCTCTAGATTTAGCGAAGGTTTCATAGGGAAAATTGAATGAAGCATAACTTGCTCAATTTTCGATCAAATTGAGATCAGAAAGAAGTGTTCTTGGCTTATTTGGACCTTCTGAACACATTGGTGCATGTATCAAGAGCCATAGAGCTTTGTAAATAGAATTTTTTCCACATTGAGCTAATACAGAGGCCCAAGCCATGGAAGCTGGACCAAGGAGATGTAGCCTAGGAGGGGTGAACTCCTTCATCAAAACACTGTGTTAATGTGTCTCTTTGATGGTTTGCTGCACTGTACATGTTTGTTGTTCATTATTCATTTTTGAAGCTATTTTTCTCATGAATGTCTTGTTTAATTTAAGGAAATTTACTTGTTTGTAAGCACCAACAACTAAGGAAACCTCAACACAAAAAGCAAGAAGCAAGCACATGTTTTAATATGTAATTGTTATTAGCACAACAAGACTAATCATACAAAAACATATCCGTTTCCATTCAAATGAAAATCCTGTCATGAACCAGATTTTCTTCCCAAGAGGACCAATGAAAGTCGTAGCAAATAAGTGAAAACAAAGGAAAAGGAGTAGTTAGAACTCAAACTACTACTTCTCAGAACGTAGCATCATCCTCAACAAATTATTTCGTTGTTTTGTCCCAACAAGTTGTTGAGTCCTTGGAAAGGGCAGACGAGGAAGAGAAAGGTGTTCAAGTGGAGGATTTGGAAAAAAGGAATGAGAATGAACAAGATGAATAATTTGAGATTTAGGACAAGGATCCAATTCAAGTCAGTCCTAAACATTCTCCCAATACCACTGCAACTAAAAGGAATAAAAGCACATATTCATTACACATAGAAATGAAAGAGAATGAGGAGGAAAGCTCTCAAGTCCTAACTCAAATCACCAAGAAGAAGCTGAAATGGTCAAGTAACTCGACCAACGAGGAAATAGAAACCCCAAGGCTAAGGGCAGACCATCCAACAAAGAGGAGATAACAAAACATCAAGTTGGGTAACCAAGCTCAAGTAATAGAAATCTTGAAGAATGTATCCAACAAAGAGTCTAGTAGTACTAGAAATGGAGGAGGTAAGTCATAGGTCTCCAAGTCTAAATGAAAAGTATTTATTAGAATATAAGGGGGTCACCTGAAGAAGTGGGAGTAGCAGTAGCTACTGAATCTTCCACCGGTACATGGACCATTGTTTGGATCAGAAACCTATCAAATCCGAGACGATTAAATTTTTAATAAGTTCTAAAAATCCTAGTGTTCTCTTCCTTCAAGAGACAAAACTAGTCGAAGAAGAAGTGTTAGAGAAGTCAAATTTTTTGGAGGAATAATGTTGGTATCATTCAAAGCTCTTGCGGAGCCTCTGGAGGCCTAAGTATCCATTGGGCATCCTTAAGCCTAATATTTGTAGAAATTTTTAAAAATAAATTCTAGATTTCAGCCCGCCTTGAGGACTATCTATCTAAAGAGGTTTTCTATGTGATTAACGTCTATGCTCGTATTGATTATAAAGAAAAAGGAAACTTTTCAGATTCTCTAAATAAATTAAAATAAGGGCCCTAGAATAGAGACTGCACCATCGAGGGAGACTTCAACACCACCCTGCTCTCTTTTGAGAATAAAGGGGGTTTTATTGTATGTGATACTTTTTGAGAAAGAATGGAGGACCTTTTATTGGAGTGGGACCTATTTGATGTTTTGCCACAAAAAGGAAAGTTCACCTGGTCCAACTAGAGAGTTGGAAAAGCCCATGTCACAACTAGGCTTGATAGATTCCTCATTCACAGTAACTTGATCCTAAAATGAGTGGAGTTCTCCTCCTCTATTCTAGCCAGAGGTGACTCAGACTATTGCCCGGTTGCTCTCGATCTTGACCCTCCAGAAAAATTGGGGCCCATTCCCTTCCAAAAGATGGTTGAGCGGACCAAAGTGGTGGATTATTAATCCGTACTACAGATCATCCGTACTGAGGGTTTGAATCCCTCTCTCTTCATTCGCCCACTATTGATCCTAAAAACAAATAACCCTGAATATTTCTACGGAATGGAAAAGACCCATTGGCCTAGAGACCCTTTTCACTATTCTTTACGTGCAAGATTACATCCTGGATTGTTCGCACTATGGATGTGAAGAAGTAGGTTTTTGTCTCGACAATAATGAGCCAAAGAAGTATTTGCGGTAACCCAAGTTGGCTTAGTAGGGATGGAGTCTTGGACATCATAAAGAAGGATTGATTATCCCAGTTTCGGGTTCTCCAAGTTTTGTTTGGAAACAAAGTTGAAAGCAGTTAAAAATTTAATTCATGTAGGCTAAAGAGTGAATATTACATAAGGTCATAAAACCTTCATAATTGTTATAGGGGTAATGTTCATTCCCTTAATGGTAACAAATTGTGAAGGACAAGGGACTTTTTAACCACCAACATGTTATGGGTCCATAATTTATCTTAGTCATTGATATGAGATCTAGCACAAGGACATATGGACTAGAGATGGATTGCCAGAGATGGAATTTTACCTTGCCACATTAATCAATGATCGCTTTCCAAGGGGATGACATGAGGGAAAAAATGGTACATCACATGCTGCATCGATCAATGAAAGTATGCTAAGTGGAAAATAAGGACATAACGATATAGGTGGTTCATAATTAATTATTATAAATACTAAATATATTAAAGTAATGGGGAGAAAAGTAAGGGAGGCATCAGCAAGACCTAACATGGCAAGTGAAAAGAAATAAAGATGACATGGCAATTTCAAAGGATAATAGATGAATAATGGTGCCACATCATCAAGAATGTGTCATCCCACATCAATAAGGATATCACATCAACAAGGATAACATGTCAACTCGATAAGATTTTGTTAAAAAAAGTATATCGAGTCAAAATCTTATTTTAGGCATAATAGGAGTAGATTAAATCAAATTCAAGTGAAATTTTATGTATAGTTTCGAAATGAAGAGTACTACTACAAAAATGAAAATGAAGGTCATTGGTTGTTTAAACTCTAGAATTCTAGAAATTACATATTTGTGGGTTTTAAAGAAAAGGGTGGTACTCATTTCAAAAACAACCCTATTGATGATGCAATATATATAGTAAGGAGTAGAAGTAGGCATGAAGAAACCTAGTTGAGAGTTTTGCCAAATTCCAAAGGGTTTGGAGTGGATATGTAGAAACATGCCAAAATCCACTATTACAGGAGAATTTTCATAGTTGATATTTGTATACTCAACAATCTAGATGAATTTTTATTACTGAAGGTTTCTCAATTTTTATTCATTTGGAAGATAATTTTTTTGGCTAAAAAATAACTAGAGAAGGTGCAAATGAGACAAAGTTGACAAATCCATATTAATGTAGAAATTGGTTAAATTGCCAAATCATTAATCCATAAGTTGTGTAATTGCAATCATGAATACTATTAGTGTCCAATACAAACATTTTATTGGTTCTTAATATATTTTCGCATATAGGGCACAACAATTGTTCTCTGAGTCAAATTGCACTAGTAAGAAATTGCAAAAAATGGGCAAAAATGGTTATTTCTAAGAGCTATTATTTTATACTTGAGCTTAGATTAGAGCTTGAGTATAGTCATTGGAAAGATAATTCAAAGGAAATTAAGTATGAAGAACTAGAATTTGGACAAGACCTATAATTTTCTTCATATCAAGAAGAAGAAGGACTTGTAGCCTTAATTGAAAAAAAAATTGGCAAATGCATAATTATTAGAATTTGAAAGAAATGTTATAGATTAGAAATGAGGTGTATCTAACAGTTGCATTTGTATGCATGCTTCTTGGAGCGTCATTATTAAAACAAACACAAGTAAATATCATAATTGAAGACTAGCGTTAGGGAGGAGGAGGTATGGGTGATTCATACTTGACCTTACAATCATGAAGAAGTTCAAGGCTTGAATATAAATATGGGAAATGAGGAGATAAAGTCTAATAAAGATAGAGGAAAAATGGGATCTATTAGAAACCATGTGGAGTTTTAAATTGGAGGTGCAAAGTTATAGATTTGATTGTTAAAATCCTAGGAGGAACGAAATCAACTAAACACTCAATTGCTAGAAAGTTTAAATCAGTTGCAGTGGAAAATAAAGAATGGATTGAATTTAATACATGAGGAAGAAGGCAGATCCCATGCAAGGAGGGATAGTCATAACATATTTAGAAGATAAATAAGTGCTACCACTACTCAAAGGCATCATTTTTCACCAACTCATTTAGCCAAAAAGTCATATGCATCTAAAGTACCATAGAACAACCCATAAGTATCCCTATTTAAACACCACAAAAGAAGACATGAATAAGAAATTTTGAAAGGAGAGATTAGGAAGCTTGAGAAATTAATCTTTGATGGTAAAACAACACATGGGGGAATATCAATTTGATTCATCGAGCATTCAACATGGGTTTTCTTTTATTGTCTACCAACATGCCACACTGCTTGTGAGTCTAGTCCCCAAGGTGGACCAAGAAAATTGGTTCTCCATCAATTACTCCATCTAGAAAAACTCAGTGACCTAACCCGACTCTCTGATTTGTGAGGGATGTTATTTCCTTGGAAGTTAAAGCTTGGTTGCTAGGAATAAGAAAGCACTTTCAATTGCATAGCTACTCATGTAATTTAGAGGCTGAGATTGCTATATATAATCTACAAGAAAAAACTCTTGTATGGTGCGATCAATGAAAATAAGTTATGCACATCAATGAGAGGAGGATTTCCTGGAAGTGATTCAAGGATAATTTTTAGTGGAATACTGTTTAGAGAACTATTATGATAATATGTAGGATTTTTCCAAACTCAAGCTAGGAAATATTACCTTGGAAAAATATGATTTTTTATTTATTTTTTTGCGAGTTGCTATGATATGTGGGATTTATTAAAGATGAGAAGGTGAAGATACAAAGGTTCTTAAGTCACCTTCCAACATCTTATAGAGACAATATCTATTGTGACAACCCCAAGAATCTTGAAGAGACAAACTGGAAAGAAAAATACCTATATGATTAGAACAAATGTAGACCAACCTTTTAGAAGTTTTGGAAAGATAAGAAGAAGGAAAAACTATATAATATGAAGTAGGGATTTATACCTCATTTATTTAGAAATAGTCCTAATACATATCAATAAAGTTAGTCAACTTAAAGTGAATACATGAGGGTATAATCCTTGAGGAAAAAGGAAAAACCACCAATCAAGTGTTGGGGATATAAATTGGACAAAATTTGTACCAATATTTTCATCATAAGGGACACATAGTAAGGATTGTGTACAATATGCAGGAGGAAATTGTAATGGAAGAAGTTGGTAAAAAAACATCCTAATAATATATGAAACCTTGGGAAATAGATAGGTAGATCATTAGGAAAATATGATTGAGGTTGAAGAGAATATTGCTAACCAGCATGTTGCTATTTTAATTGATTTGTGAGCAAGCCATGGTTACATTTCCCTCAAGTTGGTTAAACAATTTCATTTGAAAAGAGGTAAGCATAAGATAACCATGTTTAGTTCAACTTGCTACTGGGACTAATAGAAATATTAACCAAACTAGATCCATCTTAACTTCAAATCTACCAAGCTTTGAGAGGGATCAAATCTCTTAATATGAAAACCTCGTTTAGAGTGAAGAGATTTGACCCCTCTAGACGCTTGGTAGATCTAGAGTTAAGATGGATGTAGGTCGGTTTATTAGTAATACTCATAAATGATATTTAAATTATTAATATTGAATAGTATCTCTTAGTGGCGTGATTGAGTGGTTGGCACAATGGGATCCCTATGCCCAAATTACTTCAACGAGTTACCGATTCACCATGGTAAAACAAAAAACAAATATGCCCCCCCACCTCATTGAGCAAGTTATAAATTTAAAATTCTTTTTATAATTTATTATTGTTAATTTTGAAATGTGTACAACTTTCAAACTACACTATAGAAAATCCTAGTTCTTTATCTGCAAAAACAAATCACATAAATCTAAAAATTACCAATAAAATTAAACAAATCAGATAAATCTAAAACTTACCAATAAAATTAATTTTGTTAAAATTTATGAATAATATAAATGTCATTAACCAAATTTACCTCTAACAATTTTATCACCCTCTTGACGCTTAGTAGATCCAGAGTTAAGATGGATATTCACTGGTTTAATTTAAGTTGACATAGTCACTGAATTGATATAAAATGGATGTGGGAATAATTTTTATTGAAACAAAATTTCATTTGTTGACCTTTTCCATCTTTCCATTTTTTCACCATATTCGAGTTTGTATACTTATTTTATTGATTTAATATGTAAACAAATCTAATATATGGAGGAGATGACCATGAAACAAAGCTTTTAGAGTTATCACAAAATTATTATTAATAATTTAATTTAAGTTGAATATTCATTGAATCGATATAAAAATAAATGTGGGAAGGGTTTTTATTGAAACAAAATTGCATTTGTTGACTTTTTCCATTTTATTCGTGATTTTATTCAAGTTTGTATATTATTTTTCTTGATTTAATATATAAATAAATTTAATTTATTGGGTGTGTTGAATTAATATTAATATCCTTTACGTCTTATAAATTCAACATATTGATACGACATTTAAAAATGTTGACATACAATATTTCTTACATTATGCATAACTCCTACACATCTCCCCCATACTGGGTTGTAGAGCACCTCTCAACACAATGAGATTGCCAAAGGTTGTCCATTAGATATGCATGGTGTCAATATTGTTGTAGATATAAACATCATAACATTTGGATCAAATCATGTCCTCATTGGAATGGATTGGATTGAAATGCATCATGATATTTTAGATTGCCATAGGAATACTTCTACTTGTTTTGGCGAATAGGGAAAGTAGAGGATACTAAAACAAATTACTTTTTCCATTTCTGTAAGGGATGTCCCATCCTTAGAGTCGAAGATATGTTTTAGGAAAGGAGAGTCAATTGTATGAAACTCATGTGAAAGAGCTAGCCAATAACAAAACTCCAAGTGTTGACGAATTTGTTGTGTTGCTGGAATTTTGGGATGTATTTTGGGAAATGTTGGGTCTACCACCAAAATGAAATATAGATTTATATATTTATTTAATGATTGGAGGTGCACTATATCAAAGATCTCATACATAATAAGTGCATTAAAGTTGAATAAGTTGCAAATGTAGTTAGAAGAATTGGTAAAAGATGGGGTATACATGCTTAATTGTCTCACCTTCACCTTGGGGAGAACTTGTGCTCTTTGTAAAGAAGAAAGAAGGAATTTTGAGGTTACGTATTTATTTTAGATAGCTAAAAAAATTCACTAAGAGGAATAAATATGCTCAACAAAGAATTGATGACTCATTTGATTAATTAAGAGAAGCAAATATTGTTGGTTGTGGAGCTTGATTATCTTCCTTATTTAGAGGTCTTGTTTTTAGCCATGTTTGGATCCTAGTTCCTCACAGGGGCTGTAACGGGGAATTTCCCCCATAATATTATTTCCAAGGGATCTAGGGGGGCCTACAATGACTCTTTGGAGCCCCCCCAGCAGGGCTTTAGGGGCTACACCCTTGAAGAGATTTTTTTTGAAACTTTTCCTTATAAATATAGTAATTTCATAGTCCATATAGATCATTCATTCAGCTGATATGTTAGAGTTTCTTTCCCTAGAATGTGAGTGAATTTTATTGTGGTTGTGTATAATTGAGAAAGAATTGTGATTGAGAGGGAGGAGACCATGAGAGAGAGAATAGGAGGTTGCAATAGATGTCTAAAAGGAAGGATTGGCTATTTCTCTATGAACATATCCAAAATTGGGTTAACCATGTATATTAATATCTCCTTTGTATTGTTTCATTCTATGTTTTTATTTATGAATTCATTTTGATTTTATTACTAACAACTGGTATTAGAGCTATTATTTTCTTCTCTGTAATCTCAAGTGCTCTCCTGATCTCTGCCAACCTTTTCTAAAGTTTTGGCATTTTCTGGAAGCTTTTAATGGTGGTAATGCCTACCGCAAGGAGGCGTATCTGCCTCTCCCTCTAACAAAGAGGCTACCTTTAGGCACCTCATAACCTCGCTGAAGGCCAATCCTCGCCCAAAAGAAGCTTCTCAGAAGTTTGTTAAGTGATTAGAGAATATTCCATCTGTAGCACTTCCCTCCAGCTTTCGAAGGATGATGCTGAATTTTTCGGACATAGTTGTGGTGGGAAAATTCATGGCAATGTGGCCCTAATCAAAATCCATGGATAAATGGGCTGAGAGGACTTGTATGCCAATGATTAAGGGAAGTTGATAGTTTACACTATGGGTAATGACTTTTTCACCTTTCTGTTTGAGTTGAAAGAGGAACGTGATGTTACCTTTCATAATGGTCCTTACATCTGTAGGGCTAGGGGGATGTACTTAAACACATGGTCCCCTGACTTCAATCTGGATGAATATGTCACAACGATAGTTCTAGTGTGGTTTAAATTTCCTAGGTTACCCCTGGTTTGTTGGAGCGATGGTTGTTTGAAGGCGATTGGTAACAAGGTTGGACATTTCTTGGATAGGGATGAACCTAAGGGTTAGTAGTTTACCTGTGTCAGAATCTATGTTGAGGTTGACTTGGATAAGGGCCTCCCTTCAGACATAAACTTGAATTAAGGAGATTGGAGCTTCATCCAACCCCTCAAATGTGATCAGTTTCCATTCAAATGCAAATCCGATCATGAACCAGATTTGCTTCCCAAGAGGATCAATGAAAGTCGTAGAAAATAAGTGCAAACAAAGGAAAAGGAGTGGCTAGGACTCATACTACTACTTCTCAGAACGTAGCATCATCCTCAACAAACCATTTTGTTTTTTTGTCCCATGAGGTTGTTGAGCCCTTGGAAAGGGCAGACGAGGAAGAGAAAGGTGTCCAAGTGGAGGAGTGGGAAAAAAGGAATGAGAATGAACAAGATGAATAAGTTGAGCTTTAGGACAAGGATCCAATTCTAGTCAGTCCTAAACATTCTCCCAATACCGCCCCAACTAAAAGGAATAAAAGCACAGACTCATTACACATAGAAATGAAAGAGAATGAGGAGGAAAGTTCTCAAGTTATAACTCAAAGCACCAAGAAGAAGTTGAAATGATCAAGTAACTCAACCAACGAGGAAATAGAAACCCCAAGGCTAAGGGCAGACCAACCAACAAAGAGGTGATGAAATTAGAAACTGAACAAAACATCAAGTTGGGTAACCAAGCTCAAATAATAAAAATATTGAAGAATGTATCCAACAAAGAGTCTAGTGGTACTAGAAATGGAGGAGGTAAGTCTTAGGTCTCCAAGTCTAAATGAAAATTATTTATTAGAATATAAGGGGGTTAGGGACAAAAGTAGTCAAAGAATAAGTGTTAGAGAAGTCAATTTTTTTTTGAGGAATAATGTTGGTATCACTCGAAGCTCTTGCGAAGCCTTTGGAGGCCTAAGTATCCATTTCGATTCCTTAAGCCTAATATTAGTAGAAAAAAAAAAAAAAAAATCTGGATTGCGACCTGCCTTAAGGACTATCTATCTAAATAGGTTTTCTTTGTGATTAACATCTATGCTTGTATCGATTATAAAGAAAAAGGAAAATTTTGGGATTCTCTAAATATATTAAAATAAGGGCCCTAGAATAGAGACTGCATCATCGAGGGAGACTTCAACACCACCTAGCTCTCTTTTGAGAAGAAAGGGGGTTTTATTGTCTGTGATACTTTTTGAGAAAGAATGGAGGACCTTTTATTGGAGTGGGACCTATTTTATGTGTTGTGAGAAAAAGGAAAGTTCACCTGGTCCAACTAGAGAGTTGGAAAAGCCCATGTCACAACTAGGTTTGATAGATTCCTCGTTCACAGTAACTTGATCCTAAAAGGAGTGGATTTCTCCTCCTCTATTCTAGCCAGAAGGGACTCAAACCATTGCCCTGTTACTCTCAATCTTGAACCTCCAGAAAACTTGGGGCCCATTCCCTTCCAAAAGATGGCTGAGTGGACCAAAGCGGTGGATTATTACTCTGTAGTATGGATCATCTGTACTGAGGGTTTGAATTTCTCTCTCTTCATTCACCCACTATTGATCCTAAAAACGAATAACCCCAAATCTTTCTACGAAATGGAAAAGACCCATTGGGCTAGAGACTTTTTTCACTATTCTTTACGTATGGGATTATGTCCTAGATCGTTCGCACGGTGAATGTGAAGAAGTAGGTTGTTGTCTCGGTAATAATGAGCGTAATAAGTATTTGTGGTAACCCAAGTTGGCTTAGTAGGGATGGAGTCTTGGACATCATAAAGAAGGATTGACTATCCCAGTTTCCGGTTCTCCAAGTTTTTTTTGGGAAAAAAAGTTGAAAGTAGTTTTGTTTGGGAAACAATTCTACACCCAATACTAGTGCTCTTCTCCTAAACTCTTGAGTATAATTTTGAAGACTTTGTCCTTTTCCTTGTCTAAAATTCTGCCAATCCATAATTTCTTTCTACATATAAGCTAATGGATAAAACTATCTTCTAAGTGCAACAATAAAATCTATCCAAGAGGTTGAGACCTTACCATACTTTTTTATTTCCTCTTGTGTTTTGGCTTCCCACCAAATCAATTCAACACTTTCCAACCTTAATGAAGCCAGTTGAATCTTTGTTTCATCATCCTTGATGTTTTGAATCTTGCAATATACTTCAAGTTGATGAACCCAATTATCAAGTCTTTCAACATTCACTTCACCATTATACATAGGCAAATCGAATTTAATATCAAGTTTCAATAAGGGAGTTTTACCATGTCCCTTTGGAGTATGTGGAGGTGTTTGTGAAAGGGTTGTTGTGGAAGAGGATGAAGATGAAGGTGTTTGTGAAAGGCTTTTTCTCATCTCCTCCTTTTCCTCCTGAAGAACCCTCTCCCTTTGGAGGCTTGGAGCTCTCACCCTACAATCTTGTGTTTCTCTCCTCATAGAGAACTTTCACCATATGGGTCATGTCAAAGAATTATTTTCTGAAAGCCTTCTCATCCTCTGACATGTTATCAAGTCCTCCTTCATGAGACATGCTTACTGAAGCTTCAAGAACAACTTGAGGTGAAACTTGTGGTGGAGATTGTGGCAAATGTGCTCTCCTTGTCCTCGTCCCAAATTGAGATCCTGTACCCACAAGATTTGCTTCTCCTCTCTTGAGCTTCAACCTTGTGAGTATCAGAAACACTTGCAAACAATTAAATCCTCACAGTAGCAAAGAAAACCTATGCTCTGATACAAAACTTGATCTGTATATGCATGTGCTTGAGGATTATGTAAATTGCAAGTTAATGAAATGATTTTTTATGGTGCTTTAATTTGAATTCATACACATATTTAAGCATGAATTTAACTCATAAACTACAGAAAATAGTAGAGAATAAAACCATAACAGTAACCACAAAAAAACAAGTGATGAAGGAGTTCACCCCTCCTGGGCTATGTCTCCTGGTCCAGCTTCCAATGCTTGGCCCTCTTTCATTATGCTAAAAAATGGTGATTACAATGAGTTACAGTGCTCAAATGGCTTCAAAACCTACTCCAACAACTTTATATCTATCAAAAACCCCTGTCTAGCCTCTTTCTGCTCTCAAAAAGACAAAAAACTAAGAAAGTTACAAGCTTCCCAACTTTTGCTACTAGTTGACCTACAAATTCTCCAAGTCTGACTAACCGTCCTACAATTCCACCCCTTTTTCTGCTAACTGGGCGAAAAATTGGCAAACCCCCCGCACAAATTGTGGGATCATTAATTTTCCTAATGACCCTTGTGCGTATGGCGGTGGTCACATGACCCCCATGTGACTGGGGGCTAGCGCCTAGGGTCTGGCCCCCTCCGGCACGCCCCTCGTTCCTGGCTCCGTGGTCACATGGAAAGTATTAAGTTGGGGGGGTCGGGGCTAATCCCTAGCCCTTAGTCCCACCCTTATTCCATGTGGGTGTGGTGACAGGCGTTGGGGCTAGCCTTCGTCCCTTAACCCATAACTCTGCCCCATTAATGTTTAAATAAAATATACGTGGATCCTTTTAACAAGGCCCACCCATAACATAATGATATTGGCAGAAGTTTGTTGGAGATAAGGTCAAGGTTTTAACCTTGTGGAGGTTAATCTGACCTACCCACTGAGGTGCTACATGGTAGCCTCTGGTTGGGCCACATGGTGACCTCCAATTGGTCCATGTCACCAACACTATATTGACCAATACGAAATCACCAACTCAACACCAACAAGAACCTGACAAGTGGCAAGTTGCCATTGGTTCTTTTGAAGCCCAATAATTTGCCAAATCAGTAGGTCCAGTTAGCATGCCACGTTAGCAGTACGGACTACTGACTGGGCAGCCTTGCACAAAATTTTCCTTGTTTGCCAAGTCCATCAGAACTCATTTCCGAGAGCATACGACATCTATTTTCCACAAAATGAGTTTCGTCAGATTCAATATGAAGATATCTACGCGTTTGTTCAAGTTTCAAATCAATATGACAACTTTCATTTTTGAGCATATTTTTTAGCACCGGATCATCTGTCCTATCCCTTGTATCTACAAGAAAAATGCTTCATTTTTCAATTAAAAACCCTCAAGGAGAAACAACTGTATGAAGTGAAGGAGGTTCAAGACTTCCTGGAAAATTTCCATAAGGTCACTTCTTTGGAACAACATTTATTGTGTGAATTGTACTTGCATGATTGTGCCTATTTTGGAGAAAGAACCTTTAACATTACACCATTTGTTGGGGATGTTTAGTTGAGAGCCTTTGAATCCTTTATACAAAATCAAGTCAGTTAGATGCTTTCCTACAATGTTGTAAAAGCTAATGAAGGAAAAGTGAAATTTCCTATCAGAGATGAACATGAACCTACTAAAAGAGCCTCTACAGTGTATAATAAAATATGGTGATATATGGATGCCAAAAATATGCTAATGGAATTCAGGAATAGAGTTTTGGAACGTTGTCTCAAAAATATCAAAGGGATGAAAGATAACACATTAGAAGCGAGTAGACTTAGATGGGATGCTTGCAGGAAGGAATTGAAGGATGAGGACCCTTATTTCCTTCAAAATTTCACATAGGCACTCTCTGGGGTTTCTCAGTATGTAGAATGCATCAAAATAAGTGGGTCTGGATGGCTTGGAATTAGGTTCAAATCAACATCCATATCATTTTTTTAATAAATAATGGGAAATGGAATTGTTTCTTTTTCGATAATACAAAACAGATTCAGAGGATACTACAAGAGCTTATAATTTTTAAGAATTCCATTCTTAGCACACCAGAAACCAACTATAAGGGTATGCATGAGGACGTGGAATTAACATCTTTTTGCATCCATTTTCCTATCCTTTTTTTACCCTTTTTGACTCTCAAGACCATACTTTATCACTGTAACAACCACTATCAACCTAAGTATGTCTCTTTTTATATGTCATCCTTATGATCTAATTTTTCTTGTAATTTGGCATGATAACTATTAATTTAGGCTATTTTTATCATAAAATTGACAAATGGGTTGTTTCAGAGTGTGTGGTCAATTGAGATGTTGTTACATGATTACACTTTCTAGTTTTGCCTTGCCAAGGACATGACAAGGGCTTGCTGAATATTGTTGATACATGCTCGACTTATTTTGGATGCACTGATCTCCTTTAATACATAATGAAGATCAATATGGACATGTATTTGGTCAAAGTTAGTTCAACCGCCAAAGGAGATATTCATGGACAATGCAGCTGAAGCAATTAGGATTTTCCATAGATGAAGTATTGAAATTTGGGAAAAGTTATTACAATTTTGTCCCAACCATGGAAATTGTTATTGAGTTGTTAACATTTATTCTTGATTTATATCACATTAGAATCAAGAGATTCTCATGATGATCTTATCTTTGTAGTATGAAATTATAAAAATGTGTGTTCTCTGCTAGCAATTAGACATATAGATATGCATAGAAAAAAGAGAGGGGAGAGAGGAAAAATCACTAGCATTGCAATCTTGTATGTTTCATTAATGCAAATATCAATTATTCATGGCACCATACCTTTCTATTGATTAGCTTGTGTGCTTCATAGTGTACCAACCCCTACTAGGAAGGAAGGGCCTTCCTTCTTAGTAGGTATCACTAGTTAGGAAGGTATTGTAGAAATTTTATTTACTTTCTCTAAATTATGATTCATATATGATTGTTGTTACTGTTACTGTTAATATTTTTCATGCTTTAATGATTGCAAAATTCTAACCTTTGTATTGTGTGTTGGGTCCCTATAATACTAGTGATTACCCCATTACTATTGTAGTTATACCCCTTATTTATATTGTTGTGCCCCTATTACCCCCATATTGTTATTCTGTGCCCCATAGAATCCCTCTATTGTTATTTTTGTGGCTTTATATTATTATTGTTAGGTCGGTTGGATTATATTGTGACTCCTTAGACTCCTATATATAGAAAGGAGGTTTTGTCATTTGTATCATCCAAGAATTGTTCATTTATGTAATGTAAAGGAGGTTGCCCCCTTGAAGAGGCTGAATTCTAAGGCGTTGATCTTTCTTTTCTATCTTTTCTTGAGCTGGTTTCATAACATTTGGTATCAGAGCTTTGGATTCTAGGGTTTCGCTACTCCAAAAAGGTCATCGTGGAATTTTCGCTATAACGTTTATTCTGTGATGTTTTAGAAGTCACAAAAAAAAACCCATTTGAGAAGAATTGGCACTGAACCTTGGGTCCAAATTTCAGAGCTTTTCGCGCGATATTTTCGGAGATATGATCTGAGGAAGTTGGTCTTTTTGCAGACTCCTGAATTACATTCAAAACAGGTGACCTGGGGAAAATCGTCATAACTTTCTCTCTGAGGATCGGATTGAAATTTCGTAAAAAGGTACAGAAAGAGGACGGACTGTAGTTTCTTGTGTGCGTGTTTCAGATCCAAAGGTCGAAATAGTGACTCGTGGCATGTCATACAAGTTCGCTCTACTGAACTAGTCTATAAGCAAGTCACTGTGGGAGATTTCACATAACTCTTCCTTGGAGAATCCAATTTGGGTCAGACTTGTGGCATTGGAAAGAGGACACAGAGGGCTACTACAGCTCACAAATTCAGAAGTAGATGATTGGAAAGTACAGAGATACATCAGAGGCAATATCGAGCTTCTACAAAGTGAAAAAAGGTGTGTAGATTTTCTTAAATTTTTGCTTAAGCTTGGTTTGAAAATTTATTTTGAAGGAATTCAAAGGGCATAGTAGAGCATTATTATCGGTAACTGATGCCCGGAGGAAAGAAAATGCAAACACCTAGTAAGGAACCTGAAAGCTCTAGCATGACTCATGAAGAAGAGGAAGAAATGCAACATGATATATCAAAATTACAAGACCAAGTGCAACAACTGTCCCTTGCACAAAAAGGAACAGAATCTAAGATGGATGGTTTAAAGAAAGATGTAGAAGCTAAGATGGATGGTTTAAAGAAAGGTGTAGAAGCTAAGATGGACTGTTTAAAGAAAGGCGTAGAAGCTAAGATGATTGACATGGAAGCTAAGATGGATGATTTGAAGATAGATTTGAAGACAGACATGGACGAATTGAAGATAAATACGAATAAGTTGCTACAAGAAATGGTCACTAAGGGTGAAAGAGTACTAAAGGAAACTCATGATGAGAACAAAAGAAATGTTAATCATGATTCCATAGACTCTAATGTTGGATCGAAGACTCACCATGTTCCAAAAATCGATATGAGGAAGTTTGATGGCAAGGATCCCGCCACATGGATATTACAGATGGAGCAATTCTTCGATCTCAATAATGTGCAAAACACACAAAAGGTACGTATGGAAACTTTATATTTGGAACCAAATCAGTTTGTATGGTATCAATGGCTTTGTTCTCGTAAACAATTTATCACTTGGGCAATTTTTACGGAAGAATTGATAGCACATTATGAGGATACAAAAAGCAACACTTTTTTTAGCCAATTGATAAGTCTCAAACAAAAGGGTTCAATAATGGAGCACATTGAGGAGTTCCAAAAATTGAACATAAGGGTAAAAGATATTCCAGAGGAGCATAGGATTGATGTGTTCATAGGGTCTTTAAAGGATAATATCCAACATGATGTGCGCCTTTGGGAACCTGATTCATTAGAGAAGGCATTCAGGTTAGCAAGAAAAATGGAAAGCAAAATTATGGCAACTAGGAAGCATACCATTCACAACTATAAAGATGGAAGTGTTGTTGCCCATAGTCTTCCACAACCTACAAGGTTGACACCACAACAATTGGAAGAAAAAAGAGCAAAAGGGTTTGTTACAATTGTGATAGCAAATACACAAAAGGTCATAAGTGTGCTGAGAAGAAATTATTCTACATAGATTGTGAAGAGGAAGAAGAAAAGGAGCAAGAAAGGTCAAAAGAAGAGGATATATTCCAGGAACAAAGCCTAGATGAAGAACAAATAAATCCGACCATATCTTGTAATGCATTGGCGGGAATTACCACTCCTCAAACCATCAAGATAGAAGGACAAATCAAGAAGAAAAAGGTAATAGTGTTGATTGATTCAGGAAGCACCCACAATTTTATTCATTGTAGGGTAGCAAAAGAATTGAATTGCTTCCTATATCCAGCACCAGAGTGTCAAGTGATGATTGCAAATGGAGGAACAATAAATTGTTCTGGAAAGTGCCATAATATCAAGCTATCCATGGGAGAATATGTATTGACTAGCCCAATGCTTTCCATTCCAATGGGAGGTGCTGATGTTGTACTAGGAGTCCAATGGCTACAATCCTTGGGTACAATAGCTTTTAATTTTCAAGAACTTTTCATGAAATTTTCTGTGGAAGGAAAGGAAGTTGAATTAAAGGGTATTGCAAACCAGGAAAGATAATCAGCTCTAATGGCATGACAAAGCTTCTAAAAAAGGAGCAAAGAGGTGTAATTGCACAATTATGTTCGCTAGATGTTTCCACATTGGAATCATCTATTTCTCCAGATCTCCAAAAAGTCCTGGACAATCATTCCAAGGTATTTGAGACTCCCAAAGGTCTCCCACCTATGCGTGATCATGATCATGCTATTCATCTGATTCCAGGAAGTGTTCCTCCAAACATCAGGCCGTACAGATATCCATATGTCCAAAAAAGTGAAATTGAACGTATGGTTGCAGAAATGCTAGAGGCTGGTATAATTCAACCGAGTCAAAGTTCTTTCTCAGCTCCAGTAGTATTGGTGCACAAGAAGGATGGATCATGGCGCATGTGTCCAGATTATAGGGAGCTCAACAAGCTCACTATTAAAGATAAGTTCCCCATTCCTGTCATTGATGAATTACTGGATGAATTGCATGGATCAATTTACTTCACCAAGTTGGATCTTCGTTCGGGATATCATCAAATCAGAATGAAGATTGAAGACATTCCGAAAACGGCATTTAGAACTCATGAGGGTCATTATGAATTTTTGGTCATGCCTTTTGGCCTTACCAATGCACCTTCAACATTTCAAGGTTTGATGAATTCAATTTTCAAACCATTCCTTAGAAAATTTGTGTTAGTATTTTTTGATGATATACTAATCTACAGCAAGTCTTGGAAGGATCATGTTGAACATGTTGACAAGGTGCTACAACTATTGGAGGAGAAACAATTATATGCAAAAAGATCCAAATGTTTCTTTGGAGTCCAGGAGGTGGAATATTTGGGTCATATTGTATCTCATGAAGGAGTTAAGGTAGACCCTAGCAAAATTAAAGCCATTAAGGAATGGAAAATCCCCACATCCATAAAGCATCTGCGAGGATTTCTTGGGTTGACAGGGTATTATCGCAAGTTTGTTAAGAATTATGGGAGAATAGCAGCACCTCTAACAACATTATTGAAGAAAGATTCATTTTCATGGACTCAGGAAGCAACAAAGGCCTTTAAACATCTTAAAGAGGCAATGTGCCAAGCACCGGTCTTAGCTACACCGGACTTCACAAAAACCTTTATTGTGGAATGTGATGCTTCAGGAAATGGAATTGGTGTTGTTCTAATGCAAGATGAAAGACCCATTGCTTTTGAAAGTCGTCCAATCAAGGGAAAGTTTTTAAGCAAAGCTATTTATGAGAAGGAAATGTTGGCAATACTCCATGCACTTAAGAAATGGCGACCCTACCTAATGGGAAGACACTTCAAGGTAAAAACGGATCATGATAGCCTTAAATACTTTTTAGAACAAAGATTATCCTCTGAAGAGCAACAAAAGTGGGTCACAAAGATGTTGGGTTATGACTTTGAAATCATCTACAAAAAAGGGAAGCAAAATGTGGTGGCAGATGCACTCTCAAGAAAGGATGAGGATGTGGAAGCATTGTTGTGTGCCATTTCTATTATCCAACCAGATTGGATAAACGAAGCAAAGGAGGAATGGAAGAATGACGAAGAAGTGTGGGCACTTATTCGAAAGCTACAACAAGATTCCAGTACTTCTGATACATTTAGCTGGCAAAATGATTCGTTATGGTACAAAGATCGCTTATACCTCTGTAAGAATTCCCAGCTAAAACAAAAGATTCTTATGGAATTGCACACTTCTCCCTTAGGAGGGCACTCAGGATTTTTAAAAACTTACCACAGGGTTAAGAAGGAATTTTTTTGGGATGGCCTTAAATCAGATATTCAAAAGTTTGTGGCGGAATGTTTGGTTTGCCAACAAAATAAAGTTGAAACAATTAAGACACCGGGTCTATTACAACCTTTATCCATTCCAAGCCAACGTTGGGAGGAGGTTTCAATGGATTTTATCACAGGTTTACCCAAGTCTGAGGGAAAGAGTGTCATCATGGTGGTAGTTGACAGACTTACCAAGTATGCACACTTTTGTGCATTATCACATCCATTTAAAGCCAGTACAGTTTCTACTGCATTTATGGAAACAGTTCAAAAGCTACATGGAAACCCAAAGATTATTGTAAGTGACAGAGATCCCATTTTCACTGGAAATTTTTGGACAGAATTATTTTCTTGTCTTGGTACTCAGTTAGCTCATAGCTCATCTTATCATCCTCAATCTGATGGGCAAACTGAGATAGTAAACAAATGTTTGGAAGGATATCTTCGTTGCTTTGTATCTGATAAACAGACACAATGGGTCAAATGGTTGCCTCTGGCTGAATGGTGGTATAACACTTCCTTCCATACAGCAACAAAAATGACCCCATTTATGGCACTTTATGGGTACCAACCACCATCAATCACATCATATTTAAGAGAAAATTCTAAGGTTCAGGCAGTGGAACATCACATCGAACATCAACAACAAGTCCTCCAACTCTTAAAGGATAACCTCGTGTTGGCACAAAATAGAATGAAACAACAGGCAGATCAACATCGCAGTGAAAGAAGTTTTGATGTAGGTGATTGGGTATTCCTACGGCTACAACCATATAAGCAAATGTCCCTAAAGCAAGCTAAGAAGGATAATAAATTATCACCAAAGTATTATGGTCCGTACAAGGTGTTGGAAAAGATTGGTACTATGGCATACAAATTGGAGCTTCCTGTAGCTTCTCGATTGCACCCTGTAGTGTTCTAGCTAGGGTACTAGGCTAGACTATATTTAATATCGACCAGGGTGCGTAAGCTTAGAGGCATGCGTCTAAAGTATATAGACATAAAGGATTGTTGGCTAAGTGATTATGATGTAGGTCACAAGGTTTCTTTATGGAAGGCTGGGATATGCCACCTATCATTCAAACACTCAGATTATCCTACTAATATACCTGATTACAATGCTTGTCATTAGATGTATTTACCAAATTAAACACTGAACCTAAGCACTATGTATGACTGTAACAACGATCTTAATCTCCTTACAAAGATATTACCCAGAAAACCCTTGTTCAGTAAACACACAGCATTCAATGATATTTGCACTATATCAAACTATATAGAGATCATAAATGAATTGTGAAACAAAAACAGAGTTTATGATGGTGCTTTTAAAAGACACACAGGGATCGAATCCCTTACAGGACGCACTTCCAGATCTCAGTGATGACTTGTTTAGCATAACCATAAACACAAACCAACCATAAGCGCAAACCATATACATTCAATGGAAATCAAAAGCTATGGAAATTGAAACCCAAGTAATTGTAACTGTTATGCAAACCATACAAAACCTATTGAAATCGAAATTGAATAAATACCACTGTGCAACCATACGATAACCGAAATGCAAATGAAATAAATGGACAGTATACCGATTGAACGCAGGGCCCGTCCGCGTTCCAGGGGTACACTGGCTTATAATCGACCGGCTACCAAATCAATGCACGAGACACACAAGTCGTAACTATGAATAGGTCTTAGTATTAAACTTAAAAACTCTGTTCTGGAACGGTTCAACGATTAAACATTAACCATTAACCGGACTGTATTTACATATGTATATCCACAGCCATGTCATTTTGACGATGAATGAACATTCGGCTGTTGCCGCTTTTATTACATCAAGCTTTTTCAAAATGTTTCTATCCTAAGTGTTTTCAAAAAAAGAACAAAAACTAAATAAAAATAGAACGAGCTGTTGTTGCTGCTTTTGTTTGCCAGTGTGCCATGCTTTGACCTGAGTTGACCGCGCATATAGGAGGATCGATTTGGCTGGGAGATAGGTGTTTGTCCATGCTTGGACATTCTGCTTTTCATCCATGCCTTTCGTTCTAGCCCAATTGTTGCGCCACATGTCAAACGATAAGCTTATTACAGGATGTTGGAACTTCCTGTAACCATTTCATCAAAAACTTCTAATTCTTCAACATAAAATCCCTAAATCAATTCCAATTCATTTTAATAACTATAAGACTATTAATAATCAATTTTCAAGGATTCTAAGGGATATATGATGAAAAGGAATGGACAAATGATATGTTTTTGAGGAGGAAAAAGGGGTCTTGGGATGATACCAACATCTCTCCCCGACTTAAGGATTTAGCATGTCCTCATGCTATCCCCGAAGTGCTTCCCTTGAACTCTGTCCCTGCATGGATCTCTGCTGCCTTGAGCAAGGTGTCCACATTCTTTTTCACCTGGTTATCTTTCTGTCCCTTGAGCTCCTGCTTTAACTTTTTGTATATTTCTTTGAGGGTCTTCTTCTGATTGTACCACTTAGTGGCCCAGTTAGAAATCTCAGTTTGCTCAACCTCCAATTCACTGATTCTTTCCTTTAACTTTTCATTCTTCTTCTGAGTTTCTTTGCTTTGCCCCCGGAGCATTTCATTTTCTCTCTTAATAACTTTTTCCAACATGTTAGCCTCCATGAACTCTTCCTTCAATTCTTCAATTTGTTTTTCTAATTTCTTCTATCTTTTAATGGGAGGTGGTGAACATTTTTCCTGTTTGTTATTGCTCTCTACCTCCATATCAACTTCCGGTGCTGGTAGTGAATGGTCACCACTCTCAACATCCATTTGTGCAGGTGCATTAGATTCAAACTAGTCTTCTTGTAACTGGGCTCTTGGTGTCCTCCTTGTTCTTCGTGAGTAAGTGGTAAAAATTTTATCTTTCTCGGCCCTCTTAGCATCTTCCTTTTTCATGTTCCTGGTCCTTATGCTGCCCACAGGTAAAGGTGCTTTGCTGGCTTTGGATACTGGAATTTCTTCATCAATGTCCTTCATAAACCCTGAGTCCTCTTGCACTTCTTCTTTTTCTTCCTCATCTCTGATTTGATTGACAGCTAGGAATTCTTTCCATGGTTTCCCTCTTCTTTGCAATTCATGTTCAATGAGGATTTTAATTAAGCCAAAATTATACAGGCTCTTGTCTTCATTCCCCTTCTGCTTCTGGATAGTCTTGGACATCTTGGTTAAGCTTTGTAGCAGAAAATATGGTATACTGATGACACATTGTTTCTTCAAGTGGAGGAGTAGTTTGATGTGGTATAGATAAACAATACTGTACCGACCTTCACAGGTTATGAATTTTTGAAGGATGTAAACCATCTCATCCCAAGGATGCATCAACCAACTTCTTGGAACACCCTTCTTCCAGTTTACTGAGGAGACTCTAGATCTAGACATGAACTGTGTCCATGATTTCTCTTTAAATTGCTTGGTTTTAAAATACTTCTCCCCTTCTGGACTAATCCCTATTGCCTGAGCTATAGTATCCTCTGAAACCCTGAATGAGAAGTTACCTATCAGGGCTTTTTCTCCATTGAAGGTGAAGGAAAATTGCTTGGTAACTTCCTCATTGCTTCCATGGAATTTCTCTAGGAATGGTAACCACTGTATTTCTCTAAGAATTTCGATGCAATCCTCATGATATTGTGAACTATCGAACACACTCGGTTCGACCCTATTAGTCATGGTGGCAGAGGGTCGTGCTTCTAACCCTTCTCTGTTTATGTTCTTACAATTTTAACAAAGAAATTTCAAACTGGTTACCTGGTATACCGCTTTCCTTAGTCTTCAATATGATGCTCGGTTGGTCGACTGTATTATGACTGTAGTGGAAGTCGCACAGGGTGGTTATACTTTCTCTTTCGGCGCTCACTGATTGCAATCTTCACTATGTAAATCGACCCAAATGGTAATACTCCCTTTGACGCTCCTTGCTTCTGATTCCACTTTGAAATTTATGGGAATCGAAGGTGGAAATGATGGTGAGATAATCCTGTACTCACTTCACAACGTATCCATTCATTTAAAAAGATAGAGGAGTGTTGTACGCTTACATGGATGTCACTACAAGAGCGCTGGTAGCGTATCTATAATGCTGGGTATGATTTTGGGGAGCCCCTTGGATCATTGGGTACGTTGGGTGGTGAAGTTATGATTTGGCTGTGTGGAGTGAAATAGATAGGCCGCTTTACATCTGTCTCTCCCTTTGTATTTAAAAACACAACTCACCACGTGCCCTTTTTCAGTTGGTATTCGGTCGTATAGAGGATGTTGGTATGGCTGTAGGATGTATGACAAGGTTGATGTGTTGATAATGGGTTTTAGAGATATGAATAAGTTGATGTATGGGAATGATGAGAATTGGTGGGATAAGGGATGATAGGAGATTGATGTAGGTGTCCTTGAAATTAATCATAACAGTTCACAGTCATTAAAGTTACATTAAAAATCAATCTAGGAAATTAAATGTTTAAGAACATAAACACATTACTCTTTTGTTGGTCGCTATTGTATTGACATGCTGAGTTGCTAATCCCTTTTTTTGACTGCTCTTTTTCTTTTTGTAACAGGTCCTCTGAGGAAGATTAAGTGCACAGGTGTTTTGAGAAAAATTGAAGATGTAATAGGTCCCTTTGAGAAAATTTGAATGTAACAGGTCCCTTAGAAAATTTTTGAAAATGTTCATGCAGCTCCTTATACTATTACAGGTTCACTGAGCTTCGGCATTTGATGGAGTGTTGGTGCCCAAATCCTTGTAGAAACTTGATGAAATTCTGTTGAAGTAGCCCTCGGTGTCAATTTCTTTAACAGGTCCCTTCTGAATGTCTTAAACAGGTCCCATTACTGTTGGTGTTGGTAGCATAAATGTCTGAACAGAACAGGTCCCCCTTCAAAATGTTTATAACCAGGTCCCTCTGAGATAAAACAATGACAGAACAACTTACTTATTGAAGTCTGGAATGTTGGAACAAGCTGCTGTTGGAAATTTACAGTGAAAATATAGAATAAGAAATCTTGAAGAATTTACAAGGGAGAGATAAAAGTAACAAAATGCTGATGCCTCTCTCCCCGACTAAAAGTTTGACTTGTCCTCAAGTCATGATTCAGCTGAGAAATCAAACAGTGAACAAAAGAAAGAGAATTCATACCCGCCAACGAATTGGTTTTCAAGTAGGAATTCGGGGTTAGATTGTGCCAGATGCTGGTTTTCACATCTAACCCATGATTTTATTATTATTTTTTTTTAGTTTTTTTTAGTTTTTGTTTTATAATTTTTTTTTTTTATAATTTGTTTTATAATTTTTTTTCTTTTTGACTTTGAAATTGAAAGGAAATGAAACTAAGGCAGTGATACTGCAGCTGAGGGTTGCAGTATCTCAACCTCTCTTTGCTGAGATAGTGTATGGAGAAAATCTTGCTTGCTGATGGGCTTGGTGTACAGTTTCAGGCAATGACCATTGACTGTGAAGAAATGACCTTCTCCATCAATAGTTTTGAGCTTGTCTGAACCATTGTCATAAGCCTGAATAATTTCATAGGGGCCCATCCAATGGGTGGTGAACTTGGCTTTATGATCCTTGAATTTTGAATCAAAAAGTAAAGCCCAGTCACCTTCCTTGAAGTGCTTCTTCTTAATGTGTGAATCATGCCATTGCTTCCTATGTTTTTGCATGAGGGTGGTGGTTTGTTCTGCTTGTTGCCTCATCTCATCCAGCTGGTTCAACTGCTGGATTCTTTCTTTTTGTGCTTGGTCCAAATCAATTTGTAAATCTACAGCCAGTTTAAAAGTGTGTATTTGGAATTCAATAGGAAGCATGACCTCCTTACCGTACACCAATTGGTATGGTGTAAATCCTGTGGTATCTTTCCAAGTAATCCTGTAAGCCCAGAGTGCATCTTTGAGCTTTTCTTCCCAATTTTTCCG
The DNA here is from genome assembly GCA_031772625.1 of Pinus tabuliformis. Taxonomy (NCBI): domain Eukaryota; kingdom Viridiplantae; phylum Streptophyta; class Pinopsida; order Pinales; family Pinaceae; genus Pinus; species Pinus tabuliformis. Next base: position 1,725,368,793 of record CM062818.1, on the reverse strand, counting down.
GTTCATTGCAACGGTTTTGGTAATGATCCCATCCAAAGTTTTGTTTGTTGATTCCACCTGCCCATTGGCCTGTGGATGGTAAGGGGTACTTTTCCTATGCTTTATTTGGTACTTGTCTGTGATGTCCTTCATGAGCTTTGAGGTGAATTGATTACCTTGATCAGTTACAATTTCCCTTGGTACTCCATACCTCACAAAAATCTCCTCAAAAAGGAAATTGACTACTATGTGTTCGGTTGCTCTCACCAGTGCTTTTGCTTCAGCCCACTTTGTGACATAATCAGTACATACTAAGATGTACTTCTTACCATTGGAGGTTGGGTTAATGGGTCCTATGAATTCCAGAGCCCACTTATCAAATGGCTCTAAGTGAACTTGGGGCTGAAGGGGCATCTCATCGGTAGCTGTTGGTCTGCCCATTCTTTGGCAGCTATCACAACTCTTTACATACTTCTTGGCATCCTTGAAAATGGATGGCCAGTAGTATCCAAGAGTAAGAACTTTGAAGGCTGTTCGCTTCGCTGCAAAATGCCCACCACACGGTTCATCATGGCAAGATTTTAAAATGTCAATTACCTCATCATTTCTTACACATCTCCTAATGATCATATCAAAACCAGTGTAAAATAAATCGCCATTAAGCCATGAATATCTAGCACTTTGTTTGATTAGTCTTTTCCTTTCCTTTGTAGTGAAGTGTGGAGGTGTCCTTCCTGTAGACAAATAATTTGCCAAATCAGCATACCAAGGAGTTACTATGGAAATTGCAAATAAGTTTTCATCCGGAAAAGAATCTTCAACTGGAACAACCTCACCTGGATTTTGCAGTCTAGAGAGAAAATCTGCCACCTGGTTCTCTTTGCCTGGTCTATCTAACACTGTGATGTTAAATTCCTGTAACAATAGTAACCATCTGGTAACTTTGCCACTAGTTATTGGCTTATTCATTAGATGTCGAATGGCAGAATGATCAGTATGTACAAAGACTTCATAACCAGTTATGTAATGTCGGAATTTATTCACAGCATAAATGATGGCAAGTGTTTCCTTTTCTGTAACTGTATAGTTTAACTCTGCAGGTGTTAGATTTTTACTAATGAAATAAATGGCATAAGTACAAGATTCCTCTTTTTGGCCTAATGATGCACCTACTGCAGTGTCAGATGCATCGGTAAAAATATGAAATGGTAAACTCCAATTAGACCCTCTCAAGACTGGTGCGGTAGATAGTTTCTTTTTAAGTTGTTCGAATGCATGTTGACAGTTCTCAGTCCAGTTGAAAAGTACATCTTTGGTTAGAAGTTTAAACAAAGGTAAAGCTATCTTGCTAAAATGTTCAATGAATCTGCGGTAATAGCTTGCATACCCAAGAAAACTTCTTACCTCTCTCTGATTCTGTGGAATAGGCAAATCAGTAATAATCTGGATCTTGGCTGGGTCAACCTGGATGCCTTGAAAAGAAATATAATGGCCCAACACTATCCCTTCATTTAACATCATAAAGCACTTTTTGTTGCTGAGGGATAGGTTAGCTTCAATACATCTTTTCAAAACTCTCTCAAGATTTTCTAATGCACGTTCAAATGAATTGCCATATACTGAAAAATCATCCATATACACTTCAACACAATCATGAATTAAATCGGCGAAAATAGCTAACACAGCTCGCTGAAATGTAGCTGGAGCGTTACAAAGTCCAAATGGCAAAACATTGTAAGCATAGGTGCCCCAAGGACAGGTGAATGTGGTTTTGTCCTGGTCTTCAGAGGCAATCCTGATCTGGTTGTAGCCACTGAAACCATCAAGAAAAGAAAATGATGATTTTCCAGCTAGGGTGTCTAACACTTGGTCAATAAATGGTAGTGGGAAGTAATCTTTGAGTGTTTCTTTATTCAGCTGTCTGTAATCAACACAGATGCGCCACTTACCATTTTTCTTGGGCACGATAACCAATGGGGATACCCACTGACTGTCAGAAATAGGATATATAAAGTTGACTCTCAAAAGTTTTTGCAATTCCTCTCTGACAATGTCTTGGAGCATGGGGTTCATTCTTCTCTGGGGTTGCCTCACTAGTTTAATGGTGCTATTTGTGTAGATATGGTGAGTGCATGTGTCGGGGTGAATCCCATGCAAGTCAGTGTAATCCCAAGCAAAGGCTTTTTGGTACTTCTTCAAGAGTCTAATCAATTTCTCTTGCTGAGATGAGTCTAGGTGGTTGCCTATGTTCAAAGTTTTCCCTGGACTGATCTCTATGACCTGACTCTGTGTATTGGTGATGGATTGAACTGGAAAGATGTCGTGAAATGTAGATTGCAAAGAGTGGATAGTGCACGTTTCTTGAAAGTTTTGAGCCAAAAGTACATCTGCAGCATTATATTGTTCATTTCTCAAATTTTCAGACACATCAGGTTGAGAAAGAAATAATTCTACCAAATCATTATTGTCTTCGTGGAAATCATAGATCTGGTCAATGCTAAAAATAGATTGTACTTCTTCTTTATCATTAAATTTATCATCAAGCCACAAGTTATGTGTTACTGCTGGTGATTGTGCCGATGGATAGAGGGTGAGTTGTTTTCTTTCGGTCCCTCTGGAAATGATCATGTTGCGTGATCGACATCCGATGAATGCATCAGCAGTCGCTAACCATGGTCTACCTAGGATGATAGGGTGTCCTCCTAAATTGGATTTGGGTTGAAGGACTAGGAAATCCACTGGATACTCCCAAGAGTCCAGTGAGACAATGATGTCTTCCAAAATCCCTTCAGGAATGACTTTGGACCTATCAGCTAATTCAAGAACAATTGTGGTATGTTGCAAATTCATGAGCTGGAGTGTTCTCATGGTTTCAAGGGTCATGACATTGATTGCAGCTCCAAGATCTATCAAAGTGTTTGGAATTCGTATGTTGTTAATGATGGTGGTCACTTTGGGAATGCCAGGATCAACATACTTCTCCATGGAGATGGTATTGGTCATAAGGCCTGCTAAATTTCCTAAAACATGAATGGTCTGAGGATCAATCCTTTTCCTAGCAGGCTTCTTGAGACACATGTCTTTGATGGCTTTGGTATAGATAGGAATGTCCTTTATAGCTTGCAGCAGTGGGAGTTTTATGTAGACATTTTTAAGTTCATCCAAGACATCAAATTGTGGTGGAGGCAATGGTGGTTTTACTTGGACCAATCGGTCTAGAAAAGGTGGATGCAGTGATTGCATCTGTTTATCTTTGGTATCACTGCTTGGTTTTGTTTTATTTGTCATTTCATTGTCTTTTTCTGAGTTTTCTTCTTGCTGATCTGTTATTGGAGAATCCTTTTGGAGCACCCTACCAGACCTCAGATTAATGTTTTGCAAAGGCAGTGTGGAGTATGAAGTTCCCTCCTCTACATTATAGGCTGGCCTCTCTGCTCTATTATTCGGATTTGGGACAGTTTGAGCAGGTATTTGAGTGGGTCTGGGAGGTTGTAGGTTAGTTGGAAATTGCAGTTGTGGTGCATTTATTGGTGGAGGAGCAGGCATTGCTTGTTGAGAAGGTTGGGGCTGATAAACAACTTGCTGAGGGTGCTGCTGATATGTTTGAGAATGTGATGGATATGGCTGTTGGTACTGTTGATATGGCTGTGAGTAAGGTGGGTATGATTGAGGATATGGATGATAGGATTGGGAATACTGTTGAGACGGTCTCCATTGATTTTGTGGTTGGTTTTGATGCTGCCATGGCATGGGTACATTCCATGAGTTTTGTGCATACATCTGATCATTCATAGGAAATTGCAGATTTTGATTAGGAAACATACCTTGGGGTGCTTGCCTTGGCTGCCATGGTCGCTTTGCGCCCATGTAATACACGTTTTCCATCTCTATACTGGCTACCATATTACAGTTCTGCAAAATTTTAACTTTAGGACAGTTAAACATATCATGATGCTCAGTACAGAAAGCACAAACTTGGATATTTTCTAGAGGGCAGTCTTTTAATGCATGTTTCTTGCGGCATTTGGGGCAGAAAATAGCCATGATATTATCTTCTTCTTCCTGTTTCTTTTTGGCTTTTAAGGTATCAATTTGGTTCCCTAGAGTGCTCAACAAATCTGTTTTAAGCTCTTCTAAAAGATTACCAATTTCAGCCCGGGTGACACTTGCAGAGGCAGTTTTTGTGACCCTTGATGACAAGGTTCTCTTTCCCATTTTAGCTTTACTCCTCGAATATTTTTCACACAGTTCAGCTATTTCTTCAAAGGGTAAGGCAGAAATGTCACCTTTTCCCATTAAGTTGAGATCATCCATGTATTCTTCCCGGCTACCTTTCAAGAATATTGTGCGGACTAGATCAGGAGGCATTGTTCGGTGTTTAGATTTTTGCAAGTTGTAGACAAACCATTCTAAATATTCTCTAAGGTTTCATCCTCCTGCTGACTCATTCTAAAGATATCATCTTTAGAGTCTTTGGATCTGCAATAAGGCTGATATTTCCTTAGAAATATCCTCCTCATGCCATCCCAATCAACTATGGCATGCTCACCTAGCCCCATAAACCATTTTAAGGCTGATGCCTTTAATGTGGCTGGGAAAAATCTAAGTCTATGAGCATCATCTGTATAGCCATAAGTTCGACATACAATGTCAAACTCGAACAAGAACGAGTCTGGATCCTCTGAAGCCATACCATAGAAATTGGGTAGCACGGATGGGGGTATATTTTTCATTTTGATCTCCTCATCCTCCTGTGGTTCTTGTATAGGGAATTTAAATGTTGACTCCTCCTCCTCTTGGTGGGGTACTGATCCAGATCCTTCCTCAGCCATTCTAATTGGAAAAAGGAGAAAAGAAGATTGTTCGGTAACTGTACTACTTTTTCCTTGTGTGGAAGATCTAGGAAAGGGCTTCTGCTGTGATTTATGTGCAAATAGAGTTTCCCTTTCAGCAAGAGTAAGTTGCTGTCCTGAATAAAATCTTTCTTTCAATGTTTGGATATCCTCCTCAGCTGGTGTTGTATTCCCTAGAGAGTCTGCTCCTGATGATGATGGGTTAGTTTTTAGATGGTGGGGGGTTTTTACAAATCTCCCTTGATTGTCTCTAAGTCTAGGCATAAATGAACATGATTTCTAACTATGTTTTTGTTTATTTTTGTGTATTGAATTTGTTTTTTCTTTTTGTTTGAATCCTTTAAGTACGCCTCCCCGACAACGGCGCCAAAATGTAGTGTTCTAGCTAGGGTACTAGGCTAGACTATATTTAATATCGACCAGGGTGCGTAAGCTTAGAGGCATGCGTCTAAAGTATATAGACATAAAGGATTGTTGGCTAAGTGATTATGATGTAGGTCACAAGGCTTCTTTACGGAAGGCTGGGATATGCCACCTATCATTCAAACACTCAGATTATCCTACTAATATACATGATTACAATGCTTGTCATTAGATGTATTTACCAAATTAAACACTAAACCTAAGCACTGTGTATGACTGTAACAACGATCTTAATCTCCTTACAAAGATATTACCCAGAAAACCCTTGTTCAGTAAACACACAGCATTCAATGATATTTGCACTATATCAAACTATATAGAGATCATAAATTAATTGTGAAACAAAAGCAGAGTTTATGATGGTGCTTTTAAAAGACACACAGGGATCGAATCCCTTACAGGATGCACTTCCAGATCTCAGTGATGACTTGTTCAGCATAACCATAAACACAAACCAACCATAAGCGCAAACCATATACATTCAATGGAAATCAAAAGCTATGGAAATCGAAACCCAAGTAATTGTAACTGTTATGCAAACCATACAAAACCTATTGAAATCGAAATTGAATCAATACCACTGTGCAACCATACGATAACCGAAATGCAAATGAAATAAATGGACAGTATACCGATTGAACGCAGGGCCCGTCAGCGTTCCAGGGGTACACTGGCTTATAATCGACCGGCTACCAAATCAATGCACGAGACACACAAGTCGTAACTGTGAATAGGTCTTAGTATTAAACTTAAAAACGTTGTTCTGGAACGATTCAACGATTAAACATTAACCATTAACTGGACTGTATTTACATATGTATATCCACAGCCATGTGATTTCGACAATGAATGTACATTCGGCTGTTGCCGCTTTTATTACATCAAGCTTTTTCAAAATGTTTCTATCCTAAGTGTTTTCAAAAAAAGAACAAAAACTAAATAAAAATAGAACGAGCTGCTATTGCTGCTTTTGTCTGCCAGTGTGCCATGCTTTGAGCTGAGTTGACCGCGCATATAGGAGGATCGATTCAGCTGGGAGATAGGTGTTTGTCCATGCTTGGACATTCTGCTTTTCATCCATGCCTTTCGTTCTAGCCCAACTATTGCGCCACATGTCAAACGATAAGCTTATTACAGGATGTTGGAACTTCCTATAACCATTTCATCAGAAACTTCTAATTCTTCAACATAAAATCCCTAAATCAATTCCAATGCATTTTAATAACTATAAGACTATTAATAATCAATTTTCAAGGATTCTAAGGGATATATGATGAAAAGGAATGGACAAATGATATGTTTTTGAGGAGGAAAAAGGGGTCTTGGGATGATACCAACACACCCAGTTTTCCATGTTTCATGTTTAAAGAAGGTTATAGGCGACAAGCTCCCAGTTCAAACAATATTGCCAGAACTTGACGAGGAAGGAAAAATTATATTGGAACCGGAAGTAGTCACAGAAACAAGAACTCGACAGCTACGAAATCGATCAATTTCAGAGTATCTTATCAAGTGGAAGAACTTTTCCGCTGAAGATTCCACATGGGAGGATGAGAATTTTATGCAGAAATATCCAGAACAGCTCAAGCGTTGAGGACAACACTTTTTTGAAGGAGAGGGGCATGTTGGGTCCCTATAATACTAGTGATTACCCCATTACTATTGTAGTTATACCCCTTATTTATATTGTTGTGCCCCTATTACCCCCATATTGTTATTTCTGTGCCCCATAGAATCCTTCTATTGTTATTTTTGTGGCTTTATATTATTGTTGTTAGGTCGGCTGGATTATATTGTGACTCCTTAGACTCCTATATATAGAAAGGAGGTTTTGTCATTTGTATCATCCAAGAATTGTTCATTTACGTAATGTAAAGGAGGTTGCCCCCTCGAAGAGGCTGAATTCTAAGGCGTTGATCTTTCTTTTCTATCTTTTCTTGAGCTGGTTTCATAACATTGTGTAACAACAAGGTCATATACCATTCCTTTTATTAGTATGACAATTATTTAATCCCTGTTACAGTTTGGTGGTGTGTTTATTTTATTTGAATTTGTGTTTCAACATTTTCTTGAGTGAATGGTTTCCAAGAGTGTTGTTTCTTTCTGAATAAGAGTGATTGTGTGACCAAGTGGTTTATTCTACAATGTGTGTTTATTTCTTGAAAGTGTGAGCGAGGTTTGAGAGTGTAACAACCAGAGTGTTGGATTGATGAGAGGATTGGATTTGACATTCATTGGCACTAATCAAAATTTTTCCTTGCATGCACTTTGTTTAATAACCTTGAAATAAAAAGGCCTACCCAGATTGACAATTAATGTGAGAGTTGGATCTGTTGCTATGAATTAAAAGAACAATTGTTTTGCCTAACAAGAAACAAATGAGTAAATTATGGGATTATGTTATCTCTAATCATGAGGGTGATTAGGTATATTGTTAAACTCTGAGGGCTATCCATTAAATTCATGAACAATTTAAATTTTAGATATCTATATTATTTTAGATCAAATCTAGATAAAATAGTTAATTAGTAAATCCTAAATTTAACTATTTTAGTGAACAATAAATCCTAAATTCAACTACATGAATGATCTTAGCTAGTAGGAAACTTCTTAATAATTAGGGATTTTATTGATAAAGTCAACTAGAACTCTCTATTTTTCTAACACTTTTCTCTTCAAGTTATGAACAAGTCCAAATTTCTTAGCTAAAATGGAGTTTCATCATTGGCATTATTTATGTATTATTTGTAGATTGTTGAATAAAAATTTTCAATTTAGTTTTGTGTTATAAATTCCTTGATAGGGTTCTAGAATGAACCCTCCCTTGTTTTTTGTATTTATGTTCATTTGGTTTATTTGCATTATTTGTTTACTTATTTTACCTACAATTCTATTTTGTTTGTTCATTTATATGTCTATTCAATTTAGCATTATCAAACCTTTGTTTATTATAGAAACTTGCAAGCTGATTTCCTATTTTGTTTATATTACTTTTAGCTATAATAATTAAGTATATGATTGTAAGTTTCATAATTATTTATAACTATAAAATTGCTACTATGTTTAGTTTCACCTTGTGAATGTACATGTATCGACCTAGCTATCTTCACCTACATTCTTCCTTTGATTAGGTAACATTGTCAACAACATTTGACTTCCAACCAATTATATAAAGAGACAAAAATAGGAACCACACCTTTAAGATATTTAGTGGAATTGGCGTAGTTTCCTTTCAACCACATACTTAGTTTCTTGTTTTGTTACAACATCATAATTAAGTACATTCAAGGCTTTAGGATACTTCATTTATTAGTAGGCTAAATTTTAGTAATTTGTATACATGGAAGGCATAGAACTTTCGAAGTTTATATGACACCTGAGATGATAATTAAAATGATCTAGGGAGTTTACTATTTTATTTTTATAATTCTATAGCTCAACAATTTTTTCCATTATTGTTGGGGAGGTTGATCTTTTTGATCAACCGTTTTCCTCATCTTTTGATTCCTCGGGTTACTAGGAAGGTCACTATGATAGTAGCCCTTTTTTCCTGCACTTCAAAACCTTTTTCCATAACCCAACCAGGGGATTAGGAAAGCCCAACATCGAAGCATTAGATATTGTTTATCTTCACCCACCTCTATAGATTTTCCTTCATTACTTCCCCTCCAAAAAAAAACACCAAATATAATCTTTGAAATTTGAAAAAAAAACAGAATTATAGAATTATTACCAAAATAAGAGTGACATTTTCCTTTATATACTTTTTGTGTAATGTTTGAAATTCCACTTTAGATTCTTAATTTAGAGTGCATGCTTCAACATGGGATAAACTAGGATACTTCCGACTAAAAACTTATACACCTAGTGTAAGTCAAGTAGAGAATAGTAACCATTGCATACCAAAAGCGCTTCAAGTAGAGCAATAAAGATTTGAAGACTACTTAAAGAAATATTATATAGAAGAGCTAACAACTATATGATAAATATTTGGATAATTTGTTGAAGGTCTCAGGGAGATAAGATTTTTTGTTATGGGAGTCTTTACAAATGTTCTTCATTCAACATAAGAACTGAATCTATAAAGAGATCACCATAATTGAATATCAAGGTGGAAGAATCAAAATATCAATTTGATGTTTTTCAATTACGATTTAAAGAAGTTGAAGAACATAACTCTTTTTGTTCTCTCTCATCTTCATGGATTGGCCATTAAAGAATCTTTATACCTTTCTCTTTGAGCTTGAAGATCTCTATAGGAATCCTATAATCATCATATAAATGCCAATACGTTGAGCTTCTTCCAATCCATGTTGAAGGAAGTAGTATTAATAATTTTTATGAGTATGGATGGAACAACATCAACACTTGGGAACAACTAAAACACGATTTCATTAAAAATAACATAAACTATTGCAAAGCCTAAGGTATTAGGGTTGAGATCTTTAAAATGATACAAAGAGAAGATGAATCACTAAAATGTTAAGAGGAGAGATTTCAACTTATCTATAAGAATTTTATCTCCTATACATTGGATCACAAGTCTCTCAAATTATTATTCCTTAGAGGTGTGATGGAAACCTTGAACATCCTTGTAAATGGTGTTATTTTTCAACTCTCTTATGAGGAGATAAAGCATGTGATCAAGAACTATTCTAGAGCTACATATAAAAATATTAACATTTACATAAATATTGTTACATAGTCATTAAGGACATCAATAATATGCCTTACAAAGTCTAAAATTAGAACCTTAATTGAAGACATTGAGATCAACATTTTACATTACTTGGCCATGCAATTAGATTTCATGCATTTCAAAAGGAAAAAAGAAGAGGTTGAAAAGGCTCTAGTTGTTTTATATCCCAAATATACCAAAAAGCACATTAGAGATGCCAATTAAACAATATAGAGGATTATGAAAATATGTGAGAAGAATCATCAAACAAGCCAATGTCTAGCCCTACCTAGTTTGAAGGCTACATATCAAGTATCTAAGGAGAATATGGAGAAATTATGCTTCATCAAATAATGAAGGCAACGTCCACCAAGACAGTTTCAATAAGACATGTTGTGTAATTGTATAGATATAAAAGTATGAGATAGTATAGAAACTCTTAAAAACTAAACCAAACCATTTACACCATAAATAACAAAATATTGAATACACAAGAATTGTAGAGAAAACTCTTGAGGTAGGGCAACACCATTAATTATTCCTTAAGAAATGAAATCACTCTACAAGCAATAATTGTTTAGAGTGGCTGGGAGCACAATTTGTTCTCTTATTCACCTAGGTTCAATTTCAAGGTACATGTTAGGCCCATTGTGATAAATGTTGAAGAGTATACATGCCCACTCATGTGACATCTTGACTATTGCTACGTCATAATTGATTGGTATATTTCACTTGTAGGTTGTTGGATATACTCTTGGTTTTATATTGGCAACCAAAAGATTTGACCTTGGTCTCGCACAAATTACTCCAACATGTACCGATTCACCATGGTTTAAAAAAAATGTTACAATTACAGTGTACTTCACAATACATCACATTACATTGCTTCTATTTCTTTATGTATCTTTATCTAACATTCTAGAAAATTTTAAGTGAAGTAACCTTCTAATAGGCGAAAAGTTTTTTTTTTCATTAGCAATATCTATATATTCCATATAAGAAATATACAACTTTCAGTCCTCGAAGCATTGCTTGGATAACAAAGCTCGAAGCAATTGCAAGAAATACTCATTATGAGCTAAACATGTCACATGTGGAAATCGAACCTAGGTGGAAATGATAACAACATTTTTCTTAACCACCCAAGCTCAACCTTCTTACAACTATTGTTTTTACATGATATGACCACCTATTTAACATTAACCCTCTTAAGTGTCTACCAACCTAGATCCATCTTAACTCTGTATCTACCAAGCACCTAGAGGGATCAAATATGTTTTCACTCTAAAAGAGGTTTGCATCTCAAGAGATTTGATTCCTTTTGGCGCTTAATCCAAAATTAAGATGGATCTAGGCTTATTTAATTATTAATTATAATTACAATTATTAATTTTATGTTTTGTAATTTTAATTTTAATTTTAGCTTTATGTAATTTGATCTAGTCAAAATGTTTTATTAATAATTATGATTAATAATTATTTTGTTTTATTTTATTTTGACAAAGTCAAAATGTTTATAGGACATTAAAACATCTTTACCATATTAAGCTAGAGAGTGTCTCTCACGACAGAACAAAAAAACAACCTAGATCCATCATCTTAACTCAGAGGACGGATCAAATCCCTTTGCATCTTAAGATATTTTCATCTCAAGATATTTGATAAAAAAACAACCTAGATCCATCATCTTAACTCAGAGGATGGATCAAATCTCTTTGCATCTTAAGATATTTTCATCTCAAGAGATTTGATCCCTCTGGGGGCTTTGTAGATCCTGAGTTAAAATGAATCTAGGTTGGTTTAATTATCCCCATTAAATAGACTATATTTCACATGAATACCATGGTTTCTCATAAACCTAGAGCTCAAAAACCATTGGTAACTTCACCAAGTCAAATTTACCTCAAGTACTCAACAAAAATTAATTAAAAAAAATAACATAATTTTTTTATTTTAACACAATGCTATTTTTATTTTGAAGAAATTAAAATGTTTACATTACATTACATTAATTTTTGTTTTTATTTTTATGTATTTTGACCAAGTCAAAATATTTACAAAACATTACAACATATCTTACATACTTTAGTAGAGAAAGCTTTCAGCTTAATAATATCAAATAAATACCCAAAAAAATAATAATATTAGATAAATAACCACATAACACAAAAACTTAAAAATTTTGACTTACCAATTAATTAAATAGATATTCTTATACCGTTCCCAACTAAAATTAATTAAATAGATATTCTTATACCATTCCCAACTAAAATTACACTTAGTATAGTCAAAATTGGCTACTCAAATATAAATTACTTCCAGTAAAAAAAAAAAAAATAGTAATAATATTAAATAAATATCCGCATAATACAAAAACTTCAAAAGTCTCACCTACCAATTAATTAAATGCATACTCTTATACCACTTCCAACTAAAATTACAATAAGTATGGTCAAAATTGGCTACTTTAATGTAAATTGCTTCCAACTCAAATCAGGATATGTATGGTGGAAATTGGCCATTTTTGGGTCAAGATTGGACACCATGGTTGGTTTATGGATAAGGTTGAATCAGAAGCCATTCATGCACCACGTGGAAGGGAACAATATCGTGTGAAGTGTGGGCATAAGAATCCAAGATCATACCAACTCAGATTTGTTAGCAACTAATGGGTGTTGGTGTGGGAATCATAAAGACCACCAACGAATACTTTTATAAAAGATTCTAGAATGACAGCTTTGAATAACTCTGGAATGATTCCAAGAAAATATAATTTAATATTAATTCCATTTAATAACTTTAATTTGAAGTTCCATCCTACCTTTGACCATCCATTCCATTCATAAGAATGAAGTTTGTTGTGGTAGGGGCCAGCAATAACGTATGGGTATTTTTAAGCAGTGGGAAGCAACCTAGGATATTTTATAATTATAAATAATATGCTACCTAATCGAATAAATTGTGAAGATTCTTTATAAACACTAATGCTATAATCTAAGAAAAAATCTAATTCCATAAGATTACACGTAATAATCAAATAAGAAAAAATCTAACTCCGTATGATTGCAAGTAGTAATCAAATAATAATAGAAGAAAATTGCAGTCCAAGTTTTCAAACATTTTTGGTTGCTTTGCAATAAATTTTCTAAGGAAATGAGTGTACAAAGCCTATATTATAGCTTTGAACTTTTTATTATAATTATGAAATAGCTTTTTATTTTTATTATTGTTGTACATTTAATGTGATGTAATAAAAATATTGCTTTAAATATGTAGTTGGTATGAGTGTAGTTTAATAAAATTTATAAATTAGTTTTGGAAATAATGGAAATTCAGGTAAGATTATGACAAAATCTGGCAGAATTTTTTGAAAATCTGATTACAACTGTCAAACTTCAAGATTTTAGGTGTCCATAAATTTTTGAGGACGTTGAATCTATTTCCACCATTAAAACAACGATTCAAACACTCTAGCATTCTGTTTTTTTGAAATATATTTTACCCGATTCCAACAAGAAAATTGTCTTGAATTTGTGGCATTGGTAGACAAAAATGTTGGTATGTGCTTAAATAAAAATATTTTTTTTAAATATGTAGTTTGTAGGCAATGAAATAAAAATAATTTTTTAAATATGTAGTTGGTGTATGCTTTTTTTTTCGAATGCGACTTTTTGGAAACTTTTCTGGTGGGTTTTTCTAGTCTAATTTCCCTAAAATCCGGCAAGAATTTATTGAAATCACAAGTTTGATGGTAACCCTGCACAATCCAAGTGCCCTAGGGGTTTTTAGGATGTTTAATCCATATATACAGTCAAAAACCCAATTTAAATAACACAATTTAAATAACACAAATCAAGATTTCACCTCAAATTTCTATGTTGGATTCAGGCACTGAAAAGTCCAAAAAGTCGCACTAAGACAACTCCCTTTTTCTTGGGTGTAAAAAGTTAAATTACAATTAAGCATTATATTTGATTTAGTGAATGGAATTTAGGTTTAATGTTTTTATAAATGATATGATTTAATTGAAGGTAGTTTTAATGATAAGGAATATTAATTTTTTTTTCAAATATTATTAAAGTTGAATTGTTTTTGTTATAGTCTAACTAGACTTTAAATTTACTTGGAAGATCATGGTAATTCACGTAAGATTTTGGTATTTTGGTAAAATCTGACATAAACTTTTATAAATCTAGGTTACCGTTGTCAAACTTCAAGATTTTGTGTGCTCAAGGGTTTTTGATGAGGTTGAATCCATTTCCACCCTCAAAAACACAATTTAAACACTCTTAATGTAAGATTTTTTTGAAAAAAAAAAAATTACCAAATTCTAAAACAAGTTTACCACCACAATAAAAACACCATTATTTTTTATCTTAAAATAAATCTAAAACTATTTTTAATGAGCGCAAAAATCAATCTTCTTTATACATCATCATAATAATAATTAAAAAAAAAAAAAAAAAAACCTGTAAAAAAATTGTAAGCTCACCACCTTACACCCAGGAACAAATTAATTGATTGAACCAATTTATTTATAGTATATACACACCAATAATATCATTTTTATCACTATTTTAGAATTGTATTAAAAACATTGAACGTTTACCCCATGTTCTCATTATTTCTCATTAAATTCAAAATAACTTACACCACACAATGATATTGAACAATGCTATTGAGATATTGAAAATGTGGATTTAATGTACGATTGCAACATTTCGAAAGGTCAAAAGATCAGGAAAAACTTTTTAAAAATATTTAGTTTATAATTTCCAATACGGACTATGGTAATAAAATATCTAAGTGTAATGACTTTTGAAATTTATTTTTTTCAATTTTTTTCATTGACTTGGTATATTTATTTTTGTTTAGTTGATTCATGCTGATACATTATTATTTTTGTCCAATGATAAATATTTTTTAATATGGTTCGAAGTTAAAAATTCATTTATAGAATATAAATTTATAAATTAATTAGTGATTAGATAAACTTCTAAGAAAATATGTAGCTTATTTTTATTCACAATTACAAAGCACATTTTCAATATGTAAACAATTTTTATTCACAAATTATAAAACACATTTTATTGGTCCATTTTAATTATCAATGTTATGATTTTTATAATTGTGATATAGTTTCCTAGAGTGGTGATGGTGATTTTTTTATCAATCCATGAACAATATTATTAGTGAGAGCATTTAAAGTCCATTATCTCAGGCTACTTGGGAAGAAATTCACATTTTCGCTCCGCTTTAGTAGCTGCACGTGTGGCATCCACCTACTGAAGTTGTGATGGTGTCTATGGTACTTATAGGAGTTGCTCTAGCTACGTTTGACCTAGCTATTGCTATTGGTGATGTATCACCCCTTAGTTTTGGATCATAGTTAGTAAGGTATGTATGTGTATACGATGAATGGTTAAGGGTCAAATAATGTAATATATAAATATTGTATATTCATAATAAAATACATCATAGGTCGTAAACAGAAAGAAAAAAATATGGGGGCTATGATTTCATAGGAGAAGAAAGGAAATAGGTTTGGGGTTCAATGGGAAAAGTAAAATAATATTAACATAATCCTAAGCATAAACCTTTTTCTTTAATATTATCTTAGGATATGAACCTCAAAGTTCATAGGGAAGTGATATACACAGACTTCTTATGAAGACACATGGTTAGTTGTTAGCATATAACCTATGATTTTTGGTTGTTGTTGTGAGAGAGCTATCCATCATTCTTCTATGAGGTTGTCTAAGAGCCTATGCTACTATACCATGACTATAGCAAAATGATGGGCATGGTTGTTATGAACATTGTGTGTTAATTATACCCACATGCATGGGGAATTGTTTCCATTAAGAAAACTTCATCATAGCTAAGAATTCTTGGAGTTCCTAGTAGAGATATTTCTTGCCCTATATGTGTTGAAACCTACAAGAGTAGGATAGCCCAAGAGACTTTGTGGCAGAGAAGGGGATCACATTCCTTGGATTATGCAGGCTAAAGGGGAAAGGGAGCTAGTGAATTGAGATATCTATGAGAGTTTCTAGATTGTGAGTTCTAATAAAATTGGGATATGTGAGAACATTAGAGCAAAACATAGGTGATTTCATATTTGTGGACTCGTATACTCAATTCGGTGATGGCCCTATTATGAAATAGTATAGGAAATAAAGAGCCTATGGTTGGGTGGGATGTCCTTTGTTTACAACCAATTGGTTTTACTTTCCAAAAAGATGTGTTATGGTTTATTCATGGCCAAATTGGATTTAATGTTGTTTATGCTATTAATTGATCTTTTTTTCACATGCATGTATAAGTCTACATCTCTTTTTATGATTAATTAGCCATGTTTGTATGATCCTGCATTGTCAAGTTTGAATGCATTAACCAATTCATAACAAGACAATGAGGATTATGGTATCAAATTTATAAGATGGGAATCACAACATAGCTAGAGGGATGACATATTACATAATGGTATCAAAATAAGAAGGCTGAAGGAAATTTGTGTTTCAAGAACTACCCCATATTCACAACATAGCACAAAGAGTCCTAGATATGGTACAATATAGTATCAAAGCTATTGGGTACGATACTAGGTTTGTATGGGCTAGAAATCAGATTGTACATGAAGAGACTATATGTCTCGGGGTAAATGTTTGATAAAATGATTATGTGGAAAAGAAATGTAAAGGAAATTGAGAAATTCATTGGTATGAAATTACCTAGATAATGTGAGACATAGTTTATATGTTATTATGGAAG
Organism: Pinus tabuliformis; assembly: GCA_031772625.1. Taxonomy (NCBI): domain Eukaryota; kingdom Viridiplantae; phylum Streptophyta; class Pinopsida; order Pinales; family Pinaceae; genus Pinus; species Pinus tabuliformis. The sequence continues at coordinate 1,725,352,086 of CM062818.1, read as the reverse complement.
CATGGTGGAGGAAATTAATAAAATCCCAAAATTATGTTTTGTGAACTAAAAGGGGAAAAATCATGAAAGTGGAAAAATTACCAAATAGCGAGCTAAATTCTAAGGTTAATTGACACAATGGCTTCATATTTGGCTAGTATAAGGGTTGAATTCAACTAGGGAAACCAAGTTTGGAGAATTCATGTTAGAGAATAATTATTGGAAATCTCTCTCTCTCCCCCCCTCTCTCTCTCACTCATAGGGGAGTTAGAGGGACCTACACATTGGGTGTGGACCCATGCCATATGTGTCTGTTTGTGTGTGTGATTTCTTGCAAAAATGTTCCTAGAATTATATGGACCTACACATTTGACATGGATCCAATACCTATGGCATAGATTTCTAGGGTGACATGGAGGCATCAAGGTAGTGCTACATGAAGTTAGGGTGTGCAAGTGGAAACCACAACGTAGGGTCCATTGTGGTGGGGTACATAGCCTAGCAATGATGGTTAGCAGAGGAAAGTTGAGAAGTATTTGACAAGGTCAAAATGCCTCCATAATTGTTTCCATTGTGACATGTCTCCCCTAGGTGGTAAGCAACTTGTTGAGGGTTGAGATCATTTTAAATAATGGCACATTATGTCTACACAACTGATCTCAACCATTGATCTAGATCATGTGTGGGTATGTGTATGCCAACAAGGAAGAAACTAGTGATGGGACCCACCCTATCACATTGATTGGTGATAACATGCTATGTGGATTATGATTGCAGGTGGTGGCATGTAGGTTAGGGTCCAAAGTAATGGAGGAATGTTCTACAACAAATGGTGATAAGAAATTTATGTAGGCTAAGGATTCAATATTACATAAGGTCATAAAACCTTCAGAATTGTGATAGGGGAAATGTGTGTTCCCTTAATGGTAACCAATTGTGAAGGACAAGGGGCTTTTTAACCACCAACATGTTATGGGTCCATAATTTATCTTAGTCATTGATATGAGATCTAGCACAAGGACATATGGACTAGAGATGTACTGCTAGAGATGGAATTTTACCTTGCCACATTAATCAATGATCACTTTCCAAGGGGAGGACATGAGGAAAAAAATGGGACATCACATGCTACATCAATCAATGAAAGTATGCTAAGTGGAAAACAAGGGCATAAATGATATAAGTGGTTCAGAATTAATTATTATAAATACTAAAGATATTAAAGTAATGGGGAGAAAAGTAAGGGAGGGGTTAGCCAGACCTAACACGACAAGTGAAAAGAAAGAAAGATGTGATCAACGATTAGTATTTTAGCTAAAAAATTAAAGTACTCAAAATTTATTTAGACCTAAATTAATGGATATAGTTCATCTCTAGCTTCCCAATGTCACAAACGGTTCGAAAAACCGACATCGTATGCAAAAGTTAGAGCTTCTACAAGTTTGGTAAAAAGAAAGCCCTCGGGGCCAACCCCCACCCCATGTGATCAAGCACCCGAACCAGGAGTTAGGGGCCAATTGTTAAGCGGGATTAGTGTGCCACTAATAATTTTATCATTTAATTAATTAGTAATTAAGTTTGCGGAAGTTATGGCGGGGCCACTAAATCCGGAACCACCACCAAACTTGGTGGACTTAACTGGCAGTGCTCAAGATTTAGAGGAGGTTTTCTAGGAAAAATGGTTTGAGCCATAAATTACTCAATTCTCAACCAAAAGAATAGTCATTTTTGGCTAATTGGCATGCGGGTAATTCATTGGAACAGGTTTCAGAGGCAGAATAGGTTATCTACATGTGTTTTTGGTCACTTGAATATTTTTGAAGCTCAGGGCCACCAAGTGTTGGAGGCCATTCCCAGAGTAGTTGGTAACCAAATTGAGTAAAAAAATAATCATTTATGATAGATTTGAATGTTTTAAACTCATTGGAATAGGTAAAAAGAGCATTGGATGCATGTAACAACAATTTAAGCACTATTGAAGCTAATACAAAGGCCCACACTATGAAGTTGGACCAGGGAGATGTAGCCCAAGAGGGGTGAACTCCTTCAAAAAAAAATTGTGTATTGAGCTCTATTATTTGTGCTTGCTGCATTTTTATATGTTGTTGTTCAGCCATTTAAATTCATGCTTTTAAGTTCATGCAAAACACTAAATTTCACCAAGTTAGATGAATTGACAATCACATGCTCATGGATAAAATCTCTATGGATAAGCAAACCAAAGCAAAGAAAATTTTATATCTGGAAATGATACTAGCATAGCATTAAATAAAAAATCAATTTCAGATCAAGTTGGTATCAGAGTACAAGGTTTCTTGCTTGATTTGCTTGAAGGGTTTAATAGTTGCAATTGTTGTTATGATTACAAGGTTGAAGTTGCAGAGAGGAGAAGGGAAGCTACGGATAGCTAGTCCTGAGATTAGGACAAGAAGGAAGAAGGTTGAGAAAGCATCATCCTCACCCAAAGGACCACTCAAGGCAGCACCTGAATCACCTCAAGTTCCATCTCCATCAGTTGAGATAGAAGAGGCACAGATTGCACAAGAGGCTAAAGTGATTGAAGAGGTACAATCAGTACAAATTTCTGAGCCTGAATCCATAGCCATTATGTCTGGAGAAAGAGAGCATGAAGGTCCCTCTTCAGAAGAGGAAGAATTCAAGAAAGCTTTCTACACTTTGACTGAGATGGTTAAAGTCCTCTATGAAGAGAGGAACACTAGAATGGTTGGAGAGAGTTCTAAACCTCCACATGGAGAAGGAATCTCAGAGGACAAAAAAGATGAAAAGAAGGATTCCAAAGGGAATGGTGGAAATCCACCTCCATCTCCACCATCCTCATCATCTTCCTCATCATCTTCACCATCTCGCATAATATCATCTTCCACTACCACCACTACCCATACTCATTCCAAAACCCCAAAAGGAAAAACCCCATTACTGAAATTGGACATTAAATTCAAACTTCCCATGTACAATGGAGAAGTGAATGTAGAAAAGTTGGAGAATTGGATTCGACAGTTGGAGGTATACTGCAGAATTCAGAACCTTCAAGAGGACGACATAAAGATCATGTTGGCTTCACTGAGGCTAGAAGGAGATGCACTAGTTTGATGGGAAGCAAGGACTCAAGAGGAAATGTGAATCCATGGTAAGATATCCATTTCTTGGGTTTAATTTTTTTCTACAATTAAAAGACAGTTCTATCCTTTAGCCTATATGAAAAAAGCCATCATGAGTTGGAAAAATTTTAGGCAGCTTAAAGGCCAAACAATCCAAGATTATACATAGGAGTTTAGGAAAAAGGATTTGTTATTAGGAGTAAAATTGAATTCACAAGACACACTCTTGAAATATAATGGAGGTTTACATTCCTATTTGCAGCACACTATCCTTATGTTTAACCCAAGAAACTTAGATGAAGTATGTGTGCAAGCTATGCATCTTGAGGCAAGGGGAAAACAAAACATAGAGGAGAAAGGTGAAAGTGAGGGTAAGGGAAAAGAGAAGGGAGGAAAATGGAAGGGAAATAAGAATGCACGTATCAAGAAAGAGACGGAAAAACTCACATGAAAACATTGGTCAAAGACTGGCCATGATGAAGACCATTGTTGGCAACTTCATCCAGAATTAAAACCAGATAGATTGAAAGCCAAAGAGAAGGGCAAAACTATTGCTATAGCTGAAAAAGACTTAGGGTCAAATTCAGGAGATGAGACAAAAATTACAGCTATGGGTTTGAAAGGTCAACATGTTGGAATTATTAGTTCCTCAAATAGTCACAACAACACTACAAATGAAGACAAAAGGGAAGAGTTGTTCACTGTCAGAGTAATCTCAAATCATACCAAGATTGATGCACTCTTTGATAGTGGATCACAAGCAAACTTGATTTCAGAAGACTTAGTTAAAGAGCTTAAACTTGAAACTGTACCACATCATAAACCATACCCTTTGGGTTGGATAGTTAAGGATGCCAATTTACAGGTTTCAAGGAAATGCATTTTTAGATTTTCTAGTACAACAAACTTTGTTGATGAAGTCGAGTTAGACGTGGTTCCACTTCACATTTATGGAATTATCATGGGAAGTCCATATTTGTATGAAAGGAAAATGGTGTTTCATCGCTATGAGCACAAATATCATTTGCTTAAAGATGGGGTGAAGTATATTGTGAGATATCATCGCAAGAAACTGACCATTTCTTTAGTTAATGCAGGGCAAATGAAGAGGCTAGTGAATGCAAGTCATAACTTGAAATTGTTGATGATCAAAGAAAGAGATGTTTTGAATCATACTTTTCATAAAGATTCTTATATTTGTAATGATTTGTTTCAGAATGATAACAGGTTGCCTTTGAAAGAAGGTGAAAAACATTTGCAGCAGCCAACATTGGTGTTGAGCGGTGTTGAAAACAAGGTGCCAGTGCAAGAAGTTGCAAAGGTCAAAGAGAAGAGGACAAAGCAGCTTGGAAAAGAAGGCATGGGTTTCACAAATGTTCATTGCTGGTTTCCAAAAGGCACATTACAATGGTGAAGAAACTTGGGCAAGAGTCGACTCAAGTACAAGGCAAAAGTAGCTAAAAATCGCCATAGAGACAAAGTGCAAGGTGAGAAAGATTCCAAGTTTCCTTTGATTGTTGACCAAGGTAGGAACAAGATGTTTTCTACAAAATTAGATTTTTGTTCTACAAATTCAGAAATATTGCAGCATGACGGTGTCAAAGACAACAATAGATGGTTGTCGGAATCAAGGAAAAATTTGACTTTTTATGAAAAGCTCCAAATGATGAAATTAGGAAAATTTCAATGGATAAAGATTGGAAGGATGAGGGAACAGTCCCCTCATCAACATAATCAGTGATCAAGAGAGCTTTTGGGGTCCAAAAGGCTTCTAGTGGGGAGGAATGATCAGGGATCAGTATTTTAGCTAAAAACTGAAAGTGCTCAGAATTGCTTCAGACCTGAATTAATGGATATAGTTCGTCTCCATATTTCCAACTCCGCAAACAGTTCGAAAAACCGACATCGTATGCAAAAGTTAGAGCTTCTGCAAGTTTGGTAAAAAGAAAAACCCCAGGGCCAGCCCCCACCCCATGTGACCAAGCGCCTGAACCAAGAGCTAGGGGCCAACTGTTAAGCGGGATTAGTGTGCCACTAATTAGTTTATCATTTAATTAATCCATAATTAAGTTGGCGGAATTTATGGCGGAGCCACTAAATCCGGAACCGCCACCAAACTTGGCGGACTTAACTGGCAGTTCTCCAAATTTAGAGGAGGTTTTCTAGGAAAAATTGTTTGAGCCATAAATTACTCAATTCTCAACCAAATTTCGAAAATGAATAGTCATTTTTGGCTAACTGGCATGCTGTTAATTCATTGGAGCAGGTTTCAAAGGTAGAAGAGGTCATCTACATGTGTTTTTGGTCACTTGAATATTTTTGAAGCTCAGGGCCACCAGGTGTTGGAGGCCATTCCCAGAGCAGCCGGTAACCAAATTGAGTAAAAAAATAGTCAATTCTGATATATTTGAATGTTTTAAACTCATTGGAGTAGGTTTTAGAGGTAGAAGAGGTCATCTACAGGTGTGTTTGGTCACTTGAATATGTTTGAAGCCTAGGACCACCACGTGTTGGAGGTCACTCCCAGAGCAGCTGGTAACAAAATTGAGTAAAAAAATAGTCATTTCTGATAGATTTGAATGTTTTAAATTCATTGGAATAGGTACCAAGAGCATTGGATGCATGTAACAACAATTTGAGCACTATTGAAGTTAATACAAAGGCCCACACTATGAAGCTGGACCAAGGAGATGTAGCCCAAGAGGGGTAAACTCCTTCAACAAAGAATTGTGTGTTGAGCTCTGTTATTTGTGCTTGCTGCGATTTTATATGTTTTTGTTCAACAATTTAAATTCATGCTTTTAATTTCATGCAAAACACTAAATTTCACCAAGTTAGATGAATTGACAATCACATGCTCATGGACAAACTCTCTATGGATAAGAAAACCAAAGCAAAGAAAATTTTATATCTGGAAATGATACTAGCATAGCATTAACTAGCAATCAATTTTAGATCAAGATGGCATGGTGGTTTCAAAGGATGATAGATGAATATTGGTGCCACATCACTAGGAATGTGCCATCCCACATCAATACGGATATCACAGCAACAAGGATACCACGTTAACAAGATAAGATTTTGTTTAAAAAAGTATATGGAGTCAAAATCTTATTTTAGCCATAATAGGAGTAGATTAAATCAAATTCAAGTGAAATTTTATGTATAGGTTCGAAATGAAGCGTACTATAAAAATGAAAATGAAGGTCATTGGTTGTTTCAGCACTAGAATTCTAGAAATTACATTTTAGTGGTTTTGAAAGAAAAGGGTGGTACTCATTGAAAACAACCCTATTGATGATGCAATATATATAGTAAAGAGTAGAAGTAGTCATGAAGATACCTATTGGAGAGTTTTCCCAAATTCCAAAGTGTTTGGAGTGGATATGTAGAAACATGCCAAAATACACTATTATAGGATAATTTTCGGTGATTTTTGAAATCTTTAGTAGATCACCAAACTAGAAAATTTTCATAGTTGATATTTGTATCCTCAACAATCTAGATGAATTTGTATTACTGAAGGTTTCTCGATTTTTTTTCATTTGGAAGATAATTTTTTTGGCTAAAAAATATCTAGAGAAGGTGCAAATGAGACAAAGTTGACAAATCCATATTAATGTAGAAATTGACTAGATATCCAAATCATTAGTCCAAAACTTATGTAATCGCAATCATGAATACTATTTCTGCCCAGTACAAAAATTTTATAGGTTCTTAATATATTTTCTCATATAAGGGACAAAAATTGTTCTCTGACTCAGATTGCACTAGTAAGAAAAGTGTAGAAAATGGGCAAAAATGGTTATTTCTAAGAGCTATAATCTTATCCTTGAGCTCAAATTATATCATGAGTATAGTCATTGGAAAAATAATTCAAGCAAAAATTAAGTATGAAGACTTCGAATTTGGACAAGTGCTCCAATTTTCTTCATATTGAGAAGAAGAAGGACCTGTAGCCTTAATTGACAAAAAAATTGGAAAGTGCATAATTTCTAGAATTTGAAAGAAATGTTATAGATTAGAAATGAGGTGTATCTAATAGTTTCATGTGTATGCATGATTCATGGAGAGTCGTAATAAAACAAACACAAGTAAATATCATAATTGAAGACTAGCATTAAGGAGGAGGAGGCATGGGTGATTCATAATTGACCTTAAAATAATGAAGACATTAAATGCTTGAATATAAATATGGGAAATGAGGAGATAGATTCCAATAAACATAGAGACAAAATGGGAGCTATTAGAAATCATGTGGAGTTTGAAAATGGAGGTGCAAATTTATAGAGTTGATTGTTAAAATCCTAGGAGGAACAAAATCAACTAAACACTCAATTTCTACGAAGTTTAAATCAATTGCAGAGGAAAATAAAGAATGGATTGAATTCAAGACATGAGGAAGAAGATTGATCCCATCCAAGGAGCGATATTTATAGAATATTTAGAAGATAAAAAAGTGCTACCACTACTCAAAGGCATCATTTTTTACTAACTCATTTAGCCAAAAATTCATATGCATCTAAAGTACCATATAACAACCCATAAGTATCCCTATTTAAACACCACAAAAGAAGACATGAATAAGAAATTTTGAAAGGAGAGATTAGGAAGCTTGAGAAATTAATCTTTGATGGTAAAAAAAAAATGGGAGAATATCAATTTTAGTCATTGAGAATTCAACATAGGTTTTCTTTTATTGTCTACCAACATGCTCACTGCTTGTGAGTCTAGTCCCCAAGGTGGACCAAGCACATTGGTTCTCCATCGATTACTCCATCTAGAAAAACTCAGTAAACTAACCCGACTCTTTGATTTGTGAAGGACATTATTTCCTTGCAAGTTGAAGCTTGGTTGCTAGTAATAATAAAGCACTTTCAATTGCATAGCTACTCATGTAATTTAGAAGTTGAGATTGCTATATATATTCTACAAGGAAAAGCTTTTGTGTGGTGGGATCAACGAAAATAAGTTATGCACATCAATGAGTGGAGGATTTCTTGGAAGTAGTTCAAGGATAATTTTTAGTGGAATACCTTTTAGAGCACTATTATGATAATAGTAGGCATTTTTCGAACTCAAGCTAGGAAATATTACCATGGAAAAATATGTTTTTTTTTCTTTTTGAGTTGCTATGATATGTGGGATTTATTAAAGAAGAGAAGGTGAAGATACAAAGTTTCTTAAGTCAACTTCCCACATTTTATAGAGACAATATCTAATGTGACAACGCCTGTAGAAATTTCACCGTAGATTAAACTGATTATGCAATGTACTAAAGCAAAATACCTAATCTAATTCTATAATCAAACTTGCGGAAGCTTAATCGATTTTGAGCAAGATCAAACAGAAGACATATAACAGAGAAGAAGAAATCAAACACATGAAACACAGAAGAATACTCTATAGAAATTTCCCACTGTAGATCAACAGATTATGCAATATACTAAAGCAAAATACAAGATCTACTTCTACAACAAACTTGCGAAAGCTTAATCGATTTTGAGCAAGATCAATTAGAACACATATAACTAAGAATGAGAAAACAATCACACATGAACACAGAAGAATACTCTGGGGAAAGCCTCAGCTAAAAACCCCGATCTTTGTATTATCATACAAGTGGAAATATGTTCAGATTACACAAAGCATTAGCTCACAAGCTATCCTGCTCGCAGTACAATTCCTCAATGCTTCTCATAGATAGTCTAAGGCTTCTCACAAACCTTCTCCTCTGCCCTCCAAGCCTCCTATTTCCTTGCGTAGTTTTTCCTGGGGTCCAATGCTTCCACTTGTGTGAATTCCCACCTCACACTGCTCACTTGGCTCAGTAGTAACTGTGCAATCCTAAAGGAGATGATTCCTTCTTCATGGATGAGTTTCCTATATAGGAAAAAATCCTCCAACTGATAGTACAATGTCCCTTCCTCTGATCTCAACTGGGTCTCTAACTGAACTGACACGCATGAGTTATTTATGAGAGAATATTCAGTTATTTGAAGTGCAGCAGTTACATGCATGCATGCATTAACTAACTGAACTCACAATTAGTTCAACAAACTATTTGAACTAATCTAACTGGACTTAACTCAGTTAACTAAGCTAACTAATTACAACTCAATTTACAACTCATCCTTATCTCTTTAACTGAGGGATAAATTCCTTAATCATTGGGATAACTGTTGCATGTCCTCACATAGACTTCAAGTTTGATATTCTACAACTAATTAACTCAAGATGAATTAATTAATTATTTTACAAACAGTTGCTAAGATCAAATTCGAATTTTACTTCTCAATTTTAGTTCAGGGACTAACTAAAATTGGAATCTATCCTGAAATGCTATTTATAGCATTTCCATTTTTCATTCCTTGTTGCTATGTCCAACACTGGTACCTGAAATGCTATTTATAGCAATTCTATTTATAGCATTCCTTGTTGCCATTTTCAACATACTCAGGGGAAAGCCTCAGCTAAAAACCCTGCTATCTGTATTATCATACAAGTGGAAATATCTTAGGATTACACAAAGCTTTAGCTCACAAGCTATCCAGCTCTCAGTACAATCCCTCACTACTGCTCATAGACAGAATATACAACACATATGCCTTCCTTCAGTCCTCCAAGCCTCATATTTCCTTGCGTAGTTTCCCCTGGGTCCTCCAGCTGCAACCTGTGTGATTATCACCTCACACGCAACACTGACCTCTGAAATAATTGTGCAATCTTAAGCGAGATAATTCCTTCTGCATGGATGAGTTTCCTTTATAGGAAAATTCCTCCAACTGATAGTACACTGTCCCTTCCTTCAGTCTCAACTGGGTCTTTCTCTAAACTGACATGTATGAGTTATTTATGAGAGAATATTCAGTTATCCGGAGAACACTAGTTGCATGCATGCATGCATTAACTGACTAAACTCACAATTAGTTCCTCAAATAGTTTGGAACTAATTTAACTGGACTTAACTCAGTTAACTGAGCTAACTAATTACAACTCAAATACAACTCATCCTTATCTCCTTAATTAAGGGATAACTTCCTCAATCAAAGGGATAACTATTGCATGTCTTCACATAGACTTCATGTTTGATTTTCTCCAACTAATTAACTCAAGATGAATTAATTAATTATTTTACAAACAGCTGCTGAGCTCAAATTTGAATTTTAATTCTCAATTTTAATTCAGGGACTAATTAAAATTGGAATCTATCCCAAAATGATATTTATAGCAATGTTATTTTTAGCATTTCTGTTTTTTGCTATTTCCAACAGAGTTGGAGTATATCCTGAAATGCTATTTATAACAATGCTATTTTTAGCATTTCTTGTTGCTATTTTCAACACTCCCTCTCAACAAGAAAGGCATTCAACTCGAACCCGATCCTGAACCTTTGGAATGTTTTGCATGCAACACTTCTCTCAAGTGTTGTTGCTCCAGCAACTCTAGGAACACAAAAAATATCCAACCTGAATCAGAATGATGCCTCTGTCATCAAAGTCTCTGACTGCTATTACCTCTGTTGACTGAAAACTCTGCACCTTTGTGCTCTTCAGCATCTGACTGCTCTAGCCTCTGTCACTTTGATCTCTGACTGCATGAATCAAACTGATTCCTCCTTCTGCATCCGTGCTGCTGCTGGTCATGTCTCCCAGCACTGCATCCACACTGTACCTCCTCTCATCATGTTTTATCATGCTGCCCACTATTGCACTACAACTCAGTTACTGAGAAGTAAGTAACTGATCTCCCAACTGACCTCCTTGTTGGGCTAGAAACACCCTTTGATGTTGAAGCTCCCTTTGCCGCTCCATCTGCATCTGTCTCTACCCACTTAGCCAGTCCTGCTACTCCTCGTCAGGGCTCCTGTAGCAAGGTCTAATCAAAGAGGCTAGGTACCTCAAGGATCCTATCTCTATTTCAGCCTTCTTGGGACTATCACTCCACATCGCCCCACCTCCCACTTGGAGATATGGATGCATGTGATCCCTCTGCCCACTTGGCTCGAAATTTTCGCCTACTAGAGGTATCTGCATGAGTGGATGCCTCCACTCGGTCTCCTCCCGGCTTCTCCAGTTGAGGCTACTCCACAACCTCCTGAAGCTACTTCACCAATTGTGGCTCCTCCACAATTGTTTGAGACTTCTTCTGGCACTACATGTTGAGAGATAATGTACTCTCCCTCTCAACCACCAAGTCTCCAATAGTTTCCTTTCTCCTCAAGGCTTTGTATGCATCTTGAACCTCAAGAGCATACAGGTTCTTGACTCGTGAACTGATCTGCTTCACCTGTCTCGTGGTGATGTGTCTAAGGAAAACCTTTCCCTTACTGAAGACTACATCATAGCCTTTGTCCTCCAGCATCATGATCGATACCAAGTTCTTCTTCAGTCCTAGCACATACTTCACATCTGTCAAGGTAATGCGAGCTCCATGCTCCCTCTGAAAAGAAACCATGCCCACACCTGAAACACTATACTTTTCATCATTACCCATTGCTATGAGTATCTTGAGGTCTTTCTCCTCCAAGGTACTGAACAGACTCTTATCTCCGGTCATGTGGAATGAGGCTCCACTATCAAGAAACCAACCACAACCCATCATCAATGAAACCATGCATGCGATGAGGGTAAAATCCAATTCGAACTAAGAGGCCAATGCCTCACCTTCAGATCCTTCCAAGGATCCCTTCTTGGATTTCTTCAATGGACAATTAGTTGCATAATGGCCCACCTCATGACAATTAAAGCATCTCACTTTAGATTTGTCAATCTTCTTCCCTCCATGAGAAGAACTCGATTTGGGATGAGAATCCTTCTCCTTCCCTTTCCTTGCCTTACTCGCTAAGGTGAAATTTTCTTCATCCTCCTTGGATGAAGAACCATCTTTAGTGCTCCTCCTAATCTCCTCCTGCATCAGATCCGACCACAGTCATTCCCAATCTGATAGTTTCTCTCTTCCGTTCACTGAGTCCTGGTAGCTATGCCAGCTCTTAGGAAGACTAATGAGAGCAAGACTCACCATTTCTCCGATACCTTGTAGAACTTTTTCTACAAAACCTCGCTCTGATGCCATGTAGAAATTACACCATAGATTAAATTGATTATGCAATGTACTAAAGCAAAATACTTAATCTACTTCTACAATCAAACTTGCGGAAGCTTAATTGATTTTGAGCAAGATCAAACAGAACACATATAACAGAGAAGAAGAAATCATACACATGAAACACAGAAGAATACTCAGGGGAAAGCCTCAGCTAAAAACCCTGCTATCTGTATTATCATACAAGTGGAAATATCTCAGAATTACACAAAGCTTTAGCTCACAAGCTATCCAGCTCTCAGTACAATCCCTCACTACTGCCCATAGACAGAATAAGCAACACATATGCCTTCCTTTAGTCCTCCAAGCCTCCTATTTCCTTGCGCAGTTTCTCCTGGGTCCTCCAGCTGCAACCTATGTGATTCTCACCTCACACACAACACTGACCTCTGAAATAATTGCGCAATCCTGAAGGAGATAATTCCTTCTACATGGATGAGTTTCCTTTATAGGAAAATTCCTCCAACTAATAGTACACTGTCCCTTCCTTCAATCTCAATTGGGTCTTTCTCTGAACTAACATGTATGAGTTATTTATGAGATAATATTCAGTTATCTGGAGAACACTAGTTGCATGCATGCATGCATTAACTGACTGAACTCACAATTAGTTCCTCAAACAGTTTGGAACTAATTTAACTGGACTTAACTCATTTAACTGAGCTAACTAATTACAAATCAAATACAACTCATCCTTATCTCCTTAATTAAGGGATAACTTCCTCAAACAAAGGGATAATTGTTGCATGTCTTCACATAGACTTCATGTTTGATTTTATCCAACTAATTAACTCAAGATGAATTAATTAATTATTTTACAAACAGCTGCTGAGCTCAAATTTGAATTTGAATTCTCAATTTTAATTCAGGGACTAATTAAAATTGGAATCTATCCCAAAATGCTATTTATAGCAATGCTATTTTTAGCATTTCTATTTTTTTCTATTTCCAACAGAGTTGGAGTATATCCTGAAATGCTATTTATAGCAATGCTATTTTTAGCATTTCTTGTTGCTATTTTCAACAACGCCAAGAATCTTGAAGAGACAATTAGGAAAGCTAAATACCTATATGATTAGAACAAAGGTAGACCAACTTGTTAGAAGTTTTGGAAAGATAAGAAGAAGGAAAAACTAGATAATATGAAGGTATTTATACCTCATTTATTTAGAAATAGTCCTAATACATATCAACAAAGTTAGTCAACTTAAAGTGAATATAAGATGGTAAATCCTTGAGGAAAAAGGAAAAACCACCAATCAAGCATTGGGGATGTAAAGGAAAAAATTTGTACCAAGATTTTCATCATAAGGGACACATAATAAGGAATGTGTGCAATATATAGGAGGAAATTATAATGGAAGAATTTGGTAAAAAAACATCCTAATAATATATGCAACCTTGGGAAATAGATAGGTATATCATTAGGAAAATATGATTGAGGTTGAAGATAAGATTGCTAACCAACATGTTGCTATTTTAATTGATTTGAGAACAAGTCATGGTTACATTTCCCTCAAGTTGGTTGAACAATTTCATTTGAAAAGAAGTAAGCATAAGATAACCATGTTTATTTCAGCTTGCTATTGGGACTAATAGAAAGATTAACGAACCTAGATCCATCTTAAATTCATATTTACCAAGAATTGAGAGGGATCAAATCTTTTAAGATGTAAACCTCTTTTAGAGTGAAGAGATTTGATCCCGCTATACACTTGGTAGATTTGGAGTTAAGATGGATCTAAGCTAGTTTTTTAGTAGTACTCTAATAAATGATACTTAAATGATTAATAGGAATTGAATAGTATCTCTTAGTAGCACGATTGAGTGGTTGGCACAATGGGATCCCAAGACCCAAATTACTTCAACCAGTTACTAATTCACCATCGTAAAAAAAAACATGTGCTCCCCCACCTCATGGAGTAAGTTATAAATTTAAAATTATTTTTATAATTTATTATTGTTAATTTTGAAACGTGTACAACTTTCGAACTACACTATAGAAAATCCTAGTTCTTTATCTGCAAAAACAAATCACATAAATCTAAAAATTACCAATAAAATTAAACAAATCACATAACTCTAAAACTTACTAATAAATTAATTTAGTTAAAATCTATGAAGAATATAAATGTCAATAACCAAATTTACCTCTAAAATTTTTATCACCCTCTCTGTGCTTAGTAGGTCCAAAGTTAAGATGGATATTCGTTGGTTTAATTTAAGTTGACGTAGTCACTGAATTGATATAAAATAGACGTGGGAATAAATTTTATTGAAACAAAATTGCATTTGTTGACCTTTTCCATCTTAGTCATGAGTTTTTTCAAATTTTCACCATATTCGAGTTTGTATACTAATTTTCTTCATTCAATATGTAAATAAATTTAATATATGGAGGATATGACCACGAAATGAGGATTATAGAGTTATCACAAAATTATTATTAATAATTTAATTTATGTTGACATAATTGTTGAATCGATATAAAATAATTGTTGGAAGGGTTTTTATTGAAATAAAATTGCATTTGTTGACTTTTTCCATTTTAGTCGTGAGTTTATTCGAGTTTGTATATTATTTTTCTTGATTTAATATATAAATAAATTTAATTTGTTGAGTATGTTGAATTAATATTAATATCATTTACGTCTTATAAACTCAACATATTGAGATGACATTTAAAAATGTTGACATATAATCTTTCTTACATTATGCCTAACACTTATACATATCCTTGATACTGGGTTGTAGAGCACCTCTCAACACAATGAGATCACCAAATCAGAAACGCAGTCGATCATAGGATTCAAGGAGATCGCGATGATGCTTGGTGAAACCCCGTGGGATCTAGATCAAAGACTGAAAAGTACAATCCGCGAGGCGAACATGACACTGTTGGATGCGCAGCACTGCGCTTGGTTTGTGGCGTCATTGAAACCAAATCTAAGGATGGCTCTGTTACAACAAAAGATCTCAACCCAGGTTGAAGCATTGGACACAACGATGAGGTTACATGAAACTCCAATACAGGACCCGGGGTTGGGAGTCCAGCAAATCCAAGCGCAGATACAAAACCTATGTTTGGAAATGAAGAAGTTAAAACAAGAACAGGCACCTCGCCCAGAAGTCCGGGAGGAAGTGTGGTGTATAAAGTGTAGAAGCCAAGGGCATGATAAAGATCGCTGCCTGATCTTTGCAAATTATGTGGCAACAGGGGGACCAACACCATTGCGACCAGAGGCACAGGTAGGGCCAAGTGCAACAACCCTGCTCTGGTGCGCAATCTGTCAGGTGGGAGGAAAGCCTCACATGGACAACTATCATCTACTGCCAAAATTCAACCAGGCCCCCCAACAGCGATTTTGCAACTTTTGCAAATTGGTGGGCCACAAGGAAAGAGACTGTTGTAGTTATCAATTATTGATGGACTAGTCACCTGCCTACAGAATGCAGACTGAGGCATGAGTTTAGGATCTAGCCGCAGCGATAGCGCGCAGTGGGTTCTAGGGACGTTCCGAAGAGCTTCACGGAAGTCTCTACCCTAGGTAGGAGGGACCCACTTGAGCCAGGAATGGATCCCTCCATGATTACTACCTTTTTAGAGACATGTATGAAGTTGTTGTGCAATAGTAAAGCCATTAAAGGACTACAAGAACTGATCACTAAGTGCACAGGGGCAACCGAGCCGCGTGTAGTCCAGAAACTGCAAATACATGCTCTGTGCACTGGACAGGAAATGCGAATGACAGCGCAAATTGTCGAGTACGAGATGGACCAAGTTGTCCTAGATTTAGGGTCAGATGTGAATGTGTTATCTAAGCAAACATGGGAATGCATGGGTAAGCCCGCACTGCAGTGGTCCCCGATTCAACTACGGATGGCCAACCAACAAAACATCTTACCGATGGGCCGACTGCAAGGGGTGATGGTGGACATTGAAGGCATAAGTACACAAACTGACTTCGAGGTAATAGAAATTGTTGATGATAGTAATCCTTACCCTGCATTGCTCTGAATCGATTGGGCCACGGACATGAACGGGTCATCAATTTAAAAAGACGGAAAATGACATTCGAAAAGAAGTCACTACGAGTAATAGTTAAATTGGACCTAGCAGAAGGAGAGCGTTACACCAAACCGGTGCGCGCAAGGAGAGTGACGGTGAACTGGATTGCATCTATCAGATAACAGTGCAAGATCAGGATCAGGTGAATCCCACAAAGGATGGAAGAATCTCATGGGAGCACGATAGCTCCTGCACATCGGATTCAGATGAGGAGACTTAGCGATGGTACAACCGATTGCATGAAGTCACAACACTTAACTGTAATATGATGATTAGATCATTGCGACGCGTGAACACGGAAGAAAGACAACAGCCAATGGATAAGGACGCAACAAATGAGGGGCAGTTTGTTAGCCTTGGCACCTTAGTCGTAGCGCAGGAGCAGCCTGGTATGTCAGAAGAAGCGCCATGCGCACCCAATTGGAGGGCGCAGAAGCTGAGATGTAGGAGACGGTTCCAGGTACGGATTGGAGGACGTGCGCGGCAGCTACGTTGGAGCAGGGCGGTCATCCATCAACAACGAAAGGTACGGTTGTATGTTGTGCGACCATCGACCCAAATGAATCTGCGCGGAACAAGGGCTCGCTGGGCTAGTAAGGGAACTCTCTCCACGGCCGGATGAACCATTACCCCTACAGTCCGTGGAACCCACTGTGCACTATCACCGCGGCTAGATCCTGACCTCGTGCCCCAGTCTTCATTCTGTAGGCAGGTTACTGGTCCATCAATAATTGATAACTACAACAATCTCTTTCCTCGTGGCCCACCAATCTGCAAAAGTTGCAAAATAGTTGCTGGGGAGTCTGGTTGAATTTTGGCAGTAGATGACAGTTGTCTGTGTGATGCTTTCCTCCCACCTGACAGATTGCGCACCAGAGTGGGGTTGTCGCGCTTGGCCCTGCCTGTGCCTTTGGTCGCAATGGTGTTGGTCCCCCCGTTGCCACATAATTCGCAAAGACCGGGCAGTGATCTTTATCATGCCCCTGGCTTCTACACTTTATACACCACACTTCCTCCCAGACTTCTGGGAGAGGTGCCTGTTCTTGTTTTAATTTCTTCATTTCCAAACACAGGTTTTGTATCTGCACTTGGATTTGCTGGACTCCCAAACCCGGGTTCTGTATCGGAGTTTTGTGTAACCTCATGGCTGTCTCCAATGCTTTAGCCTGGGTTGAGATCATTTGTTGTGACAGAGCCGTCCTCAGATGTGGTGTCAATGACACCACAAACCAAGCGCAATGCTGCACATCCAACAGTGTCATGTTCGCCTCACGGATTGTACTTTTTAGTTTTTGATCTAGATCCCACGGGGTTTCACCAGGCATCATCACGATCTCCTTGAACCCTATGATCGACTGCGTTTCTGACTTTGGCCATCGCGCAAGGAAATAGGAAATCATGTCCTCATTGAAATGGATTGGATGGAAATGCATCATGCTATTTTAGATTGTCATAGGAATAATTTTACTTTTTTTGATGAATAGGGAAAGTAGAGGATACCCCTTCCTTACGGTCGAAGAGATGCTTTAGGTAAGGAGGGTCAATTGTATGAAACTCATGTGAAAGAGATAGCCAATAACAATTGATGATTTTGTTGTGTTGTGATAATTTTAGGATGTATTTTGGGAAATGTTGGGTCTACCTCAAAAAATAAATATAGATTTATAGATTTCTATGTTTATTTAATGATTAGAGATGCACTATATCAAGGATCCCATACATAATAATACAATAAAGTTGAAGAAGCTACAAATATAGTTAAAGGAATTGGTAAAAGATGGGGTGTATATGCTTAAGTGTCTCACCTTGGGGAGCACTTGTGCTCTTTGTAAAGAAGAAAGAAGGAATTTTGAGGTTATGTATTGATTTTAGATACCTAAACAAAGTCACTAAGAGGAATAAATATCCTCAACCAAGAATTGATGACTCATTTGATTAGTTAAGAGAAACAAATATTGTTGGTTGTAGCGTTTGATTATCTTTCTGATTTAGAGGTCTTGTTTTTAGTCATGTTTGGACCCTAGTTCCTCACTGGGGGTGTAAGGGGGAATTTCCCCCATACTATTGTTTCCAAGGGATATAGGGGGTCCTACGAAGACTCTTTGGAGCCCCCCCCAGCAGGGCTTTTGGGGAAACATCCTTGAAGAGAAATTTTTGGAAAATTTTCCTTGTAAATATTGTAATTTCATAGTCAATATGGCTTGTTCATTCAAATGTTATGTTACAGTTTCTTTCCCTAGAATGTGAGGGAATTTTATTGTGGTTTTGTATCATTGAGAAAACATTGGGATTGAGAGGGAGGAGACCATGAGAGAGAGAAGAGGAGGTTGCAATGGATGTCTTGTAGGTTGTAATCGCTCCACTTTTGTTGGATGAAATAAAAGGAAGGATTTGCTATTTCCCTATGGACATATCCAAAATTGGGTTAACCATATATATTAATGTCTCCTTTGTATTTTTTCATTCATTTTGATTTTATTACTAACAATTGGTATTAGAGCTACTATTTTCTTCTCTGCAATCTTCGGTGCTCTCTTGATCTCTGCCAACCTTTTATGAAGTTTTGGCATTTTTTGGAAGCTTTTAATGGCTGTAGCACCTGCCGCCAAGAGGGGAAGCTGCCTATCCCTCTGACAAAGAGGTTTCCTTTATGCAACTCATAAAATAATTGAAGGCCAATCCTTGTCCAAAAGAAGCTTCTCAGAAGTTTGTTAAGCAATCAACAGATGTTCCATATGTAGCACTTCCATCCAGCTTTCGAAGGACGATCCATAATTTTCGGACAGAGCTCTGGTGGGAAAATTCATGGGAATATGGCCCTCACCAAAATCCATGGAGAACCAAGCTTAATGGGCTTGGAGGTCAATGATTAAAGGGAAGTTGATAGTTTACACTATGGGTAACAATTTTTTCTCCTTTATGTTTGAGATGAAAGAGGAACACGATGTTACCTTTCACAACAGCCCCTACTTCTTCAGTGTCAGGGGGATGTACTTAAATGCATGGTCCCTTGATTTAAATATGGATGAATATGTCCCAATGATAGTTCTAATGTGGGTTAAATTTCCTAGGTTACCCCTAATTTGTTGGAGCAATGGTTGTTTGAAGGCCATTGGTAATGGGGTTGGACATTTCTTGGATAGGTCTGAACCTAAGGGTCAACAATTTACCTATGCCAGAATCTATGTTGAGGTTTACTTGGAGAAGGGCCTCCCTTCAGATATCAACTTGACTTAAGGAGATTGAAGCTTCGTCCAACCCCTCGAATGTGATAAGTTTCCATTCAAATAGAAATCTTGCCATGACTATAGTCACTTCGCAAGGGATTGAAAAAAACTAAAGATACCAATGGAACTAGATCTTCCTCCCAAGAAGAGCAATGAAAATTGTTGTGAAGAGGTGCAAACAAAGGAAAAGGAGCAGGTAGAGCTCAAACTATTACTGCTCAAAACATAACATCGTCCTCAACAAACCTTTTTGTTGTCTTGTCCCAAGATGTTGTTGAGCCCTTGGAAAGAGCAAATGGGGAAGAGAAAGGTATTCAAGTGGAAGAGGAGGAAAAAAAAAATGACAATGAGTAAGAGAAAGAAGTTGAGATTTAGGACAAGGATCCAGTTCAATTCAATCCTGAACATTCTCCCAAGACCACCCCAACAAAAAGGAATAAAGCACAAATTCGTTTCACATAGATATGAAAGAGAATGAGGAGGAAATCTCTCAAGTCCTAACTCAAGGCAACAAGAAGAAGCTAAAATGGTTAATTAAATCGACCAACTAGGAAATAAAAACCCCAAGGTTAAGGGAAAAAAAGAGGCGATGAAATTGGAAACTGAACAAAACATCAAGTTGGGTAACCAAGCTCAAATAATAGAAATCTTGAAGAATGTAACCAAAAAAGAGTCTAGTGGTACCAAAAATGGAGGAGGTGAGTCTTTGGTCTCCAAGTCTAAATGAAAATTATTCCTTAGAATATAAAGGGGTTAGGAAACCCTATCAAATTCCAGACAATTAAAGTTTTAATAAGTTCTAAAAATCCTAGTGGTCTCTTCGTTCAAGAGACAAATCTAGTTGAAGAAGAAGTGTTAGAGAAGTCAAATTGTTTTTGAAGGAATAGTGTTGGTATCACTCAAAGATCTTGCAGAGCCTTTGGAGGCCTAAACATTTATTGGGCTTCCTCAAGCCTAAGATTAAAATATAGTTTTAAAAATAAATTTTGGATTGTGGTCCGCCTTGAGGACTATCTATCTAAAGAATTTTTCTCTTTGATGAACGTCTATGCTCCTATCGATTATAAAGAAAAGGGGAAGCTTTGGGATTCTCTAAATATATTAAAAGAAGGGCACTAGAATAGAGAATGAATCATGAGGGGAGAATTAAATACCATCCTTCTCTCTTCTGAGAAGAAAGGGGTTTCTATTGTCTATGATCCTTTTTTAGAAAGAATATAGGACCTTTTATTGGAGTGGGACCTATTTGATGTTGTGCCAAAAAAAGGCAATATTCACCTAGTCTAACTAGAGAGTTAGAAAAGCCCATGTCCTAACTAGGACTGATAGATTCCTCCTTCATAGTAACTTTCTCCTAAAAGGAGTGGAGTTCTCCTTCTCTATTCTAGCCAGAGAGGACTCAGACCGCTGCCCTATTGCTCTCGATATTGACCCTCTGAAAGACTTGGGTCTCATTCCCTTCTGATTAAACCCAAGTTGGCTAAGCAAGGATGGATTCTTGGACATCATAAAGAAGTCTTGGGCTATCCCAATTTCAGGTTCTCCATGTTTTGTTTGGGAAATGATGCAGGAGCATAAGGCTTGAAGACAAATTTGAAGAATTATTCCAAAAATACAAAAAAATATTACAAGCAAAGGAGTGGGATCCTTTAGCCATCAATTTCCATGTTTTTCTAGTTAAGCATAGAGCTAGAATATAGGATTTGATCATGATGTAATAAATTTTAGTTAGTTAGCTGTAGTGGATATTCTCGAGGAGAATGCCTCGCAGGACAGATAGGGTTAATAAATTTTAGCCTTTGAATTAGGATCTGGTTGTTAGGATGAACCAGTACTTATGTAATTTTCACACTATTGTAAGGGGATTTTGATTGTTAAAGAAATTTGGCTTTCCTGGAGCGAATTCAGTAAATTGGGAAAATTTAGTTTCTGTGTATGTGAATGAGAAATTCCCTATCAAATCCCGAAGGATAATCTTCTTCGAAACCTATGTGTTTATTGTGAAATTCGAGGGTTAATTTGTATTTTGTGAGATGAAGGAAATTGTGTTAACTGTGTTAAATTCCGTGTTTTCTTTTTAACTGAGTTTCTCATGATTTTTGAGTGTATTAAGTGGATGGTCAAGATCAACGGAGGAATACCAAGGATGTAGCGCATGAAGATTGATTTTGGACCGATAGATCTCGGTCGAGACAGATCAACGGTGTTCAGGTGAGGAAGTTACCTGACAGTTAACGAGTAGGAGCGTTTGGAGAAAACCACAAGTGGATTTCAGGCAGAGGAAAGGTTGTAAGTGGTAATTCCCCCATTGGCTCCAATTCCATACACACAGTGACACGTAGCAGCGAGGAGAGAGAGGGAAACCACTTTTCGGGCTGATTTGGAGTGCGCAAGTTAACGGGTCGATATGCGTGTGAGCCGTTAGATCTGGTGGAGTGAGATCGACGGTTGACAAACGTGGAGAAAGTTCAAGGTCGGGGAGTGTTGTGATCGTTGGATCTTGAATAGATCAACGGTGAAGAAGTGCTGACGAGTTTTTAGAAGGTGGATTTCAAATTTTATTAAACTATGGTTTGTATTGCCGTCGGGTTTGGACTAGTGGAAGTTTAGCGGAACTCTGTGACTTTTGGAGGGGTCTGCTAACTTAGCAGAAGCTCTAAGGTTATCAATGGATGATAGAGAGCCCATTGAACCAGCAATTACACCCGCAAACAAAAGTAGAATATATAATCTCACAATTTGGGAGATTAAAACTCCTGCCTGTACCCAGACCGCCGTCATTAGTGGTATCAGAGCAACCTTTTGACACTGAATTGAATCTCAGAAGAAAGAGAAGGAAATCCAATATGGCTTTCAGAGTTGGAATAGGATGAGGACGTGGTAGAAGAGGACGACCAGTTGCAAATGCTAAGGTTATGGAATCTATGCAACAGATGCAAGCTAGATTAGAAGCATTAACAGTAGGGAAAAATATAGATGATGGAGATGTTAGTGAGCCTGAGGTTGAAACTAAAGAAGAGGAGGAAACTATAGCAGTTACTCCTGAGATGAGATTCTTCCAATCAGTGTTGAGATCCACAGCTAGGCCAAAAACTGAGGTTTCAATATATGCAGGAGGATTGAATCCAGAAGAATTGATAGACTGGATTAATGGCATGGAGAAATTCTTTGATTATGAAGAAACAGAAGATGAGAAGAAAGTAAATTTTGCTGTCACCAAGCTAAAAGGACATGCAACACTTTGGTGGGATGGAGTGCAGGCAGAAAGAAAGAGTCTTTACCAAGTAATTATCAGCAAACCTTGTTTAGACAGATGCAGAATCTTAGACAAAGGTCTATGATAGTGAGAGAATATACAGAGGAATTCTATAAAGTAAGTATAAGAGCTGGACAAAATCAGGATACAGATGAGAAGGTGGCTAGATATGTGAATGGTCTTAGGATGGAAATTCAAGATGAGATAAGTATACTGTCTCCTAAAACAGTAGAAGAAGATTATCAGGTGGTACTGAAGGCTGAAGAAAAACTCATGAGGAAGCAGTCTACCAGAGGAAGAGGTACTTCCTCTGATCCACAAAGAAGGAGCTCCCCTTAGGCCCATTGTCAACACCATTGGTGGTCCTACCTATCTTCTTGCTAAGTTCCTTGCCTTAAAACTTAAGCCCTTAGTTGGCCGTACAGAGTCCTTCGTCAAAGACTCTACTTCCTTTATTAAGGAGCTCAAGGGCATTAAGCTTGACCCCGAGGACATCCTTGTTAGTTTTGATGTTGTTTCCCTGTACACCTGCATCCCTATAAATGAGGCCATGGAGGTGATCAACCGCCTAACAGATCCTGATACTGCTCAATTAGTTGAGATCTGCCTCACCTCCACCTTCTTCAGTTTTGAAGGAGAGTTCTTTGAGCAAACCTGTGGTGTTGCCATGGGCTCCCCCCTTTCCCCTATCATAGCTAATCTTTTTATGGAAGATTTTGAATCCAAGGCTCTAAACTCGGCACGCCTCCTGCCGAAGCTTTGGAAAAGATATGTAGATGACACTAATGTCATCTGGTCTCATGGCCAAGAGGAGTTAGATCTCTTCTTCGATCATCTCAATAGTCAATCCTCAGCCATTAAGTTCACCAAGGAACAAGAAGTCGATGGTTGCCTCCCGTTCCTTGATATTCTTATTTCTAAGAATAGTGATGGTTCCCTCTCCCACCAAGTGTTTCGAAAGAAAACACATACGGAGCAGTATCTTCATGCCAATTCCCACCATTTCCCGGCTCAGAAGTTGGGTGTTCTCAACACCCTTGCTACTCGTGCCCTTAGGATCTTTGATGAAAAAAGCTTTGAGAAAGAGAAATCCCACCTCCTTAATGTCTTTTTTGAGAATGGTTATAGTAAGTACTTGGGTCAGAAAGCTTTCCTCAAAGCCGCCAAAAATTCATTAACTAAAAGAGAACCGAAAGAGCGGGTCCCAGGTGTCCATCTTCCGTTTGTGCAGGGGACTACTGATAAGATTGCTAGGATTCTTAAGAAGCATAATGTCCCCTCGACCTTTAGACCCCTCAACACCATTCGTAAATCCCTCAGATCTGTGAAGGATCCTATCGACCCTAAGGACATGAAAGGGGTTTATATTATTCCTTGTTCCTGTGGGACCCCCTATATTGGTGAGACTGGTCACTCCATTAATCAAAGGATTAGTGAGCACGCAGCTGACCTCAAGCATAGGAGAACCAAGTCTTCCGCTTTAGCTGAGCATGCAGAGAGTACCAAACATCATGTATGTATAGAGGAGGCGAGTGTTATTGCTAAGGTTTCGCAGTTCCATCACCGCAAATTTAGGGAAGCCCTTGAGATTGAGAAAAGACCGAACAATCTCAATAGAGAAGACGGAAGGAAGATCAGTAGTTGTTGGATCGCAGCCCTCTCTTCCTAGTCATTTTCTTCCCTTCCTCCTTTTTTTTTTTTTTTAGCTTTTTATCCCGTATCCTTCTCTCATGGGCCTTTAGTCTTTGATGAGATTCTGTATTAGTTATGGGTCTCGGCCCTCTCCTCTTAGTCGCTCTTCAAGGTTATGTTATTTATTATAAGATATTTAGGTTATAATTATACATCTTTATTAATAAATTTATGAAATATTATTATGATAAATCTAATAATAATTCTATACCTTGAAATCAATCTAGGATAATATGCTAGTTTAACCCTTAATTAAACTTTTAATTAATTTAAAAAATAAATAAATAAATAAATTTTACTCTTTCTAACCCCCTAAAATTTTCTATAATATCTATCAATAACTACTAATTTAAAAATGATTTTATTTATTTTAATATATAAATTAAGTCCCTTTATCTTTAATATATATATAACTAACTATGTATATTCTTTACTCTATTTAATAACTTTTTAACTAACTATTAATTTAAATTAATTAATTTATTTTATGATATTTTATTTTATAATTTTAATATAAATCCCTTTATCTTTAATATATATATATATATATATATATATATATAACTATATTTAATAACATTTTAACTAACTATTAATTTAAATTAATTAATTAATTTTATAATATATTCATTACTCTATTAATAACTTTTTAACTAACTATTAATTTAAATTAATTAATTTATTTTATGATATATTCATTTATAGTCCCTTTAACCTCGATTTTAATAAGAATATAACTAACTAACAATTTGATATTTATTTGAATTAACTTAATTATTAAAATATAGGTCATGCCCTTAATCCTGTCCAACTAACCGTCTCCTAGTCAAATTTAGCCGTTGCTTGGTCAAGAAATATAGCCGTTGGATGTTCTGCTCTGACTATTTATTATGTAAAGCTAGATCTGATTCTTCAACTTGTCCTAACAATGAACCACACTAGTTGGTTCGAAACGTGTCGACAAATGAAATTTCATGTGATTTACGCCGAAGAATCTCTCATAAATTTGATATGGATCACAGAAGCCTCAATTCAACAGAAGAGGTACTTTCCGAGGAAAAGGAAGTCAAGGTGGTAGAGGAAGATCTACAGCACATAGAGATGGAGCTAGCAATAGCTCAACCCAGCATGCAACCACAGGAGGTGATGGAGGTGGCAGAGGGAGTTTTTCTAGAGGAAGAGGAGGCAGAGGCAGAGGAAGAGAAGTAAGATGTTACAGATGTAACAAACTGGGACACAGAGCTTTTGAGTGCCCAGAGAATGCAGGAACAAGTCAGAGGAATGTAATTGTTGCTCAAGTTGAGGAAGAAGCAACAACAGTGACAAAAGAAGAAGATGTACCAGAGAGAGGAGAATATTTGGTAGTCAATAAATTTTTGCTCAAGCCAGCAAAGGAGATAGTTGAACCATCACAAAGAAAGACTTTGTTCAGAACAGTGTGTAAGGTTCAAGGGAAATGTTGTCAGATGATCATTGATAGTGGCAGCACTGATAATTTGGTCTCTACAGAAGTGGTGGAGAAATTGAAGTTGAAGACAATGAGACATCCAACACCTTACAAGGTGTCATGGTTACAAAAGGGACATCAGTTGTTAGTGAATGAACAATGTGAAGTGGAGTTGCAGTTGGGCAAATATAAGGATAAAATTTTATGTGATGTGATGCCTATGGATGTGTGTCACATATTGCTTGGGAGACCTTGGCAATATGACAGAGGAGATATGCATGATGGAAAAGGAAACACCTACAAGTTTGGTAAAGATGGTGTCAATCATACATTGTTGCCTATGGGAGAAGAGGATGCACCAGGAAAGAAGACTGATCCAAAAACTCTATTACTAGGAGGAAAGGAATACTTATAGCAGATTGAAGAAAATGAGGTAAATTTTGTTGTAATTTGCAAGCCCAAAGTAATAATGACTTCTACTAAAGTTTCTAATTTACCCATTGAAATTCAAGAAATGTTGGGCAACTATTTTGATATCATTGTTGATGATTTTCCTAATGAGTTACCACCCATTAGAAGAATTAGCCATCATATATATTTGATTCCTGGAGCAAATCTACCAAACAAAGCAGCTTACAGAATGACTCCCACAGAAAATTAAGAGGTTAGAAAGCAGGTTCAGGAACTGCTTGAAAAAAGATTGATTAGAGAAAGTTTGAGTCCTTGTGCAGTACCAACAGTGTTGAGTCCAAAGAAAGATGGAGGTTGGAGAATGTGTATTGATTCAAGAGCCATCAATAAAATCACAATCAGGTACAGATTTCCTTTACCTAGAATTGAAGATTTGATGGATTGTTTGAGTGGAGCAAAGTATTTTACAAAACTAGATCTTAAGAGTGGGTATCATCAGATAAGGATAAGAGAAGGGGATGAGTGGAAAACTGCTTTTAAGACAAATGAAGGATTGTATGAATGGAGATTAATGCCTTTTGGGTTGTCAAATGCACAAAGTACGTTTATGAGACTCATGAATGAAGTTATTAAAGAGTTTATTGGTAAATTTGTAATAGTATATCTGGACGATATATTAGTTTACCGCAGGTCTAAGGAGGAGCACATGAGACATCTAAATTATGTCCTACAAAGGTTACATCAAGAGAAATTATTGCTGAATTTAAAGAAATGTTCATTCATGAAAGAGGAATTAGTGTATTTGGGTTTTATTATTTCCGCTGAAGGGTTGAAGATGGATCCAGAGAAGATCAAGGCAATCATGGAGTGGCCTTCACCTAAAAGTATTTTTGAGGTAATAAGTTTTCATGGTCTTGCTTGTTTTTATAGGAAGTTCATAAAGAATTTTAGTAAGATCAATGCTCCTATTGTTGAGACTATAAAGAAGGATAAACAACCATTTAGATGGATTGCTGAAGCAGAAAAGAATTTTCAGCTGTTGAAGAAGAAGATCACTGAAAAACCTATTTTGGTTCTACCTGATTTTAGTAAACCTTTCCAAGTGAAATGTGATTCCAGTGGAGAAGCTATTGGAGGTGTTTTAAGTCAGGAAGACAAACCTATAGCTTATTTTAGTGAAAAGCTGAATGATTCAAAGACGAAGTATTCTTCTTATGATAAAGAGTTTTATGCAATTGTGCAGTCATTGAAGAAATGGAGACATTATCTAATGTCAAAAGAGTTCATACTTTATTTAGATGACCATGCATTGTAGTATATTATGCAGTAGCCAAAGCTTAACCAGAAACATGCCAAATGGGTAGAGTATCTCCAGGGCTTCCATTTTTTCTTGAAGCATATAAATGGCCAATCAAACAAAGTTGCAGATGCTTTAACTAGGAGAAATACATTATTTCAAGAGAGTCAAATTCAAGTGTTGGGTTTTGATTTTCTTAAAGAATTGTATGAGACAGATTTAGATTTTAAAGAGGCATTTGAAGCTCGTAAGAATCCTGTTTTCATGGATAGGAATAAATGGTTGGATTATATCTTACAAGATGGATTGTTGTTTAAGAGAAATCAGCTGTGAATACCAAATTGTTCTATGAGGGAGAGCTTAATAAAAGAGAAACATAGTGGTGGACTTGCATGACATTTTGGTATAGATAAGACTTATGAATAGTTGAACGGATTTTATTTCTGGCTGAAAATGAGATTTGAAGTAGAAAAGTATGTGAAAACTTGCAAAGTCTGTCAATATGCAAAGGGAAGAAGCCAAAACACAGGTTTGTATGTTCCATTACCAATTCCAGATAGGCCTCGGGATATGGTAAGTATTGATTTTGTTTTGGGCTTACCAAAGACTCAAAGAGAAAATGATTCAATTTTTGTTGTAGTGGACATATTTTCAAAAATGGCACATTTTATTCCATGTTATAAAACTAGTGATGCTACTCATATTGCTAATTTGTTTTTCAAGGAGATTGTAAGATTGCATGGGTTGCCTAAGAGTATTGTCTCAGACAGGGATTCCAAATTTGTTGGACATTTCTGGAGGACACTATGGAAAAAGTTGGGAACTAAACTAAGTTTCAGTTCTGCCTATCATCCACAGACTGATGGACATACTGAAGTTGTGAACAAGAGTTTGGGTAATCTTTTAAGGAGTCTTATTGCAGAAAATCCAAAGCAGTGGGATCAAGTATTGGCACAGGCTGAATATGCATATAATGACTCACCTAACAGGAGTATAGGGCAGAGTCCATTCCATATAGTTTATGGAATGCATCCAAGAGGAGTGTCTGAGTTAAGAAACTTGGGAAAAGATGAGATGAGAAGTGCAGAGGGAGAAGATTTTGCTTCAGAAATACAAGCAATACATGAACAAGTGAAACAACAGCTACAGGATAGCAACATCAAGTACAAAAACATAGTAGACATGAGAAGAAGAGAAGTGAACTTTGAAGTTGGGGATTTGGTTTTAGCACACCTAAGGAAACATTTCTACAGAGGGAGTATAACAAATTGAAGTTCAAGAAAATTGGACCATGCAGAGTATTAAGGAAATTTTATGCAAATGCATATGAAATTGAATTACCCCCTGATGTTGGAATATCTCCAATTTTCAATGTTGCTGATTTGTACAAATATGAAGGTGAAATTGAAAATGATACAGAAGAAGACCAAGAGACACAAGAAATTGACTGGGTAAAACAGCTACATACAACAAAGGAATTATAGCCAAAAAGGATTTTAGACAAGAAAGTGTTCAAGAAAACCAAAGGACAGGAGTACTTTCAGTATTTGGCCAAATGGAAGGATCAACCAATTGCTGAAGCTACTTGGGTAATAGAAAACATGCTATAGAAATTGGGCAATTCTGTAGAAGAGCTCATGGACAGTAGCCCATGAAGAATTTTGTCCTCAGGAGTCTGATACATGAGCATAAGGCTTGAAGACAAATTCGAAGGATTATTCCAAAAATACAAAAAAATATTGCAAGCAAAGGAGTGGGATCCTTTAGCCATCAATTTCCATGTTTTTCTAGTTAAGCATAGAGCTAGAATATAGGATTTGATCATGATGTAATAAATTTTAGTTAGTCAGCTGTAGTGGACATTCTCGAGGAGAATGCGTCGCAGGACAGATAGGGTTAATAAATTTTAGCCTTTGAATTAGGATCTGGTTGTTAGGATGAACCAGTACTTGTGTAATTTTCACACTATTGTAAGGGGATTTTGATTGTTAAAGAAATTTGGCTTTCCTGGAGCGAATTCAGTAAATTGGGAAAATTTAGTTTCTGAGTATGTGAATGAGAAATTCCCTATCAAATCCCGAAGGATAATCTCCTTCGAAACCTCTGTGTTTATTGTGAAATTAGAGGGTCAATTGGTATTCTGTGAGATGAATGAAATTGTGTTGACTGTGTTAAATTCCATGTTTTCTTTTTAACTGAGTTTCTCGTGATTTCTGAGTGTATTGAGCGGGAGGTCAAGATCAGCGGAGGAGGACCAAGGACGCAGCGCATGAAGATTGATTTTGGACCAATAGATCTCGGTCGAGACAGATCAACGGTGTTTGGGCGAGGAAGTTACCCGACAGTTAACAAGGAAGAGCGGTTGGAGAAAACCACAAGTGGATTTCGGGCGGAGGAAAGGATGTAAGTGGTAGTTCCCCCATTGGCTCTTATTCCATATGCACAGTGACACATAGCAACGAGGAGAGAGAGGGAAACCACTTATCGAGAGGATTTGGAGTGCGCAAGTTAACGGGCTGATATGTGTGTGAGCCATTAGATCTGGTGGAGCGAGATCGATGGTTGACAGATGTGGAGCAAGTTCGAGGTCGGGGAGTGTTGTGACCGTTGGATCTTGAATAGATCAACGGTGAAGAAGTGCTGACGAGTTTTTAGAAGGAAGATTTCAAATTTTATTAAACTATGGTTTGTATTACCGTCAGGTCTGGACTAGTGGAAGTTTAGCGGAACTATGCAACTTTTGGAGGGGTCTGCTAACTTAGCGGAAGCTCTAAGGTTATCAGTGGATGATAGAGAGCCCATTGAACCAGAAATTATCCCCGCAAACAGAAGTAGAAGATATAATCTGACAATTTGGGAGATTAACACTCTTGCCTATACCCAGACCGCCGTCAGGAAACAAAGTTGAAAGTAGTTAAAAATTCAATTCGCTCTTGGGCTCGTCTTTCCTTCAAGCCTCCCAGAGTCGAGAAGGATTATATATTAATGCAGCTGGACAGACTTTAAGAAAAGATGGAAATAGGCCAAATAATGGAGGAACACTTGGATAACGAGAAGATATTGAGCTCTCAGTTTCTCTCCCTTAGTCGTCAGGAGGAGGATTATTGGCAATTGAAATCAAGGAGTCTTTGGCTTAAAGATGGGGGTTGTAACACAAATTTATTTCATAAAAAATCTCGGGCACATGAAATCAAAAACTAAATCAAAGAAATAACCCCAGAAGGTAACCAAAATTTTTTATCCTTCTCTTAAATTAAACAAGAGGCCTTTTTATTCTTCAACAATATTTACTGAGAAAATAAGGCAAATGATCATGGTGAAGTTTAGAACTTTATTTCTTGTCTTTTATTGTTTCCCCTATGGAGAAGCAACAAATTTTGAAGCCCATCAAGGAATAAGAAGTCCTAGATGTGATCTAGTCACTAAATCCTAAAAAATCCCCCGTCCTAATGGATTTCCTACTGGAATTAAGGAATTGTTGAGGGAGGGGGGGGGGGGGTGAATCAATAATTTAAGAAACTATTTATTTTCTTTTCTTACTGTTCTTATAGTTCCCTCTTATGTTCTTTCATATGTGAAAGCATTCATTCATAAAGCATTCAATCTTATAAACTGTCAGAAAACATACTCAAACAACAATCTCATGACTAACATACATTTGACACAATGTTTTCACGTGGAAACCCAGAGGAAAAAAACCACCAATTTGTTGTTTGTTTTATGATGTAATTTAAGCACCAACTTAATTACATCTATTTGTTTGTGAGAACCCACTCATTGGAGGCACCAACCCCCTTTTGTTTAGCAAGAACCAACTTGATAAGAGGTACCAACCTCTTTTGTTTAGCAAGAACCAACTTGCTTATAGGCACCAACCTCTTTTGTTTAGCAAGAACCAACTTGCTTATAGGCACCAACCTCTTTTGTTTAGCAAGCACCAACTTGCCAAGAGGTACCAACCTCTTTTGTTTAGCAAGCACCAACTTTCCTAGAGGCACCAACCTCTTATGTTTAGCACGCACCAACTTGATAAGAGGCACCAACCTCTTAAGTGTGTAGGAACCAACCTGTCACTGGCACTGTTTTACTATTTCATACGATTTTCATACTGAGAACAGAGGCATACAAATTACAAGTAAAATACCAACTTAATGGTTGCCTGCAAATTCAACTTCTACACTCTGCTTTCTGAACACTTGTGGTAGTGATCCTCTTGTTTCCCATTGTCTAGTCAATTTAATGTCTCAAATTTCTCTACATAAATTATCAATCCGGGTATCGTAAACTGATGAAGTGTGGTGCACTATATGTGCTTAGTTAACCTTTCTCTTACTTCGTTGTTTTATAGTTTATGTTGTTTTTGGGGTTTTGTTCTTGTTGGTTTTCTAAAGTGTTTAATGCAAATGGAAGTCCTATTCTAAGGTCTTAAGAATACTTTTAAAGGACAAGTATGGATAAAGATTTCAAGACAAGGCCTATGTCCTTAATGGTAATTTCCAAAACTTAGCACTTCAAAAGAACTTAAAACATGTTATTGATGGAGTTAGTTTTTAAACAAAAATGTGAATATACAACTAGTTCAATCAAAATAAAATGCAATAACCAAACAATGAGCTAATGACTATGAGACCCAGTATCCTTGTTGCTTCAGAAAAAGGACAAGATGATTCTATCATGTCATTAGTTCAATCAAAATAAAATACAATAACCAAACAATGAGCTAATGACTATGAGACCTAGTATCCTTGCTGTTTCAGCAAAAGGACAAGATGATTCTATCATGTCATTAGTCCTTAAAAGGCTATGTGCATCACTAATCTACAATCAACTTGAAAGCAATTTATGTACAGCTAATATACATGAGAAAAATGTAAAACAACAGTAATCAAAACAACTTTGTTATGTACAACTAATATACATGAGAAGAATAAAATGAAAAATTAAATGACAACTATACAAGGCAGGGGCCCCCTACTACCTATGAAATCAAAGCAAAATTAAACACACTTGCATGAATTAAAATTGCATGAATGAAAAATCTAATATACCTTACATTCTACAAAGCAATATTTACAAAATGAAATCTACTCTACCTTACATCCTGATGTGCTCCATAACATCTACTTCACATCTCCTTCCATGTTGAGAACATCAAAGCTTTATTCAAATTCTTCAAAAGTACAAATTACAACAAAGCTCTCCAAAGCTTTCAAAAGCCATCAAGGAAAAACTACAAACTTAAGAACTAGGGACTAAAAGACTAAAAAGGACTAACAAATGAAGGAGAGAGATCTCCTATTTATACAAAAAGATGAGAGCCATCTTATTAATGAGAATCCATGAATCTCTCCCTCTACCTCTAGAGTCCTAATCAAAATAGGAACTGATAAGACACATGTCTTTTTAGAGTTACAATACAATTAGGAGATGTGACACATATCCTCATGATCCCATGATTCTTTCCAACCAAATTCGAATTTGGCCTTAGAGTGCCACATAAGGGTCTTCTAGAAGTCTCCTTTCAACCTACACATGTCAACAACCTCAACCCATTTGTTAGGTATAAGCCTATGCACATTATTTTCTAATTTTTAACCACAAATTCACTTAAAAGACTTAGAAATAATAAATATTGGAAAAACATAAAGGTGGCCCAATGATAATGAAAGTGGGATGAATGTGGTGACATAGTAGTGAAATGGAGGTGAAATGGAGGTGATATAATGGACATAATAGTGAAAGTGTAATGGAAATGAATGACATTTTCAACACTGAACATACCCCCCAACTGAAGCTATTGCATGTCCTCATGCAATATATATTACATTAACTCTTTTTGATCATTGAGCTTTGGCTTAATTTTGCATGATATCATTTGATAACTTCATATTTCTGCAAAGTGTTTTTCTTGAATTGCAACATGGTTGGTTCTTGTGTTACAACCATTTTTTTTTTTTTTTTTTGTTGCCTTCTATTTTGATCTTTGAACTTTGCATAATGATATTTTGATTATTGTTGCAAAGTATATCTTTATTGGATTGCATGATGGTTGGTTCTTGTGTGACAACCATGATTTTGTTTGTATCCAATTTATCCTTTAAGCACTTTTTCAAAAGCCATTGTATGCTCATAATAGCAATGTAATAATTAATATATGTTGGAAGTATGTGAGCTCCTGAATATGATATGGACATGGCAAGATATGAATATGAATGTATTCCCCCCCAACTGATGGTATTGGCAATTTTATGAAATGAGGAAGAGAAATGTTTTTCCAATAATTATCATTCTAGCTTTTTATGGAATTCTATGGTCAAAAGTTAGAAAATGACGTACCTTCACTTACCCTTTGGAATTGATGAGTTGTATGTGTGGTGGCTGAAAACTTCTGATCATATTCTTCTTCAAGTGGCTGAACAAGAGGAGTCATGGATAGAGAGATAAGATGACTTTTTATTGCTTCTACTAAAACTTGCTGAATCTGCTCCAAAATGATGAAAATAATAGTCTTCATGTCTTCAAAATTCATTGGCACAATTCCTACTATGTGAAAAGATGTTCTGATGTTGAACATAGTAGGAAATTGTTGGCTTAGTAGCCATTAATGGATGCCACTAGTCAACACGAGAACTCTCACCATTGATGACAATGAGAGTCAAGATACCCAAACACATCTTGCTAGGTACGAATGAATTTGCTGATGTCGAGTCACCTAGAAGATCTGACGAACAAGGGACATTAATGTATTCCCATTGTTTGTCAGCATGAGGACTTGCCATTAAGGCATGCAAGCCTCAAGGTGTCTTTACAAAGAACTTAGACTCAAAGGACTATGGACTCAATAATTTGCATTGAAGCAGGGCTTATTTGCGGAATGAAAATGACAAGGAATGGAAAATGAAAATGGAAGATGGCAATAGAGAGTAGAAATGGCAATGGGCAATAAGCATATGAATGAGCCTCTTGCTTTTATTTGTGGGTTATGAATGGACAAAAAGAGATGGAAAGTGTATGTGAATGAAAATGGAAAATATGGAGTGGAATGAGGTGAATGGTTTATTATGAAGTATGGATGTGATGGATGGATGTGATGGAGACAAAAGTATCTGAAAGTTTTTTTTTTTTTTTCAAGTGTTTGGATCTGATTTTGCATCAGCATATTTCCTCTTTGTTGCTGATCATCCTCTTATGAAACAAATTGGTCTCCTAGAGAGACACCATTCTCTTTAGTCATTTGTCCTTCCTCCTGGAACCTGCAAAAAAACTAATACTTCTTCTGCAATGGAATGTAAGATTATCAAAGGAGAGAGGTGATCAATCTCTCTAGTTATGATATTTATACACAAAACTAAGAATTTGTATTAATGAAACAAGTTCTCAAAGAAAAACTCAAAAGAATTTATACCTGCTTTGGAATTAGTGCCTCAAGTTGATGTTGCTTCTTTTCAGCAATTTATTTCATTATTTGCCATTTCAAACTCTAATGATAGATTTCTCATTGTATAGATCTTGTTGAGATCTTTCCAATGATAGTTAAATCATCAAAATCTGATTTTGTATGAAAAAGTTAGGCTGATTTGAACAATGAGGTTTTTTCTGGATGCAGAATTGGAGAACAGCTGCGGAATGTGCACAGTTCTGTAGCTAAAAATCTTGAATACAAAGTTAGCCATTCATCTTTCATCATCAGTCCAAAATTAATCAATACCTTCAGAAAAGTGAGAAAATAACTTGTTCAATTCATTGATTCAAAATTATTATTTTTTCTTGACATGCAGCGACTCAGTGTGGCGACTCAGTGTGGCGACTTAGTGATAACATGCAATTTGACTTCCCTTTGATCGGGGTCTTTTTCATCAAATTTGATCGAATGAATAGGACACCATCCATGTACTGACATTCCCCCAGCTACCCATGTGACTTGTTTTGCTTGATGACACCTGCAACATAGCATTTAAGAAAACAGCTGCGGAATCCGGGATTGGCTGCGGAAACCGGGATCAGCTGCGGAAACCCCTGTGTGAGCTGCGGAAACGCTGTGTGACATTAATAGTTTATAGCATCAGCCAAAAGAAAGTTAAGGTGTAAACGAACTGATCTTCCATATGATAGCCTTTTCCATGGAAATAGCAAAGGAACCACCCTTTTTGATTGCAGAAGTGGTGAACCTGAAGGATGTTGTGCTTGACTCAAAGTCCATACACGTGAAGATTGTAAAATGCAATGTTTCTTCTGCTTCAAAACTCACTGCAGTAAAAGACTATTGTAGCAAGAACACAATTGCAAATGATGAGAATTTACACAATTATGTATTGCTGGAGACTACAATGGCAGATGGAAAACTATTCCCATGATTAATGCTACTGACTGCTAATCTTTTGAAATAGTGTAAGTGCCCCCTCAAGACAACTAACTTAACTAATGCAATTCACGGTTCAGCTCTGCCAAGCTTTCCCATTCTCGGCTTTCAACTCCGGCTGAAAATTTTACTGTGTGTGGACGTTCAAGGGAAAAACAAGCTGATTACGGGATTCTTGAGGCAAGTGGAGTGGCCATAATCGAATTGCAAGGCGTATTGGTGACTGTAATCAAGGTTTGAAGCACAGCCGTGGAGTTTGCAGCGGGAATGGAGAGTAGAAATGGTATGAGTACGAGGGAGTAGAAGATAAACAACGGAAATAAGAGTTATACGGTGGAGAAGAGCCGTAATGAAACTGGTCACTTGGTTCACGCCACGTCTATCAATCGGCTGTGAAGAGCCGTATCCAACCAGTTTATGTAATGGAGCGCCGTCTGGGATTGAAACTGCTGGTTTTAATGAATTGCAACGGGTGGCATATGGGCAGAGGACGTGGTGGCAAAGAGTCCAGCACATAATCAAATTGGAATTCTCCTTCTTCAGGCACGCGGAATTAAATCAGCATTCAAACTACCAGTTAATTAACTCAATTTCTTCACGCGGCGGCAAAAAAGAGGCTCCAAAGAACCGAAGATTTCTCCCAGACCGCCACAAATTTCTTCAAACGGTTTCTGGGTTATCTAATTAACCCACCTGGCAAAAAACCCGTGTTTTAGTTTTTTAAAATTCGTCTCCATTTGGGCAAATCGAACGTTTGAAGTTTGACGTTTTTTTCTGTGTTTACGTTTTTCCTGAGTTAACTGTTCTCACTGTTCTGCATTGTTGCATTCGTTTTTCTTGCTTGATCTACTGTTTTGCAGGTGTATTACACAGGTTCAATCATTGTCCCTAGTCATTGGCTTTTCTCCATTGCCGATAGTACCTAGTCGTAGTTACCGTTGGAAGTATTAGCTAGAAGGTAGATGCAGCTAGGCAGTGCATTAAGTTCTTGTCAATCAGGAATTAGGTCTAGTCCATGGAAAGACTCATTGGACACTCAGTTAAGTGCGTGAACCTCTGGTCAACATGAATGAAGCTCTGGTCTGCCCGTGAATGAAAGAATGAAGCTCCTTTCAGTGCAGCAATTAGCTCTTGTCGGTGCAGCTAGAAGTTATTGCCTTGAGACAGAGAACATCATTCCAATAAGAAGAGACAGTATTTGCTATGATCTTAGAGGGTAGGGTATCTAGATAGGACGCATACAGATGACTTATATGAGCTGACCTAGAGCATAGAGAGACAGTGGTTTTTAACTGCTGAAAATGAAGTGCTTATCTATTCCATTGTTGCAATGGTTATGAGCACATTTTAGTGAAACCTCTTCTCTTATTTGCTGAAGATGAATTATTTGATTAATCTGACGCTAAATATCATCTTCCTCACTGTCAGATTCCTACAATAATCTCATGACCAGGACTACAAGGGATGTGTTAAACACTATATCAATACCATAAGTAAGACACTACGCCATTGTTTGATGGTGGTAGTTTCACACTGTTGACCCTTATCAGAGATCTATGTGGGAGACAAGAAATTCCAATCCAATCACAGGAAAGACACATTAATAAAGAACACACTATTTGAAGAGTCACGAAGCCACAGCGAAAACTAGGAATGGAGATAGCCATAGATTGTTTTTCTTTTCTGAAATTGTAAAATTTTATAAAAAGGATTAATGATTTTCAATTTTAGGCAACAAATACTTCAAGAAAAACATGCTAAAAACATGACTTTGACTGAGGTCTTAGGCTGGTTTTTCATCGATCTGAGTTGGGTGACTAAGATAGGATCCATGTCGAGACAATTCTGGAGATGCCCATGTGGTCGGTTTTTTCATTGGATGCCTGTAACCTGCTAAACCTTGAAATAGCTGTGGAATTCTCAGCTAGCTGCGGAATCAGGGCAGTTTCCGCAGCTAAGTTGCAAAACCTTATTTGAACAGGATACAGTGTTTTGAAGACCACTACAAACCATAACCAGACAAGTTTGGACAATTTGAACCTATCAAAGCAGTTGAGTTTCATTTTTTTATCATTTTTTTTTTTATTGAATCAATTGAAATTTTGAAGTTTATTTTGTCTCCTTTTTTTTTCTTTTTTACATAATAATTCTTTTTCTGATCCTCCAGATTACACAAAGTGCAAGAGGAGAGCATACTCAAGAATTATTAACTTTTTTTTTTTTTTTTTACATAACAATCATTTTTCTGATCCTCCAGATCACACAAAGTGCAGGAGGAGAGCATATTCAAGAATTGTTAATTTTTTTTTTCAGATGTAAGAAATAAGGTCTCCTAATTACACTTCCCCGGCAACGGCGCCAAAATGTCTAGTCAATTTAATGTCTCAAATTGCTCTACATAAATTATCAATCCGGGTATCGTAAACTGATGAAGTGTGGTGCACTATATGTGCTTAGTTAACCTTTCTCTTACTTCGTTGTTTTATAGTTTATGTTGTTTTTGGGGTTTTGTTCTTGTTGGTTTTCTAAAGTGTTTAATGCAAATGGAAGTCCTATTCTAAGGTCTTAAGAATACTTTTAAAGGACAAGTATGGATAAAGATTTCAAGACAAGGCCGATGTCCCTAATGGTAATTTCCAAAACTTAGCACTTCAAAAGAACTTAAAACATGTTATTGATGGAGTTAATTTTTAAACAAAAATGTGAATATACAACTAGTTCAATCAAAATAAAATGCAATAACCAAACAATGAGCTAATGACTATGAGACCCAGTATCCTTGCTGCTTCAGAAAAAGGACAAGATGATTCTATCATGTCATTAGTTCAATCAAAATAAAATACAATAACCAAACAATGAGCTAATGACTATGAGACCCAGTATTCTTGCTGTTTCAGCAAAAGGACAAGATGATTCTATCATGTCATTAGTCATTAAAAGGCTATGTGCATCACTAATCTACAATCAACTTGAAAGCAATTTATGTACAGCTAATATACATGAGAAAAATGTAAAACAATAGTAATCAAAACAACTTTGTTATGTACAGCTAATATACATGAGAAGAATAAAATGCAAAATTAAATGACAACTATACAAGGCAGGGGCCCCCTACTACCTATGAAATCAAAGCAAAATTAAACACACTTGCATGAATTAAAATTGCATGAATGAAAAATCTAATCTACCTTACATTCTACAAAGCAATATTTACAAAATTAAATCTACTCTACCTTACATCCTAATGTGCTCCATGACATCTACTTCACATCTCCTTCCATGTTGAGAACATCAAAGCTTTATTCAAATTCTTCAAAAGTACAAAGTACAACAAAGCTCTCCAAAGCTTTCAAAAGCCATCAAGGAAAAACTACAAACTTAAGAACTAGGGACTAAAAGACTAAAAAGGACTAACAAATGAAGGAGAGAGATCTCCTATTTATACAAAAAGATGAGAGCCATCTCATTAATGAGAATCCATGAATCTCTCCCTCTACCTCTAGAGTCCTAATCAAAATAGGAACTGATAAGACACATGTCTTTTTAGAGTTACAATACAATTAGGAGATGTGACACATATCCTCATGATCCCATGATTCTTTCCAACCAAATTCGAATTTGGCCTTAGAGTGCCACATAAGGGTCTTCTAGAAGTCTCCTTTCAACCTACACATGTCAACAACCTCAACCCATTTGTTAGGTATAAGCCTATGCACATTATTTTCTAATTTTTAACCACAAATTCACTTAAAAGACTTAGAAATAATAAATATTGGAAAAACATAAAGGTGGCCCAATGATAATGAAAGTGGGATGAATGTGGTGACATAGTAGTGAAATGGAGGTGAAATGGAGGTGATATAATGGACATAATAGTGAAAGTGTAATGGAAATGAATGACATTTTCAAGACTCAACACCCACTACAACACCTTCTCTTTTCTCTGCTTTCTCTTCTCAGGGATCTCCACTGTTTCACCGCATCACTACCCTTGCAACACTCTGATCCAATTCACAGATCACTACTTTTCTCTCAGCTCAAGGCTCTCCACTGTTTCACCATAGCACTACCATTGAAAAGCTCTTTGCCAATACACAACTCACTGTTCTACACTCTCGTAAGTATGCTCACCCTTCTCAATTCTCTCATTGGAGGTTCACAGTTTTGTTCCTATGCTGCTCTTCGCTCAATGTAGTCACTGTCATCATCAATTATTCCCACACATGTACCCTAGGCATGGAACCCCATTCTTCTACTGATTTATGCAAATTCCAGTTCGGTTGTTGTATTAAAATCATAAGGATAGGCAATGATCACTTCTCTGTCATACAACTGGCTCTCGATGCTGTGTATTAACTCTCAGTCCTCCTTTCATATTTCACAGAGGCTCCCCATA
The DNA here is from genome assembly GCA_031772625.1 of Pinus tabuliformis. Lineage (NCBI taxonomy): Eukaryota > Viridiplantae > Streptophyta > Pinopsida > Pinales > Pinaceae > Pinus > Pinus tabuliformis. The sequence goes on along the minus strand of CM062818.1, from coordinate 1,725,311,729 downwards.
CTTATTTATGGTTCACAAGGATCTACATGTACATCATCATGGAGTCTCTATTTTTCATTATTTACAATGTGTGAATGAGAGGTATTTGACCATCAACGTTACAATTCTGCATTAAAAAACACAAATGTTGATTCATACATCTTAATGACACCCTGTACCATCATATCAGATATTTTCATTGCAATGTTGTGTAGTGGTGTAACACTATGAAATAGTCGATTGTCGACCTCCGATCAAGTCTAGCCCCTTTTGCATTAGACCCCTGCTATATCTCCACCATAGGACTTGGTTCGGTGACTAAGTGCCAACCATATCGGAGCCCCCTATATCGATGTTTTTCATTTGTGGCCAATGTGCCAGCAACCACAAACCTGCGATCATTGATCTCCGATTTTTAAGCTCCTTCCGCTCAGCCCTTACCGCATACTTCTCACCATAGGACCGAGGGCGGTGACTGGGGGCTTGGCCTTAAGGTGCTAAGTCTTTCAGCACTCTGTTGAGGGCCTTTGGTTCCCTTATAAAGTGTTGCACCCTTGGTTTCTTGTCTTTCCTCTAGACCATGTGCTTACCACATCAGAGCCCCTTATCGATGATTTCCACTTTGTGACAATGTGTTGTCCATCACAAATCATCGATCACCGATTGCCGATTGGAACCTCTGTTCAGCCCTAGCCCTTGGTTCCCTTAAGCCTTTGCGACCACCTGCTATCCTACATCCCACATCTTGGAAAAATTTCATTGTGGCACATGAGCCAACCATTACAAACCTCCGATCGCTGATTACCGGAGTGACGTCATCTCATGCCACATGGCATATTCTGACCAGTGACATGTGTCACTTAAATATGGCCCATTAGGCCATCCATAAACATCGAAACAACTTGCCACGTGTCCCTCCATACTGTGATGTCATGCTGATGCAAGCGGCCACGTGTCCCTTATCAGAACCAATCAGATCCTTCCACTTGTCCTCATCGGAGCTCCTCTGATGTTGCCTTCTATCCTTATCAGAGCCAACCGAAAGCCTCCACGTGTCTTGCCTCGAGGAGAGAGAAAGGGAGTCTGATGACACTACACTCCATGTTGCTGAGAGTCTTGTGAGGCACTGAATATTGTCCACATGAATCGGGTATTCCTTATCTAATCATAGAAAACTGCCACACATCTTGCTTGCTAGGAGATTTGTGCACTTCATTGTAGCCAATTGTGTCCCAAAAACTAGTAAACTCCTAAGATTGATTAGTGTTGACCACTGAAGGCCTCAAAATGTGGCTTTGATTCTTGTTTCCTTGGTGTCATCCCTCTTGGGAACCTCTTCTATGTAGACCTCTTGTTTTAGTGTTGGGAACTGGAAACAATCTAAAACATTTTTATCTACCACTGTTGCCTTGTCATACTTCCCATACAGTGTTTCAAGAAGTGAAATTCACTGATCCAGCTTGTCTTCAGGAACTCATACAATTGCCTTCGTCAAATTTTCAGAGCCTTTGATAGACAATAATTACAGGAGGTTGATAGCCACTGCACCGCTATTGCTGCTGATGCTCAAACTGAAACTTGGACCGTTCTACCACCTGCATTGGAAACTCCGAAACTCCTTGTGTAGCCATGCAGATTAAGTAGACCATCTTCGACACGACATTTCTGACTAGACCCGTTAACTAATTACTAGGACAACTTTCCATATGCAGACTCAATCGTGTTATTTCTTCATCAGCTAACCTGGACCTGACTCAGATGACATAGCATAGGAAAGGAAAAAGTGGAGTGTATGGGTAATAAAGTTACCATAATGGTAGATGTTAGTGTCGGTATCTTCATCCCTCCATCAATGATCAAATTTCTTTTTTTGCATGCATAGTAGGTGTCCCATCCAATCAGCTGCATTCCATTAGGTCATCGATCAATTGATGGTAGTGGTTCATTATCAATTTCCCTCATGCCATTTACCTGCTGGCCTATTTTCACATGTTCAGGTCATTTACTATCATTTTATTTCATTCCATTTACGAAAATCATTTTTAGGGTTTTAGGTCTCATTAGGTCTAGGGTTTGTCACCATGGTCAGCAAAAACTCAATAAAGGGTCAGCAGGCACATGAGGAGGTCTAATAAATTCACAAAATCAAAATTTCAATGATGTTATGCTAAATAAGTGGTTTTTACCTCAAAACTCTATTTTGAGGTGAAAACAGAGTTTTTATTTCTATGTACAAAATTTTTATGTAATTTCAATATTTTCTATATGTAATAAGTTCAAAGCTATTGCCCTTGCTCACCTTGCCAACTCTAGCCACTACAGACAAAAAACACAAGCATCAATGCATTAGTTTACCAAGTGATCAAGAAAGTCAAGTCAAATGAAAAAAACGGAGCTTATGACCAAAAGTAACTTTGACATTAGAAAAGTGGGTTTGGAATAAGTAAAAAATTAAAGGTCATCCATATATAAAGTGAAAGGGGTGCCATTTGTCATTTCATTGTGCAAAATACCCTTGGAGAGCAAAAAATCGTGATTTGGAGCAAAGGAGATCAAAAAACCTTGTTTTCCAAGCAAACTCCTTTGGTGCTGCGCATCAGAGACAGTGCGTTGCGCATCAGGCTGGCGTTGCGCATCACTGGCTGTCTTACAGTGTAAATTTGCATGGGTGTTGCGCATTAGGAGGGCGTTGCGCATTGGTCTCAATGCGCTGCGCATCAATCCAGAACTTGCTAAATCATTCCAAATTGCTCAACAACCCTAAAAATGCTGCATTTCCATGCTACAAGTAAGTGATCATCATCCTAAAGCTGAATTTGAGGTCATACTTGTGTTCTTCATGAATCTTGCATGTTGAAAGTGAAACCCTAGATTGTCTTCACTGTTTTCCATTCCATTGTGCAATTTTCACTCCACCATCACAAAAAACATCATTAAACCCTTTTCACTCTTTTATTACCCTAAATCACTCCATTTATCCCATTTTCCCATATCCCACTCCCCTAAAACAAATAATTCCCTTCACCAAACCCTAAATCCCTCACTAAACCCTATTTTCAAAAAACTAATCCCTTCATTCCCCAATTCCAATTCCCAAGAGTAAAATCTCTTCATACTCATCACCTTTGTCCTCCCTCATTACCATTTTTCACCATATCATCTTCACATTACTTCCCTAAGACAAACATCAAGCACCATGGCAAGAAACAGTAACTCAAGCTATGAAGAAGAAACACTAAGTGGCAGTTCAAGAGAAAGGAATGTATAGCCTAGGAGACTTCAGAAGGGTGGGAAAATTATCAGAGAGGAACCTATCAGTATTTCTGAACTCCTTGCTTGCCCCCTTGCCACCACTTGCTTCAGATACCAATCTTGCTTTGAGTTTTGTGAGATGGTTGAGAGGGTTAAGTATCATCATGAATTTCACTCTTTCACCAGCCATTATTGCAGAAGCAACTAGAATGCCATATGTAGGGGAAAGGTGGAACAAAAGACAGAATATCAGCAAGCAACACTATGAACCATACATTAAAGCCAAATATCATAGTAAATTGGGCAGGGTGTTTCCTTTCAAGTTCTTGGAGGACCGGTATGTTCCACTTATGAAACTCATCATCAAATACTTCACATGTGAGGGAAGGTTCTCCAGACTCTATGCTTATCATATCAGATTACTTATGCATTTCAGCAGGGTTAGAATGATGAGTATTCCATATTTAATTTGCAAAAACATAGAGAGGATGACTGTACTTGCAAAGAGAAAACCATACCCACAATAGCTCAACAACATTTATCACTTTGCTGTCATTAAGATTATTGTTGTGCATCAGCTCACTCAGTTGGGAGTGCCATGGGAAACCTTCATTGCCCATGAGATCTTCAAGGGCCTCAATTTTTTGTAGATCTTCAGGAGGAAGGTGGACCTTCCGGGCAAAAAAGAGAGCATGAAAGCAAAACTGAAGAGGCTCACATTCCTGTGTTTCTAACTTATGAAAAAGGCACAAGAAGACTTTTTGTAGCTGCCAAACGAGTACTATCTCCACCAGGGGTGGAAGGGGTCTCGTTTCCTTCACTGGATCATAGGCAAATGCTATCTTCACCTGGGGTGAAAGGGGCTTTGCCTTCTTCTTCAGCAGAACAGGTACAGGACAAAGGAAAACAACAATTTCATGATGAAGGGCCTTCTGAAGGCCAAGATAGGGATTTTTTTTTGGTTGAGGAAGATGACATTGATTTGGGCTCCCAAAGCTCAAGACTCAAGGATGTGGTCATCAAAGAGAAAGAAGCTGAGATCCAAGCCTTATCACTTGACCTTGAGAGGGCTAAATGGATCATTAATTACCTTGAGCAAGAGAATAAGCAATTGGAGGACAAACAAACAATCATGGAGCTGCAAACCATAAGGGAAAATCGGCAAGTGGCAAAAAGAAGGAAAATCAAGATGACATCACTAGAGCAAGAAATAGAGGCTGACCGAGAATCATGGTTGGAAAGAGTGAATATCCACCTTGAGAAGCTGCTTGATAAGGCTAACAAGGAGAAGAACATGTTGCGCCACATGGCTTATCACTACTTGGCCCGGAACAAAATTTGCAAGACAAGGATAAGAAGCCTAAAAGCCAAGTTAAGGAGAGCCTTAAAAGCCAAAAAGGAGCAAGATAAACTTAAAATATTGGTTGAAGCTTCCTTGGCTCAGAAAAGCAATTGATAAGCTTGCCTCTTGCCAATTTTGAAGCAATTTGGAGAAATTTTTGTCATTTCATAAATTTTAATTGCAAAACACGGGAAATTTCATCTGATGCGAAACGCTAGTGGCTGGGAATTTTTCAAAATGGCTTGCATTTTTGGATTCCTCATGGAAAAATACTAAAACCCAGAAAGTTTCATGAAGTTTGGAGGAGATCTGGGTCACCTAAAGGGCAAAAAACACCTAAAAAATGCCCTCTCTACCACTTTTTGGACCCACAGGAAGCAGTCTTGGGAGAAGTGATTTTGAAGGGGCAAATGGACTCCAAATCCAAAAATTCTAGTTGTCCTAGAAAGTAGACAGATAGAGCTTTCCAACAAGCCATCTTGGAGCTAATTTGGTGAAGGGGAAGGCCTTCAAACTCAGCCTTGAAGTGGCGCTGCGCATCAGGCAAAATTTTGCCAATTTTGCTCAAAAACTCAGATTTTCGCCTAGTTTTCTACCAGTTTGACTTTTTCTTCTCTCATGGTCAAATTCATGATGTAATATGATGTAAATTGATGTACTATGATGTAAAAATGATGAAAAATGACTTAAGGAGGTAGATACATTAGTTTTAGGTGGTTTTGAGCTGAATGAATCAGTTTCCATAGTTTTAGAGGCAAGCTGTTCCATTGCCTATTTTTCGGTTCCTTGTTTAGATCTTGTTGAAACAGCTCCTTAAATCATGGATTCGACCCCTGATGGCTAGCATAGGTGGTTTGATGCCTATATCTTGTACTTTCTTAGTCATTTGTCAAGGTTGGACTCTTGTGGATGCATTGAGCTATTTTGTACATCACTTCTGTAGTTTGGCAAGGAAATAAACCAGGGTTTTACAACATTTTGTGGGATTCTTGTGGTAATGTGAATTAGCATTGTTTTCTTCTTAGTAATTCAGTTTATCTTATGTTTATATGTGCCATCATCTCTCTTTTTTCTGCATAACTAAATGAATCAAGTTTAAAAGGTGGAATTCATTGGTGTTTTAGTGCTCTGCCTTGGGGTTTATTTAGTTTTACATGTTTTATACTATTTGAAGAGGACTCATGACATTTTCATGCCCTCTCCAACTTCTCACAAGTATTTAGACTCACCATTACATTCATTTCAAAGTGCTAAAACACTTGCCTACCTCGCCCCACAGAAACCTCTGCAAATCTGAGTTGATTTCCCGGACCCAAAGCTGCCTTCCTCATTTGATCCAGCAAACAACCATTAAAATCAAACAAATTCCTTTGAGCACATACCTAACCTAAAATTAGTATTTATATCAGTCATCTCAAGCCCTAATTGCCAATATCCTAATTGAGATTGACAAGGAGAGAGCCCTCTCCCGACCTGGTAGGGCTAGCTACCAGGTTAAGCGTGGTTTGATGTTACCCTAGACCTGCCTTCCTTCAGCCTGAGGTTGATCTGGGCACTAACAGTAGACACTTATTAGTCATTCCTTCCATAATGAGAAAATATCCTACGGAAATTTAACTGGCAGGTGTATTATTTCCTACTTATTACGGAAAAGACTCGGAGTATGGTAGATAAGACTCATGGAGTGTGTGACCAACTACCCAAACATAGTCAGTTGTGGTGTCATGACATAGATGCTGCCACTAAAATGACCTGCATGTATTATTTACTGGAAAGGAAATGAAAATGCGGACTGAATAGGATGTTGGACTTGTGGAAAGGCTTCAGGCATGTGCTATTCACCCATCCCAGTAAGAATATTCCATCTAGTTGCACTAGCTTCACTGTGCCAGACTCTTTGATTTCCGTAACTATAAACGGACCCAACCAATGCATCTGCAACTTGGCCAGGAACTTCTGAAATTTACTGTCATATAATAGAACATGAGCTCTGACTATGAAATATTTTTTCTTAATATGCCTGTCATGCCAAGCCTTTTGTCTCCTTTGTTCATCAGATTGGTGGAATTTGGCTAAAAACCTTGATTCATCTAACTCCATTAACTCCTCTAGCTGCTTTTGTAATGATGTATCGTCTGTCATTTTAGTAACGTGAGAAATGAAGATACTTGGTACAGTGAACTCTACTGGTACCATAGATTCTCGTCCATACACTAGTTGAAACGTTGTTTTCTTGTGCGACCACTTTACTGTCGTTGGTGTGCCCATAGCGTGGCTAGCACTCATTCATCCCAATCATCTCAGTTTGCTAAAACAATCTTTGTTAGCCCCTTCTCAAGTATCGTATTAAAATCTTCGATCATCCCATTAGCTTGAGGATGGTAAGAGTTTCTCTTATGATGTTGGACCAGGAAATGCTTTAGGAGAGATGCAACTATTTCATTTATGAAGTGAGTTCCTTGGTCGCTGGTTAGGCTCTTCGGACACCCAAACCTGGATATTATGTTTTCAAAGATGAACCTTGCAGCTGTATCAACTATACAATGCTTTACTAAGGTTGCTTCTGCCCACCGGGTGAGGTACTCAGTATTTGTAATGATGTAGCGGGCATGAGAATGACGCGCCAAAAGAGTAATTGGACCAATAAAGTCTACTACACATTTTTAAAAAATCTATACTGTGTGTACAAGATGTAAGGGCAATTCATCCCGATGCGATGGTTTTCCAACCCTTTGACAAAAATCACATCTCTTCACATATTCCTTAGCATCCTTGTGGAGGGTAGGCCACCACAACCTTGCTTGTAAGACCTTTCATGCCGTATCCTTTCCCCTGACATGTCCCCTCACAACCTCATAATGGCATTCGCATAGTACCTCGTGCCTTTTGTGCTGAAGGAGATAGCGTTGCAAGACTTGATCAAGTCCTATATTGTACAAATGCCCGCCGATCAATTGATAGTTTGATTCTCATACTACCATGTGCCGTTTCTACATTGTTGTGTATCCTTTTGGACACTGCCCCATCACCAGGAAGGCAACCATCACCTCCAAGTAATCTGTTATTGGTTCTATGCAGAACAAATCAACATCTGGTAGTTGGTCATCCAGTGACCCTCCATTCTCCCCTGATTCCAATCTTGAAAGGTGGTCTGGATCCACATTCAACCTCCCTGGTTTGATGACAACTTTGAATGTGAATTCCTGAAACAACAGTAACCATCTGCAGATTCTGCCTTCTAGGACTGGCTTTTTGACCAAATACTTTAAAGTCGAGTGGTCTGTGAAGAACTTGAATGGAGCTCCAAGTAGATAGTGTCTAAACTTTTGCAGTGAGTACACCATGGCCAATGCTTCTCTTTCCATTGTGGTATATTTCTTTTCTGCGTTTGCAACTTCCTATTGGCGAAGTAGATCGGGTGATCCAAGTTCCCTTCTCTTGGTTGCGCCAACACTGCCCCTAGAGCAATGCCTGATGCTTTAATGTGTACATGAAACTATTTATTCTGATTTTGATATAACAAGATGGGAGCACTCACCAACTTTTCCTTTAGTGCGTTTAACGCTACTTGACATGGCTCCATCCATTTGAATGCTTTTGCCTTCTTTAGCAGCTTCTCCATAGGAACAGTGATGGATGTGTAGTTGCAGATGAATCAACGATAATATCCTGTGTGGCCCAATGCTGATCAGAACTGCTTCACATTGGTTGGTGGGTCCATATTTTTAATTGCCGCAACTTTCGCGGGGTCCACACCAATGCCATCCTTGCAAAAAATATGGCTTAGTAGTGTTCTGAATGGAACTGCAAAGATGCATTTCTTTAGGTTCAGAGATATTTGTAGCTATCTACATCGGTCAAACATCACTCCAAGTAGGCTGGTATGCTTCTTCAACAAGCTGTAAACTGTCTAATGATCTATGTACACTTCTAGGAATTGATGGATGTAATCCCTGCAGGTGGCTATGACAATCCGAGAGAAGACAACAGGTGCATTCTTCAGGCCGAATTGCATTACATGATATTCATATAACCCCCATTATGTGGTGAACGTTGTTTTCTTCTTGTCCTCTTCTACTATGCGGACTTGATGGTATACTAAGAACCTGTCTGTGAAGGAGTATGCTTCATTCCCCACAATTTTATTTAGGACCTCGTCATTGAAAGGTGTTGGGAATGGGTCATGTATGCAAGCATTGTTGAGACTCTGGTAGTCTACACACAACCTTATCTCTGTGGCACCCTTATTTTTTTTTATTACAATGGGGTTGATCCATTCTTCTTTGTCCACTGGAAAAATGAGTCTTACTTCTAACATTTTATCGACCTCCTTCTTGACCTTCTCTTTTACTCTTGGGTTTAGCTTGTATGGTCTATGCTTCACTGGTCGTGCATCTGACTTCAACATAATCCTCATTTCCCCAATGTCCCCATTGATTCCTTTTAACTCAGCAGCCGAAGCTGGGAATAAGTCCTCATACTCGTACAATAGATCAAAAATTTCCTTAGTTGTATGCTCGTCCCAATAATCCCCAATGGATGCCATCTTGGATATTTCTTCTAAGCCAATGTGGTGCTTCTGTAGCTTGACTGGGAGCAAGTGAGGGGCATCTGTCATAGGTCCTTCCTGAATATCCAACTCTCCTTCAGTTTCTTGAAACTTCAGGTACCTAAGCCCTTCCAAATCATCCTCCTCTGGATCCGCATTAAATTTGCCGCAAGCCATGGACTCTAGATATCCGGTTTCATAAAAATATTGTAGGAACTTCTCATCAACGCAACCTTCCCACAACCTCCCTGAAGTGAAAATAATTATTTTGATGGCATGTAGAGCCTCAATCAATCGTCGGTCACTGTCTCTGAATTAAAAACTGCTACTGAACTGTTCAACCATAGCATCACAATCTCCAGTCTGTCTTCGAATCTCTTCCTGTACATACCATTCTTGAGGAATCGTACCCAAGGTGTGTATGAACATGTGTACCCACAACTCTTTCAAGACCCGTTCCTTATTCCATTTCTCTATGCAGTTCTCCAGATGTCGTCGGGTATTAGATCCCCCTCTATATTTTGTAACTTCTCACGGTCGATCTCCTTCTTGCCTAAACCTCTCCCTCATGGCTTGCTTGATTTTGTCTCAGTCGCGAAGGGTGTTTCTATGTGCTCCCCACCATCACGCTAGGGTGGATTGTAATGCAATGTCCAACAACGGGACCTTGTGTCTTTCCCTTATGGTTCGGTCGAATTCATTCAGAAAGACATCTACCGATTCTATGCCATGGAAGGTGGGATAAGTACTTACCTCTGTTCCAATCCAGTTGATGTGACATATCTTAGCACAACGTTTGGTATCAACCTCATATCCTCCTTGTTGCCAAGCCTCCCAGGAAGCTTTTGAGCTTACCTCTGAACTCTATATGCTCCTCCAACTGACTGATCCCCCTGCTGTGGGATTGATATAGTCCTTCCATTTTCTTGCAGTTAGTTGGTACAATTGATCTAGCATTCCAGACTCATCTCAGTCATCTACAGGTTCTGTCAATCTTGGCCCTTGGTATGGATCTAGTGGCTATATTACATGCATCCCTTCTACCTCAAATATCATCAACTCCTTGTTGAGATCGTTGATAGCATAGTTCTTCTACACCCAGTCAATACCAAGGAGTGATGGGTAGGGGTCCTTGTTTCCCATTATGTCTATTACTTCAAATTATGCATGTGTCTTCACCCCTGCCACATCTACCTCCACGTCCTCCAACCTTCTGATAGGAAGGATGCAGTACTGATTAACCATCTGCAGTTGGATTGTTGATTACTTCAATTTCAGTTTCCCTAGTGCCTCCCATGTTTTTCTAGGTAGAATGTTAACATCTGACCCTAGGTCTAGCATTGTATCTCTAATATGGAATCCTACAACTTGAGCGTCAATTCAGAACTCCCTGCCTGTCCTTTTCTTGTTCCTCAGAATCTTCTCGTATGTCTTTCAGGAAGATTTGTTGAGATTCCTCATTCCCTTCGTTCTTCTTCTGATAAAACTGCTTTCAGATTCCTACGCAACTCTCCTAGCATCTGCTCACTTTCAACGATTTGCAGGAATAATATAAACCATTCCTCAATTGGTCGATAATTTGTGGTTGTGGTCGAGTCTGACACCTTATCCTTTTGGGAGTCTGTTAATTTTTCAAACAACTTTACCGCGTCTTGATAGTATTGCTTCTGTTTTCTAGGGTTGTGGGAGCGCTTCGGGGACACCACCCGAACGATTGAAGGTTGGTTTGACACCCCTCGATCATCCCTTGTATTCTTACCTCCCCTAGTGACTATGTTTATATTGGACAGTGGGATGATGTTAGTAGTCCATGGCTCTACATTAATCAAATTAGTTCCCCGTTGCCTGGTTCGTTCTTCCCATCTCACAATTAGTTCGAGGAAATCCTCTATGGCGTGTACATTGAGCCGAAATTGAGAGCACCAAGGCCTTATTGGAAGAGGGAAGTCCCTTGTGATGTGTCCCTCTTGGTTACAGTTGTAGCACTACATGGGTCCCCTGCCCTCTGTGCTTCCTCCTCTCATGCCTCCTCCTCATCCCTTGAAATCAATTTCATTAATCCTAAAGGCCGACCGGTCTAATTACTCTGCCAAACCATCCAACGCTTGACATTGGTCCATGTGGTGAGTCATGGACGCACAAAACGCGCAGTAGTTATTGTTTGGTACATTGGAATACTTCTGCAATATCAGACATAGTCGTGGAAAGTGTCCGTAACTTTTACAGACCTCATAGTATTCTGGTGGATTTCATCCTAGGAAGACTCCTTGAGATCCTATTGTTGCAACCCTTGTTGTCAATGGAGCCCTCGACGGTCCTGCAGGCCCTGTTGAATTACTTATGCCTCTCAATCTCGGGCATTTAGTCACGACATGACCTTCTACCAGGCAATGAGTGCACCATACATTGGGTCTTGTCGACCGAACTCGTTGTAAGTATTTCAATTTCTCGATCAGACTTGCTATCTGGTTCTAGAATCCCATGATTGATGGGTCCTGAGATCCCATTCCCCCCTCGATACTCATTGGGATACCCCACCATCTCTTCTATATGAGTTGTTTTCTCCAGAGCATCTTGGAGAGTTTCAATCTTCTGTTGTGCTAACAGAGTCTGAGTAAGGGGTAGGAGTGCATTGATAAACCAATCCCTCTGGTGGTTGGGGTCTATTGTATAACGTAACCTGCCGATCGTATCCTTGAACCTCTACATCAATTCCCATGCCGTCTCCCCTTCCCTTTGCTTTATCTCGTATAACTCTGACAACCCTTTTTTATCCATTTAAGGTAGTTTGAACTCTTGCACGAAGCTCTTCTTAATGTCGTCTACAGATGGATTCTGATTCGGATCTACCCATTTGATGAACCACCTTAAGGTTCTCTCCCTCAGGGTGGTCTAGAATTCGATCAACTTCACGTTGTCCATTGTTTGGCGAGCTCTCCATATTTCTTCACATAGGTACCAATAATGTTCTACATCCTCATTCCCTCGCCCAGAGAACTCATGATATCTAGTAAAGGATGCTTCCATATTAGCTTGAGTATGTGTTAGAAGCACAAATCCTTGGGTTCTGGGTTATTGTGATCCTTGTAGTCCTTGATTACTAGCATTGTTAGTCCCACTACTATTAGATGTGCCAAAACCTATCTGATATCTGACATGCACACTGTGTACGTGTATCACCTTAAGCAACTTAGCAAAAAATTTACCAGGGCTGTTATAAAGTACCAAGGGAAGGTCGGGGTGAACACTACCTGAAATTTGAGTGCTAGGTTTCATCTGGCATATTGTCATCCACAAACAATAACTTCATCACATCGCACATCTCATCCTCCATTTCTTCCTTGGGATTGCTATGACCACTTCCTTCCAGCACCTCCCCCACAACCAGGGAGGGAGGGCTCCTATCGTTCACCGGGCTTCTGTCTGGCCCGTCGACATCCCTCTCATCCTCTAGGTCCTTTACTGTCTTACTCCTCTTCCCTGAACCCTCCGGAACTGCTCCTACTTGGTGGGGTCCTTCTGCTCACATCTTCATGACCTATGCTCTCTTTTCTGCCACATTTATGCTATCAACACCCTCCTCCGTGCTTTGACATCTCTAGCGCTTCGTGATTCTTCTATATCCATTCTTTCAGTAGCATCCCAGTTCCCTAAATGGTAGAATTTCCCCCTTAGATCCTTCCCCCGACACTGGGGTTTTGCGCTGACATACTGACTCCTTGGAAAAGTATCAAACCTTCCTCCGCCATCAACATCTTAATTTAAAGGGGTACTTCTTTCAATAGTTTTCCTCTCAACCCTGATATGAACACCACGTCATCCTTCAAAAAGGACTGATAACTTTATGTCGCAAATTTGATTACGTACCCCTCTATAGTAGTATGTACCTAGAAATATACTGCCCTTGTTAGGTCATTATCCAAGTGGTAGAGCGCTGCGAGATCTGTGGGTACCCAAATGCAACGGACTGACATATATCCTTTTGGCCAATTCTTTACTTGCAGTCTCTGTAACCAGTCATACATATCCTCTGAGAATTTACACTAGATGATCTCGTATTGATCGCTTGCAACTTCCGACTAAAAAATTTCTTCATTCAACTTAGAGATAGATCAGATTTGAAGGGTGGTCTATTGTGATACAAATTGATCCATGAGGTTGTCCCACCAGTCTTGTATCTCCTTCTTAAAGATCCTCGATACCATATTCCGAAACACTTCTCTTGATTCCAAGTTCCGACAATGGAACCATTTGTTGGCACAAAAATTTCGTCAGGGAGGAGACCCTGGGTTCGGGTACAAGGGGCCAACAAGGTTCCATTGTAGTCTAGGACAACACCGACATTTTCACCTTACCCAAAGGGTAAGGAGTCTCACTTGAGTCGTGTCGCTACTGAATATAGGAAAGGTTAGAAGAGGTATCAAGGAATATCTAAAAAAAATCATCAATAGCTTATTGAGTTCATCTTTCTAGTATATTCATCGCAATATCATACTACCATTGTCACTATAGCCATCAAGTAAATACCCATTCATTAAATTTTTAAATAGGCATATAAACTAGAGAGACACACAACCATAATATGACATCCAAACCGCTTCATTCATTAATATTAATATAAAAGAGGTTTCAATACAAATTACATAAGGCATGAAACCCATTCATCAAATATATGGAGTGGCCTACTGTCAGGATTCCTCAGACCGAAAGCTAAGACCAGCATTGGCCCTTTCGCAACTTCTTAGGCGCTCAGGATCCCGTTCCTCTGATCCTCTAACCTCTGCTAACACCAACCACTTCCCTTTGACATCTTATTATTTTTATCCTTTCTTTTGTCGCTCCCACTACTAGTTCTGCTCGGTTGCCAGTTCCCTCGGCTGCTTTCTATCTTCTCTCTTGCTCGCTCGTCTATTCCTATTCTCTTCCGCCGCCTTTCCGCAATTGCCTATTAACTCTACATAACTACCTCCATCCCTTACTGTCATCTCCGCGACTTGACCGTTGCCCCCACCACTTGTTCTCCACTTTAGTTCCCGCAAAAACTTCAAAATTCAAACGAAGGCCCCAACACCTTGTGAATGCACAAGTAGAATCCTAACTATCTTCACCTAAATTCTTCATGTCATTAGGTAACTGTCTCAATGCAATTGACTTCTAGAAAATTATACAAAGAAATGACAAGAGGAACCATTCCTTTAATATATTAAGTAGATTTGGGATAGTTTCATTTCATTTGATCATAGTTGGTTTCTTGTTTTGGTACAACATCATCATTGAGAACATTTAAGACTTTAGGATACTTCATTTCTTAGGAGGTTAGATCTCAATAGTTTTTGTACATGCATCACATAACACTTTTGAAGTTTGTATGACACCCTGTTTGATAATTAAAGTGAGCTAGGGAGTTTAGTATTTTAATGTCTTAATTCTATAACTCAATGATTTTTGGCTTCGTTGTTGGGTAGATCGGTGTTTCTGTTCAACCTTTCACCCTATATTTAGATTCCTTGAGTTAGGTGGGTCACTGGGATAGTAGTAGTTGTTCCCCACACTTCAAATTTTATTTCCTCAACCCATTTGTAGGATTAGGTGGACCCAACAACAAATCCCTAGTAGCTATTTATCCTCACCCACCTTGAAATAATTTCCTTCATTACTTCCCCTCTAAGAAATCACTAGATATAATCTTTGAAATTTGAAAAATATCAAAATTGTATAAGCATTGCCAAAATAAAAGTGACATTTTCCTTAGATAATTATTTTGTGTAATGTTTTGAATTCTATTTTAAGTTCTTAACCTAGAATACATACATTGACATGGGGATAAGCTAGGATGCTTCCCATGAAAAACTACATTTCTGGTGAAATTCAAACATAGAGTAGTGGCCTTTGCACAATCACTATTAGAAAACCCTAATCTAGAGTAAGAAATATTTGAAGACTAATTTAAGCAATATTCTATAAAAGACCTAATAGATATACAATAAATTATTGAGTAATTTGTTATAGGTGTCATGGAGAGCATATTGTTTGGTACATGAATCTTTACAATTTTTCCTCATTTCATCATAAAAACTGAATCTATAGAGAGATCAACATCCTTGAAAATGATGGTGGTAGAAATAGAAGATCAACTTTATGTATTTCAATTTCCAATTAAGGAAACATAATAAAAAATGACAATGAAGAAAACAAATCCTTCTATTCTCTATAGAAATCTTATGATTACAGGATAGATGCCTAGAAGTAGAGGCTCTTCCCATCCACTTTAAAGGAAGTAACATTAATATCGTTTATGAATCTAGATGGAAACATCACCAACACTTGGGAACAATTGAAATAATATTTCATAAAAGCAAATATACTATTCTAAAGTTCAAGACTCCACGGATGAGATCTTTAAAATGATATAAAGAGAAGATGAATCACTAAAATATTATAAGGAGAGGTCTCAACTTAACTTTAAGAATTTTAGCACCTATATATTGGATCAAATATCTCTTAAATTAATTCTCCGTAGTTGTTTGGGAGAGAAGTGGATCTAAACATTGAACCTCCTTGCAAAGTAATGAAAATTTTTAGTGCGCTTATGAGGAGATAAAGCATGTGTTCAAGATCTATTCTAGAGTTTCCAATAAAAATAATAGATACCATAGAAGTAATTGTTACATAATCATTAAGGACATTAATAATAGGTTTGAATAAGTCTACAATTGGAATCTTAATTGAAGACATGAAGAACAACATTCTACATTCCTTAGACATGCAGTTAAATACCATACATAACAGAAGGAAATAGGAAGAGGATGAAAATGATCTAGCCATTTTCTATCCTAAATGTACCAAAAAGCATGCTAGGAATGGAAGCTCATTAAATAATATAGAAGCTTATGGAATATGCAAGGAAAATCCTTGAAGAAGCCAATGCCCATCCCTACACAGTTTAAAGGTTGTTTTTCAAGGATCCAGGGAGAACACGAAGCACCTACATTTCATTAATGAGAGAAGGTGAGGTCCATTGAAATATTTCCAACAAGGTATGTGGTGTGTAACTCAATAGATATGAAAATATAAGATAGACTAGAAACCTTTAACTTCATAAATAAACCAAATTGTTCACATTATAAACAACAAGACATTGAACACACAAGAAGTGTAGAGAAAATCTTTGAAATAAGGTAACATCATAAATTTTCCTTGAAGAATAAAATAATTCCACAAATAATGTTTGCTACAACTACGAGATACTTCAAAACACATCTCATTACAGTGCTTCTACTATTTTATATAATTCTATTTAACCTATTAAAAACTTTCTAATAAAAAACTATCTAGTAGGTGGAACCTTCCCAAAAAAAACCTTACTATTATTACTTTCACAAAGTGATCACCTAGCTAACATTATCCCTCTTAGATATAGGGAGGATAAAATGGAATAGATACCTAAGGGAATAATATAGATAAATGGCCATACTACTAAAAATAGATAATAACAATAAGGCAATTATATACCATTATAATGAAAAGATTAGTTAAATATATACCATTTTAATTACCATCACAATAAAATGTAATTAAAATGGGTTAAGATTTGATTAAGATTGACTTGAATTAATTAACGCAATGGTTAGGTTTTGGATAAGGTTGAAAAAGAAGACATTCGTGCACCACGTTGAAGGCCACAAAGTCATGCCAAGTCACTCTTCGTTTAATGCCACCAGTGAGTTAGTGGCATCATATTATTATAAAAGATTTGAAAATGACAACTTTGAAGCTTTTGAATGATTCAAAGAAAATTTAATATAATTTATGTGAAGTCCCATCTTACCTAAAACCAAATAATGATGTTTGTTTGACTAGTGGAAAATATCTAATTCTATATGGTTGCACTTGGATCGTGATAATCAAATTGAGAAATATTGAAATCCAAGTTTTAATTAGTGAGCGTTGTTAGGGAGCATATAATCACTCTTCCATAAATTTAGGGATTTGTACGCATTCAATTTGATATTTAATAAATTGTGGTTAATTTTTTATTTATTTTTTAAATAAAATATGTTTTTATTATTTTTATATATAATTATTGTTATTAAATAAAAATATTTTTTTATATGTAGTTGGTGATGCTTTTTTTTTTGATAAAGTTAAATTGTAATTAAATGTATTATTTGGTTTTATATATGGGATTAAAATATTTGATATTAATATTTAGAGGATTTATATTTGAATTTAGGTTTTTGTGATCCATATTATGAAAAGTAAGAAAATTTTCGGTAAAACTCACATTATTAGAGTTTTGTTGATGTGTTTCGAACCATCCAATGTGGTTCATCGCCATGACAAGATTTATATTGAAATTTGTTATTTTGCACTTATCAACAATCTAGATAGGAATTGTCATCATAATACCTTAAAGTAGGACATTCATAGTTTTAGCAATGATGGTAATAGCCTCTCGTTAGGAGACTTTAATGTTAAAACCACATCTAACCAAGCTATTCTTCTAAATAATGATTAAAATCCTAATCCTCTTTGGCTAGATGGGGAACTTGATTTAGCTAGTAGATTCAAAAGAAACTTTGAAGTCCTAATCAAGAACTTTTTTGGTACATAGTTAGTCAAACTATGTAGTTCTCAAGACCTTATAGTTTGCAATGACATAATCAGGTGGCCAAACTCCAACCATATGACTTGTATCATGGGCTTCGAAGTAGTGTCCTTGATTATATGATATTTGATATCCCCATTTCCAACCAAATTGTAAACTTTGGCCTCCTATACAATTATGAGCTTGAATTTGATCACAGATCTTTAACCTTAACTCTAAACTTTTCCATGCAAAACAAGCACATGCATCAGAATTCTGAGAGTCAAAGGCATCTACAACAGTAAAATGGACATGTTGTTAAATCAGAGCAACAAATTAACTCTTGCATTTAATTATCAATCCAGGTAGGGTTAATTTTTACAAGACTATTGCACAAACTCTATGCTAAGGTAAATGATGACTAGTAAAGCTTATTGTAATCAATTGAATTACACATAGAATTAATTGTAACAACAACAATAACAACAATCACATAGCCAAGAAGAATTTATGCAATTAAGTATTCTACTCCAAGTAACTAGTGATCCCTGCTAAGAAGGAGGTCCTTTACTCCTCAGTAGGGGTTAGTGCACCAAAAAGCACACATGATACTCAGAGGAAATTACTGAATCACAAAGTTGAGATTTTTCATTAATAAAAGTATCAAGATTACAAAGCTCTCATATTTCCCCCTTCCAATCCTATTATTTGATTCTTCGCTCTAGCCCTCTTGGGAAAACAATCTTCTCTGTAATAGATCTTAATTACAATGAGAAGAAAATCATGACAATCGATGTATAGTTATAAAATGTATGTATGTGGTAATGATTTTAAAACTTGTGGCATGCAGATATAGCACTAGTGAGGCTGGTAGGTTATGCGAGATGAGCTTTACCACCTTGCTCTACACATCAGGGTGGCCGACATCACAACAAAGGCCAGAGAGTGATGCATTACTAGAGGATCTCCATTGGAGGATGGACTTGGTACTAACTGGGGTGATATATTGTGGATGGCATGAGATGGAATACCATTACATTGATGCATGTATAAGTCTTCCCTCTAAATGATGGGCTATTTTTAGGCACATGGCTACGGCCGGTTAGGTAGTTAGAGACTTGTGAGTTGGGGAAGTGGCCCCTCTAGCTTAGGACCTTCCATAGGATAGTGATTAGGCATAGGGGTAGATTTTCCCCAATTTTTGTATATGTGATGATAACATGTTATGGGCATGTTGTATGTATTTAAAGTAGTGGAATTGAAACATTATAGGATGGACATTTGATACATAATGTGGTTATGCTTTTTTTGTTGTTGTGACAATGTGCTTTGTCATTTTCTTACGTATGTCTTCTTGTATATGCATGCAAATCTAGAATGTTATTTGCAATGGTATCTACATAGTTATTTTGTGCTCTAGGAACATGGCTAAATGAAATGTATTCAAATTCACATGCTAAAATATTAACTCATAGATATTTTCTAAATAGGACAAGATTATGCACACGATAAACGCCATTCAATTGCATGACGAGCAACAAGGAATTGAGACAAGCATGAAGGTGGAGGATGCGATGATCAAGGGCATCGGTTAAGAAACCTATCATTGTATCATATTCAGCTTGATTGTTGGTGGAAGATCTGATGCACACACTTTTGGAGTGGAATAACGTACCCAATGGGGAGAAAATGGCCCAAGCTTCCGAGGATAGATTCATAGAGAAGCGATTCGCACCGTCGACATAACTGATATATGGTGTGGATGATGGATCCATTTAAAAGGTGCAAGAAGGAAACAAATTAGATGATGGGGGAGGAAACCTACCTAAATGCAATAAAGAAGAACAAAACACATTTCTATGGGAAATGTTATAGCTAGAATGTTTTTAGGTAGAGTGCATTGTGAGGGTTAGGGAGAAACTCACCTTCTAGACCCTCTAAAAGGTATGCCTCTTTTCCGAGACATTTTCAAATGATACAGGGACCATGCCATAATGGTTCAAACTTTCCATGTCCCATGACATCACGAGCTTGGTCATAGACAAGAACAAGATCCCCTTCATTGAAGGTGCAAGGATGGACTTTTCGATCATATTGGGATTTGGTGCACTTTTTAGCTGCTTCAATGGTTTGTAAGGAAACTCGAGGGTCTTCATTAACATGATCTGGCATGATAATTCTATGTTCTAAAGGTTGGGTGTCTGGGAGGAGTTCGACGGAAAGGTGGAGAGAGAGGATTTCACACTCAATTGGTAAAACTGCCTCCTGTCCATACACAAGGTGGAAAGGAGTGAACCCAATGGCAGTTTTGACAAAATTTCTATAGGCCCACAACGTAGGGAAGAACATAAGGTGTTAGTTGGTCTTGTATTTATTCACCGTCCGCTGAAGCATGGTTTTGAGGATTTTATTGACAACTTCAACTTGGCCATTGCCTTGGGGGTAATAAGATGATGAATATTGGTGTTCCAATCCTAATAGTTAGGACATCTCATGCTAGATCTCATCTTCAAAGTGTCAGACATGGTCAGAAACCAATTGTTTTGGAACACCAAATTGAGCGATAATATGGTTAAAAAAGAAAAGGGTTGCAATAACTATGGTGTTATTGAACGTGGGCATGGATTCATCCCATTTGGTGAAAAAGTAAACAACCACAATAATATACTTATGGTTATTAGCAGATGGGGGTCAACACTCTATGAATTCAATGGCCCATTTGTAGAAAGGATCGGTTGCGATAATAGGATGGAGGGGAGCAAGTGGGGCTTGAGCCTTTGGGGCGTATAATTGGAAATTGGGACAAAGTTCGACTGCCTCAATGTAATTGCTAAAGAGAGAAGGCCAAAAGTAACTAGCATGCATGATTTTTTAGGTAGTGGAAATTCCAAAGAGATGACCACCATAAGCACCACCGTGACAGGCATTGAGCACTTACCTGTCACAACATCACACAAAGCTCAAGACAATTTTTTATGGCATGCCTAACAACATCACACAAAGCACATGGTGGGGAAAGCTTTGGTGGTTTAGGAGGAGTAGGATTTGCTTGGGTGACCTTGTCTTTGACTCCATTTTTCAAGGTTTTCCCCCCTTCACCAGATACTTTTGTAATAGGGGGAGCTTTCTGCTGAGGTGGTTATCACACTGGAGCAACGAAAGGGGTGGTAGGAATGGGTTGAAATGGAGTAAAAGAGATGAAAGGTTTGAGTTGGTTAGAAGGAGTGTTTGCAGGGGAATCAATGTATCAGACTGGTATCCCCAAAGTGCTATTGAGAAGACTCAATGTTGCCATGACTAGAGTATAAAATATTCCTATTGGTGGACATAACAAAGGCATCTAACCAAATGGAAAATGACCAAGAGGAACTACCCCAAGATGCGAAAGACCTGGAGGAATTTTTCTAGGTTGAAAAGGCCCTGAGGGGATATCAATGGGAACAGATGGGCTTGGAGGAATTGTACCTAAAGGAAAAGTTGAGTCTGGTGCAGGGGGTTGCAGAGGAGATGGTTGTTAGAAATACATACTAGACCACTTGGCAACATCCCATGATGCTTGGGGCATGCAAAAATTTGAAGAACTAGGTTCCGAAGTGATAGGCGGTGGGCCATAATAAACCCCAAGCAATGGAGAGTCTTTATAGGCCACGGGGAAACACTGGTAAGCATAGAGGTAGTATTGTTGCGGGCATCTGATGAGATGGAATTCTAAGGATATTTCTACAACTGAGGGTCACAGTAAGTCAACTAATCGATAATAACGATCTTTTTGTTATGTAGAAAGAACATCTTTCGAAAAAATGTGAATGCAACAACTCGCATGGCATATGTAGAACTACGACCCAACAAGAGGTTCTAATTGAGGGGAGAATCTATGAATTCAATATCGATCATAATTGTCTTGCCAGTGATGGTGATGAAGAAATTCCGGTATAAACTCAGAGGCTGCTAAGGGTGACCATCCTATGCACAAAGGGTGATAATGGATGGTAAGAGGTTGGGGTAACTGAGTTTCTTCCAGACACTTGTGACCATCACACAGGTGGAGGTTCCTTCATCTATGATACATCGTTGAATAGTGGAATTTTTAATGGAGATTGATATCTAAAAAGAAATAGAGGAATGGAGGGGGAACATCCAATTTTTCAACATCAAAGATGATCAAGCTATCATTAGACGGGTCCACAATACCCAGAGCAGACAACACAACTTTTCTTTGGGATGGGCATGTCTGGAGAACTTCCAATATTAAAATGGAAACATGAGATTACGTCAAGTCACTATACTGTAGGTATGGGTGCCTCTAGAAGAAGCAACATTTCAACGTAAGGGTCCTTTGGTGATATTAGGGGGAACCTTTACCTTAGGTAGAGGGATCTATAAGGTACCATTTGGTGATGAAAGGGGCTCAGTGGAAACTTTGGGTTGGGAATGAGTCGTTGAATTCTCAGGAGATTTGTCATATTGGTGCGACCAAGTTTGGAGGTTGACATCTTTAGAATTCATTATGAGGATTTGGTAAATACCATTCCTAGTTTGTGAAGGTTGAGGTGCAGGAGGATTCTGGGTGGGTTGGGTGGCCACATATCCTTGGTGAGGGAAAGGATTGGTAAGCATTTCGAGTTGCGAAGAAGGAGGAGGGGTAGCTATGGGCTGAGGTCCTCTAGAGGCAATTGCTTGGGCTTCCCATGCTTGACGCATTTGAAGAAAAGGGGGCATTCATGAGTATGATGGCCCAAAATGCCACAACAAGCACAAAACAATGTAAACTATGAAATGGAAACTATAAACTCAAAATGATAAATCTAGCCAAAAAACCCCAAAAAAACATGAAAAACAACCCGAAAATGAAAAATGTTGATGCTGGAATTTTTTATTTTTATTTTTGGTGAATTTTTAACTTTTTTTTAAAAATGGAAATAAAGGCCAATAAAACCCATTTTTTTGTGCCAAAAACACCCTGAAAACAAAAATGTTGATGCTGTAATGTCTTTTTCTTTCGAGGTAAATTTTCAACATTTTTTAGCAATGGTGTTAAGGGTAAAATATCATGACTTCAAAAAACTTAAAATTCCAATGATTTTCAGACTTGACATTAAAGATAAAATATCATGTCTCTAAAAAGCCTTAAAATTCCAACAATTTTCAGCAATGGTGTTAAAACTATAAAATATCATGACACAGAAAACCCTTAAAATTTTGAAATTTTTTCAACCATGGAATTAAAACCAAAGATCATGACTACATAAAACCTTAAGTTTTCAACATATTTCAACCATGACATTATGAAAATTTTCTATGACTATTTTTTTTTAAATGAATCCCTAAATGAAGGAGTCATTATAACAAGAGTAATTTTTTTTTTCAAATGTTAAAAGTATAACAATTCTAAAATCTTAGCCTAAGACAACTTGACACAATGCAACAAAAAATTTAAAATCAACCATGAAATTGACACACAGTGTAGGTGAATTGACCCACTGTAATGAAAGCTTAAAGATCAACCATGAAATTGACACATTGTTGAGTCAGACTCGATCTATTATAGCAAAAACTTTAAATTCAACTATCAAATTAACACATAATGGGATCGGGTTGCTAGTCAAGGATTGACATGGATCTTGTAGAAAAAATAAAATAAAACAAAATAATAAATAAATAAAAATGAAAAATAAAAAAGAAAATAAAAATTAAAACACTGAAAAAAATAAAAACTAAAAAAACACAAAAAATTTAGAAATAATAAGTAAATAAAAATATATATTAAAACATATAAAAAACCATGACTTAAAAAGAAAGAAAACAAAAATTAAAATATTGAGAAAAATAAAAACTAAAAAAAATAATAATAATAATAACAAGTGAATAAAAATATATATTAAAATATAAAAAAATTAAAAACATGGCAAAAAAAAAATATAAAAATATATAAAAAAGGACAAATAATATATATATATATATATATATATATATATATATATATATATATATATATATATATATCCAAAAGATACATAATTTAAGGTAAAAAACAACAAAAATGATATTAGGTAATTTTGAAAAAAAAATAAAAATCTTAAAATTAAAAATATATATTAAAAAAAAACAAATTGAAAACCATTGAAAAATCAATTAATTAAAAAAAATAAAAACAAAAAACAAAAAATAAAATAAAAACTCTCGTGACCCAATGGGTTAGGGGTTGGAGGGCCAATTCTCAGAGGAGGGGGTTGCACACAACGCTCTCCCTCCATCCCTACGGCCCAATGGGCCCAGGGGAGTGTAGGCATATTTTGACACCCCCTTGTAGCCCAACAAACCCTGGGGGTGTAGGCTGCATGCAACACCCTCTTCCCCACCCTCGCGGCCCAACAGGCCGAGGGGGGTGGACGCTGATTCTCAGAATCAACCTCCATGCCTTGGGCCTGTTGGGTCGTGGATTTTGGGGGGCACGGGGGTGGGCACTAATTGAAATCCCCTCTCCCCCAACTGCCCCGATTCAACGAGCCTAGCGAGGTAGATGGGGGGAGGGGGTGCACGTAGTGCCCTTCCTCCCCACCCCCACGGCCCAACGGGCCCAGGGGGTGGAGGCTAATTCTCGAAACTCAACAAGCCTGGGGGGTTGGAGGTCGATTCCCAGAATCGACCTCCACCCTCTGACCACCCACGCAGCCCAACGAGCCTACGGGGTGGAAGGCCTATTAGGCCGGATGATTTTTATTCTTTTTTTTATGCTTTTACATGTTTATTTTTTATTTGTTTTTAATAGTTTTTAATGTATTTTTTAAACTTTTATTTCAATGTTTTATTTTAAGTTTTTTTAAAATATTTTTATTATTTTTTAGTGTTTTTTATTTTTATTTTAATTTAAATTATCTAATATATTTTTTTTAGTCTTTGTTTTTTGGTTAATTTTATTTATTTATTTTTCTTAAATTATGTTTTTTTTGGAAATATTTTCTTATTTTTTATTTTTTAATATATTTTTTAAAATTCTATGATTTATAAATTAATTTTGTTTTTTGTTTTTTACATTTCTAGGTTCCATTTTATCTTTTTTTGCCTTTTTTTTTAATATTATTTTATTTATTTTTTGCCATGTTTTTTAATTTTGTTACGTTTTAATATATATTTATATTTACTTATTATTATTTTTTTTAAATTTTTTTGTGTTTTTTGTTTTGTTTTTCTCATTGTTTTAATGTTTTTAATTTTTTTGTCCGAAATTAGACAACTTGAAAAATGGTTAAATAATCAACATTTAAAAAAAATGTATATACTTAGGACATAAGAAAATTTAAAGTGTCAAAAATATGTCTTAAAAAAATGTTGATGCTTTTCAAAATTGACATGAAAATGACCAAAATTATCCACTTAATACATTACAAAATTTGAAGTGTAAAAACTAAGCCCTCTAAAAAACAGGGTTGATGCCTTATAACACTTTTCAAAATCAACATGAAAATCATTAACATTTAAAAATAATTTTTCATACTTGATACATATGAAAATTTAAAGTGTCAAAAACATGGTAAAAAAAATGGTGTATTATGAATCAATGCTTTTCAAAATCGAATGATTTTTTACTACCTCAAAAAAACAGGTACTCGGTACGGTTCCCGTTTCAAATTTTACGTTGTTACAAGCTTTTTTAGTTCTAAGAGCCTTGTACTACTTGGGTTGTCCACCCTATTTTTGGGTTGTGAGATTGGATTGGTCACCCTTATGGGAATTAGGTTGTTTACCTTGGTTGCCTTCGTTACCTTATGGTTACTGGTTCTGGTTACCTTACCCTTTTGTTCCATGTCTTGGGGTTAGGGGGATTGGTAGTAATCTGTTGAGCATACACTTGACTCTGTAGAGGTGGTTGTTGTTGTGGCAGAGGAGGTGGAGGCATGGAAGGTTGAGGTGTCGGTGTCACTAGGGATGGAGCGCTAAGTGGTGCATAAGGACAATTAGGAGCCGTAACAAAATTTTGGGAACCACATTGAGAAACAACTGGCCCTAACATCGGTTGATGTGAATAGGTAAATGCATATGGTGTGCTTTGACCTTGGTAAGAGTTGACACACAAAGTATGAAGTGGGGGATAATTGTAAGTGGTACTAGTCCATCCCTGAGGTTGACCATAGCTCATAGAAGTTTGAGGATATGGTGATGGATAAGGGTGGGAAATGGATCCAACGATACTGCAGATATCATGCCCATCTACAATCTATGAATTTATGTCTAAAATTGTTGCAAGAAAATAAATAACCATGAAAAGGCTTTTGAGAACTGAAGATACCTTTTCTTTGAGGGCTTTTTCCTTAAGGATGAAATGACCTATGTTGGTTCTTCATGTGCCTTCCATGGAAATTTTCATTACTGACTCCTATCCTTTCTATCTACTGCTTGGATTTCTTCTGTTTCTCTCCTCACTTCTCCTTCTTATCCTTTTTTGTCACCTTTTCTTATATTGTTGTTGTTGCTATCCAACGACCTCTTTTCCTTTGTTGTTTTTGGAACCTCAAACTCCCTTTACCTGGGAATTTGACCCTTTAGCCTTTGCCTTATTGGATCTAGTTTCTTCTTTGAAACCCAAACCAACCTTGATGAGTAGGGATCCTACTTAACAAGCATCTCATCCGAGGCCTTTGAGCTCCCCTCAAGCTTCTGAATTTGAGACAACTCTTTATCAAAATCTTCTAAGTTATGTCTCTGTTAGAGTCAGTGTTTGCATACTGCCATCAGTGATCAAAATTTCTCTTTTCATATTCATTTTAGGTGTCCCACAGAGAATTTTTTTATCATTCCACTAGGTCATGCAAAAAAATCAGTCACCGATGGCATTCTTAAGTCCAAAAATATTACTCTTCCCTAAATATGATTACTTGCTGGCATAGTTTCATATCTTTTTTACTGTACATCATCCATAAAGTTATTTTTATCATGCCATTTGTATCAGTCATGAGGTCATTATGTCATCTTGAATTTCAGTCCTTCAAGGTCTCATTAGGTCTTTTAGGGTTTTTCAAGGTTTCATTAGGTCATTAGGGTTTCCAAGGTTCCATTCCATTGCATAATACCAGCAAGTAAAGGGTGATCAAATAACATCCCTTCACCATGTGAAGATGATTTGTAAAGAGAAATGCTTATTTCATTATGTAATTTTATGTCTTTCAAATGTAATAATTTCACCATCCTAAGCTGTTAACTCAGTGTTCCAAAGATGCCAGACCATCAAAAGGTCAAGTTGTTGAAGGAAATAGTCAAGTGAATGGGTAAAGTTTCAAAGGGTTAAGTGCATGCCAAAGGGAGTTGTCTTTTCCCAAGGGTGTCCAAATCATCATTTTCCACAAGCACTAAACCCTAATTTCCTCACCCATTGAGCTAGGGTTTGCTATGGAATAAGACATATCTGAGGACAGGAGGCATAAGGGATATCAGCACATATGAGGCCATTTCATATCATCAGTATCATGTCTCCACCATTTTTCAAGAAGTCATTCCAAGGGACAAATCATTTGCCACACATAGGGCCGGTTTTTCTTCAAACTATGTTTTAGACCAAATAGAGATGAATTTGGAAAACGTGAGAGAGGTTTTTTTCCATAAGAGGCCAAGGATTAAAAAATCCTTCACTTTTTACATAGGTGTCATGGTTTTAGAGAAATGTCAAAAATACAGTTGCTACAAGAGAGTTGTTGCACTTCTGGAGTGACTTTGGTAAAATCACTTTTTCTTCTATTTGGAGTATCCAAATGACTTTTGTGATGAGTCAAATGATAACTAGACAAAAATATCTTTCCAATGAGCTATCATGCACTCAATTTGGAGTTGAGGAAGGCCTCCAAAAGTTTCCTGCAAGAGAACACTTCATTTTTGCACCCTCATTCTGCACTTTTTGATCAGTCTTGGTAGAATTGACTTTTTAGGGGCTATAATTGACCATTTTCAGTGCTTGATAGGTCCATTGTGTAGCCATGAGAGAGACCTTTCCAACACGCTATCATGGGCTCAATTTGGACTCTAGGAAGGTAGTAAAAAAAAATATGTAAGTTGTAGGATGTGTTTAACCAGGTCGATGTGCATTTGAATGGGTCGCTGCACATTTGTGAGGGATTCAAGTGCAATTTACAACAGTGCTGCGCTCGTGTAGAGGCCACTGCACGTTTGACTAGGTCATTGTAGCTTTGCCTGGGTCACTACGCGTTAGCCTGGAAGGAGTAAAAACAATCCAGAATGTCCTCCATCGACACCAAGTTTCGAAATTGGTCATCACACACTTCAATAAATGAGGTAGGTGGCAAAATATATTCACACCTTCCCTCCATTGTTGATCTACATGGGGTTTCAAAGGTGTTTGCTGTCATTTCTAAAATCAAACCCTAGTGACAGTTTTCACAGTCCCACCTGTTCAGGATGCTCAAGAGGCACATTCATCCTCTCATCCATCCACCTCCATTCCTCCACCTCAGTCTATACATCATTCATCTTCATCTCATGAGTCAGCCACACCATCACCTCCATCATCACCATTTCATTAGCCTATTCATTCACCTGGCAGAGATAAAGGAAATGAGCTTGAAAATATTGAGCATGGTGAGAGAAGCAAGCCCAAAAGGGTTGGTTTAGGTACCTTGGCACATACCTATCAGAGAGGGCATAGGCAAGTGTTTTCCCCACTGATTGTGGGAGGGACCTTGCCTTCTTCATCGACAAAATAGGTACATAAGGGTAAGGAAAAAGTTGTAGAGGCAAAGGTCCAGTAGGAGGAGGAAGACCTCTGTGAGATAGAGAATGATTTTCAGTTAGTTGAGTTAGATGAACATGATGATAGTAAAAGCACATCTATTGTCATCAAGGAGAAGAATTCACTCATAGGAGAGCTCGAGGTCAACTTGCAAAGGGCCAAATGGATCATTTCCTACTATGAGTGGGAAAATAGGCAGTTTGAGGTAAAAAATGAGCTCATGGAGATTCAGCTCAGAAAGGCAAAGAGAGAGGCTGAAAAGGAAAAGGCCTTACTTGATGAGGCATATGGGCAGTATGGTGAGCCACTTGATGAACAGATGCCAAGAAGAAGGCCAAGGACTAGAGGCCTAAAAAGAGCCTTGGAGCAGGAAAGGAAAAGGGAGGAAGAAATGGCCAATCAGCTTACCTTGAATGAGCAATTTGCCAGGATGGTAAATGAAAACCGTGAATATTGGCTTGAGAAGGTAAATGATCATCTGGGGAACATCCTAGGAAAGGCCAAGAAGGAAAATTCTATTGAAAGTAGGATGGTGAAGCACTATGCTATGAGAGACAAAATTGCTAGAGCCAAGCTCAAAAGAGCTCATGCAAAAATCAAGGCTTTGACCAAGCAAGAGGAGAAAAAGAGATTGGATATCCTTCTCGAGGCATCACTCCATGCCTCAAACATATAGCCCTCTGTTAGCCCACCAATTTTGGCCATTTTTGAACAATTTTAGCAAGATGTGTTTTGCTATGTTTTTTGAAGAAATTCTAGCACAGTCAGCATAGTCAAACACACAACACCTAGGACGCTGCACTTTTGTTTGGGGCGTCCAATGAGAAAATTGCCAACATTTTTGGATTCAGAATGATGAGGACATGCACCCTGTACTTTTTCTAAGAATTTGGAGCAAAACTGGTTAGCTAAAAGGGTCAAAAACTACCAAAAAATCACCTTTCTGCCTCTTTTCTAGCCTGGTCGCTGCGCGTTTGAGCAGTATTGGGAGATTGCAATTTTGGAGGGGTAAATGAAGCCCATTTTGGAAACCAAGGGCTGTTGTGGAAACTACATGGGATAAGATTTCCAATGAACTATCCTGGGCTAGATTTGGACATCGAGAAGGCAGTCAAAAGTCATCTTGAAGAGGACGTTGTGCGTTTGACCACGGTCGCTGTGCGTTTGACCAAGGTCGTTGTGCATTTGACAGTTTTGCACTATTTTCACTCTTTCATTCTAGGTCGACTTTTATCTATGGGAAATTCAAGTTTTACCTATGTAATTGATCTAGATGATGTAACTATCATGTTTTTACTCTTACCTAGGGTAGATACATTAGTTAGATGGCCTATGTGGCATGTAATGAATCAGTTTGATAGAGTCAGGGATGAGTCACTTTGACCACCCTACACTCCAGCTATTAGTTCAGCCTTTCTTACAACTGCTCCTCGACTCATGGATTTGACCCTTTATGCATAGGATGAGTTGGTTGTTGGCCTATATTATGTATTTTCTTAGTCATTTTATAGGTTGGACTCAGCTGGATGCTTATGCTTCCAGTAGACATCATTTTTTATCAGTTTTAGCAGGAGATTAATGAAAAATTGTAGCTATTTCTTTGGGATCCATGTGGTATGATGTTCAGTTCAGTTTTCTCTATTGTGATCATATGTTAAAAAAAAAATTGTACTTCATCAATCATTTCATTGCTTTTAAGTGGATGTTTTCAAGTTGATAGGCATAACCCATAATATTTATGCTCTGTTTTGGGAAAATATTCACAGTTTATGTTTTCTTCATTTTAGGAAGGATCCATGTTGCTCACATGCTATTTCTAGCTTCTCATCTATCTTGAATCACCTCACTCATCAAAACCCTAAAGTACTGAATCTTGTGCCTACCTTGCCCCATCAAACACCCTGCAACTTTGACCTAATTTCCTTGCCCTAATTATTTGGCTCCTCCTGATCCAGCAAAACCCTTCAAAATCAAATCAAACCCTATGCTACTATACCTAGCCTAATATCTTTTCTTGATCCAGTAATCTTGGCTGAGATCCTTATGGAGAGAGCCCTCTCCTGGCCTAGTAGGGCTAGCTACTTGGCTAAGCGTGGTTTGTGGTTACCCTGACATTGCCTTCCTTCAGCCCGAGGTTCAATCCAGGTGATAATAGTCTCAATGAGAATACTTCAGATTGTAGTCTCTCATGGTGAGCTTCTCTTTCATCTAGATGAATGGTTAGCCTTTCATTTAATCTGCTAGCCACTTCTTGTTGAGCATTTAGATCAACTATTGTTTTTCTCAACTTCTCATCTTCAAGCTCATACTCATGCAGTTGCTCCTTTCGTTGAGATTTGATTTTGATAACTCCTTGGTCTCTTTTAGAGCAGAGAACAACTTCTTTCTCAAATAGATCCTTTCATCTATATACTTTTCTTCACTATTAGAGTTGCTAGAAGAGTCACCACAAAGATCTAAAGCCATCGCTGTGTCGATGGAGTCTTCCACAGGTCTAAGGGTTATCCCTTCTTCATCACTACCTAGGATACTCTCATTTTATCCTATGGATGAGCAAACCTAGGATCTCTCTTCTTCCTCTGAGGTACCCTCATTAGCTATTGCTACAAATGTAGGTCTTTCTTCACAACAACTAGATGTATGACAATATTTATCTTTAGAAAATGAATATGTACATCTAATGTCTAAGTGACCTTTCTCTTTACAATTATCACAGAACAATAACTTACCTTCATAGAAGCATAGTCTCTCTTTAGAGTCTTGATCATCCTCTTGAGAATGATGAGAAACAACTTCCTTACTGGAAGAAGGATCTTCAATATTTTGAGCATCTTTCCTTTGAGATTCCTTTGTCTTCTTCTTCCTTCTCTTCTTCTCATTATCAACAACCTTCATAGATTCAGGTTCACTTCTTGAGCAACAAGGTTCTTTGACCTCCTCTTGAGTTGTGTACCTTTCTCCTCCATATAGACATTACAATCTATCCAAAATTTCCTTTACTCACTCATAATGCCTCACTTTATCAGCATGTGGCTTAGACAACCCTTTCATGATGATTTCCTTGGCTTTTGTATTGAAGTCTTTCCTCTCTCCATATATCATAGACAACCAAACGTCTTCATTGACTATCATAAGGTAGGCTTCCATTCTGATCTTCCATATATCATAGTTGTTGTAGCACCATTTACCACCCTTGGTATTTGTGATGCTTGGTTTATGGCCTAGGGAAACCCCTCCTTCCAGACTTGGTCCAAATATTTTAAAAGTAGTTTTTTATTTCCTGTACGCTACTTTGCCCTGAGATAAAAGCATGTACACGTGGGTTAGTCAATACCCAACCCATGTATATGTGTTAAAACACTTTAAAAGATTAAATTTCCTTAATTATGGGCAAAGTTCACGATTTTTACCTATTGATTACCTCTAATTGCCCGTGGCCCAACTGTTTCCCAACTAAAAAACTAATTGGGAGGCATATAAATAGACTTCAATGGGAAGGCCTTAGGGAGGAGAAGAGATAGAGTTATTATACTGAGATTATCCCTGACTGAGTCTAAAGTATCCCTATGCTTCAAGCACTTCCCCAAGTTTAAGGGAACCCTTGTTTCTTTGATTGTTGATATTCACCCTCTTGCTTGAGATATCATGGTATTGGTTATGGAAGGAGGTTGTTGAAGACTGGGACTAGACAGATCTAGAGGACGGTTCCACTTAGAGCCGGAGGAAGAAGGCTCAGGTGAATTTTCTCTGTGTTAGTTATAGCTTTCTACAATAAAAAGAAGCGTTGTCTTGTTTCCGAGATTAACTGTGTTTATGCATCAAATACTATTGTAACTCATATATGAATGTTATTTTGATGTATAACTAATCATTGGCTTATATGATATAAAGTTAGTTTCATTAAAATGCTTTATCTATATATTGCTATGTATGTTCGAATCAAATAATTTTCAGGTTTGGAAAACATTAGGAGTTGTGAAGGGTCTGAACCCTGCTGAATCTACCCAAATGAAGGACATCCGGATATGGTCACTCTCACATAGTTTGTTTATTTAAGAATTTTGCCCGAGTTGTATGAGTGTTTCTTACTGTAGTTTGCTCTTGCTCTGTTGGGGTTCTAACCCAAAGCCCTAGGGTACTTATTCCCGTAACAAAACTGGCGACTCCACTGGGGATAACAATCTTGTTATTCCTAGTTTGGGTTGTTCAGTGTCAATCAAGGCTCAGTTCTTGGTTTGCTTGCTGTGACAGTATTATTTGATCCAGTAAAATCTCAGACCTTAAGTCTGATCTCTTTGATTTGGTTTTGTTTTTTATTTTTCTTGCAAAGATTTGTATACGCACTTTAATCTGTTTACAGTAGCATACACACGCTATTTTCTGTGAAGTGAACACACGTATATGCGAGTTTCCTTTATGAGAAGCGCATGTACACGCCTATGTTCTTGAATACAGTCGTGTATACCATTTTTTTGTATTGTTCTTTCAAATCTCTCTACCCAGAAATATTTGTTTCTTGGTTTGTTTAGTCTCTGAGTGGTCAATTTCTATCTATATAATTTTATTATTATGCGAGCTTACTGATTTGAAGTCTCTTCCACTTTGAAAATATTTGGCCTAGGTTTTATTTTGAGTGAGTTTTATGATTTGTGTTTTGGCACACATGACTTTGTACAAAGGTTCTTGATTGTTCTGGTCCTCTAGAACAACAAATTATTTTCAATATTAGTGTCAAGCTCGGCTATTGGTCTACTTGCTTTGCTTTCCATCATTTTGTGGCCTTATACCTTTTCTTGCTTTTTGAAAGTCCCTTTTTTGAAGAATTTGAAAGTATTTCTTTCCTGACTTCTTGGTCACTTTGTCAATCTCTTTGCTGCTGTTTGGGTCGTTTAGTACAAGTTGAAGCCTTTTTGTTCAGGTTTTCATTCGTTGTCAAATTTGTAACTTGCAAAGATTCCTTGTGCTCTTATTTCAGTCTTTGAGTCTTGGTGGCATTTAGAGTGCTTTCAAAAAGTTGTTTTGATTGTTTCTTGAAAAAGAAAAGATCTTAAAAATCATTGTTTTTGTTTTCTTTTGCCAAGTTTGATTTTGGTTTCTTTTGATTTTTTGAAAGTCAATTGTAATATTTTGGGATTCGTCCTTCTTGTTTGGAGAGGATTTTGTATTCAAAATTTGTATTCTTTTCAAACACTTAAGTTGGCTTATTAATAGTTATAAACAATTGCTTTCATTATTTTTTTTGAATAATTTAGGATCTTGCATCTTCATTACACCTTGCATTAGGGTAGTTTTGCATAATTAAAGCATCAATAGTTTTTTTAGTTTTTGTATGTGTGAAGTGTGTTTTAAGAAAATAAAAGATTTTTTTTTTTGCTTTATAGAAGTTTCGTAGAATCCATGTAGAGATCTCTTTTCATCGAAGAAGAAACGATTGCATTCATATAGTTAATTTTTCATTGATTTCTTTTCTGTCATACAAACACCATTGGTTTCATTTCCATTTATACCCTTGACTTAAAAGAACAACCATTAAAAATCAAGAGCTTAATAAAATAAACTAGAACTCTTGTCTTGTCATCAGAATACAACAACAAGTTTAGGTTTATCAGGGCCTTGGATTAGGTGAGAGGAGAGTTAAATCTCCAAGGCCGCTCTAAATTGTAAAACATAGAAGTTTGATTAAAGAGCGAAATCCAATAGCATTAGGGAGACCAGGAAATTTACGTGACTGGGAGTAAAGCACGAGGGTTAGTGAAAATAAGGACGAGAGATACCCCCTCTCTTACTTGTCGGATCCTACCTCACGACTTTTCCACCCAACTTCTGATACGAGTTGGTGACCATAGTTGCCTATCCTAGGATCCACACAGGTGGCTGCGAAGGGGAATCCCATGGCACCTAAGGTTGACATTTTATCACGTTCAGCAGTACTTCTGGAGGGAACCCTTGCAAAGCTTGGTGTCTTGCACCGACAAAGGCTGTTGTCTGGTGGTCAGTGTAACTACCTATGATACCTTCGGTAGTAGGCCTAAGGCGTAATTACCC
This sequence comes from Pinus tabuliformis, assembly GCA_031772625.1. Classification (NCBI taxonomy): domain Eukaryota; kingdom Viridiplantae; phylum Streptophyta; class Pinopsida; order Pinales; family Pinaceae; genus Pinus; species Pinus tabuliformis. The sequence continues at coordinate 1,725,277,240 of CM062818.1, read as the reverse complement.
CAGTCTATTTTCGGAAGGCCCTTATTGTTAACTTTCTTGTATTTTGGTGTCCGATCCTAATCACCCGGAGTGGAAATACTTGGAAGTTGTTTGATTGCAGATATCTTTAGGGACATTTTAGTGAGTGTTATGTGCTCCTAGTCAGCCTAGATTTTTAATTTTCTTGAGTATTTAAGTATATTTTTTAAAAATAATTCAAAGTGGTTGACCGACCATCTCGACGGTCTCAGAGACTTCGTGGGCTTTCACCTACGAGTCCAGATCCTTCTCCTAGAAGGCAGAGGAGCAATTTTTCCAGTTGTTTCCAACTAGTGGCAACAGGCGCATCAAAGATTGATCCTCCACTTGGGGGCATTAGTTCACAAGATAGACCTGGTACTAGTATAGAGTTAGAGAGGAACACACTAGTTCTTTCTCGAGTACTCTTCCGGTCAGAAGATAGTATTGAAGTAGAAGAGTTTTTAGAGTTGGTTGCAGCTTCGAATTCTCCTCTCCCTCCAGATCATCCAAATGTTTTGTTATACGTTGGAACTTCGACTCACAGGCCTTCAAGCCCAGGTCCACATACATTTATCCCTTCGATGACCATTGCTGGAAGCATGGCATCCACGACAAGTGTTGCGAGCATGCAGACTCCCATATCTGTACAATGGGGAGGAACTATTTCCATCCCTTCTAACGCTTCCAACACATCTATATTTGGGTCTACTTCCATTCTGTCGACAAGTGGAATTTCTCAAGCCAATGCATCCAGTTTTGGATTTTTCCCTTTTGGAATGCCCTCTCAAGGTATTCCTTTGTTTCCTTTGAATATACCATCAACCGCCTCTACATCCATGATGAGTGGATCAGCTTCTTTTCAGGGTTTCCCATTTGGAAGTGGTCATATACCACATTCCAAATGGACAGTAGGGTCAATGCCTTTTCCTTTTACAAGTCAAGGTAGTAACCTCTTTCAGAGTTGGACAAACCCTGTGGTTAGTGGGATAGGAGCTAGGAATCAATTTTTCAGCCAACAAGGGAATGCACTGCATTCTTCAGTTAATTCATTTCAAAGTTTATCACCCTTTTCTAATGCATGGAACCCTTATCAGGGGCTGTCAGCTCCTCTCAATACTTCATTAGGGGGTAACTTCACCGGTTATGGAGGATTTCCAGCAGTAGTTGGTCAAACTCTGAATTTTGCTGGACCACAAGGATCACCCTTTGGTTCAGTAGGCTCTACGAGTTACTTCAGGCAACCTGGTGCCTTTCAAAATCTAGGTCATTCTTTTCAGACCTTCAGGAACCCTGCCCATTCCAGATGGAATTCCCAAGGTCCTCCACGACTTCCTTTTCTAGCCACGCTTAATTTTCCAGACTTAACTAAATTGATGAATGATCCAATTAGGTACAATCTGGCTTGGCCTCCGATCCCAACTAAACTTCCATCAGATATTCCAAAGTTCGAAGGGAAGAGTGGTGAAGACCCGGGAGACCATGTGACCACATTTCACTTATGGTGCTCATCCAACTCCCTGATAGATGATTCGATCAGGTTGAGGTTATTTCAGTGCACCCTAACCAGGAATGTGACCAAATGGTATATAGAGTTTCTAGGGGGCACCTATACTTCTTTCGTTGATTTGGCTAATATTTTCTTGAACCATCTTCAGTTGCCGGTCCGCTATGAAAACTGAACTGAGCTTCTGGCCAATTTTCATCAAGACACGACAACTCACATTTCGGATCATATCTAGGAATAGAGACAGATAAAAAGGCTTATCAAAGTTGAAATTTCACCAGTGTTTCATCTTGAATGGTTTCTCAAATAATTATAAATTGAGATCTCAAAGGATGTTTCTCTTTTCGGTGTTTATTCGAAAGAGCGGGCTAGTTTTCGAGCCCAACAATTAGCACTGATATATTCTTAGTCTGGGACTTTTCAGAAAATCCTACCTAATGCACCTAGATCCAAGGTTGATTTAGCCAAACCGAAGCCAAGCCATCACACTAATGGTATAGTTGGATCAATTGATGCAAATATGGTGAACCTTTTGAACCAATTGCAACAGTTGTCTCTACAAATTGCTTCTTCTAACCAGGCAGCACTTTCTACACCTTCGCCTTCCCAACCTACCTCCATAAACGCTATCCAGACCTCTAACCACAAACGAAATCAATAATCCGATGGGAAGAAGAAGGGAGGAGGTAAGAGGAAGAACCAGGAAGGGAAGGGTAATGCAAACACGCTTGGCAACGGTGCCGGTGAGGGTAGAAAAGAGTCCAAGAAAAAGGTTAAATTTCCATGCAAGTTATGTAATGGAGATCATTTTACTCACCTCTGCCCTAAGATTCAAGATGCTCAGTGCTTGTTAGTGAAGCAAGGGTCCTCTACCTCCCAAGCTGTCCTAACTAACCCTTTTCCACAAGGGCAGCAATTATTTGCTGGCGCGAACTCGAACGATGGTACCTCCGCAAGGGGAAACCAAGAAGGGGAAAATTCCTCAAATGTTTATAAGATGAACTTTCATGTCGACGTCGCCAAACGAGCATGTGATTACGGTGAAACAGAAATATCTAAGGATAAATCTGTTCCTGAAACCATAGACCCACTTCATATTGAGCGACCCTTTGCTGAGTCTATACCTTGGATATCGAAAGGTTCCGCAAAGTGCTTGACTATTAACCCTAATGCTAGGGAAGCTGAGAACTACTCGATTGTAGAAGATCTGGCTCAAATTCCTTGTGCTATGTCTGCATTGGAGGTACTCCAGTCATGTCCTGCTCAGAGAAGTGCTTTGCTTTCGACGATCGGGGCAGTGGATCCAAAGAATTCTTTAGTGCTCACTTTTGATATGCTGAATGTCAAAAAGAGACTTCCTCACCATATGGCTTTCCAAATAAAGTCCACTTACCGAAAAACCAATATTTTTTAGACAGTTATAGATGAGGGAGCTTCCACATGCGTAATGTCTATGTCATGTTGGAAGGCCATTGGATCACCTTCAGTTGTTCCTTCACCGACTCTCTTAACAACATTTGATGGACATTCTCATAGGCCACACGGAATTATCCCGACCTTTCCTATATGTGTTGGAGGAAAGGTCGTTAATATTGAGGTAGAAATCGTTGATGCCAACCTGGATTACAACCTCCTCTTAGGAAGGAATTGGATTTATGAGATGGATGCCATAGTTTCATCTTTATTCCACATCCTCTGTTTTCCTCATGAGGGGAGAATTGTTAAAATTGATCAGTTAGATTATTCTCCAGGTGACTCTCGTGCAACTTCGGATTCTACCATTCCATTGGTGGATAATCCCCATCAACCTATAGAGAATTTAGGAGTTGGGATGTACTCTTCCTTGATGGGTATATTTGACCTTCCCCCTCCTACAACTAGAATCGATGCAATTTAATCCTCCAAGGGGCCTTCACAGAAAGAGTTCTTTCGAGCTCATTATTTTCAGACCCTTAGACCTTACGTTCATCTATGACCACATTAGATGGAGGGCAGGTTGGTGGAATGCCATTTCCCATGTCTGCAATAGAAATTAGCTATCAATCTATCGTTAACTCTACAGATGACCATCCCACTCCTTTTTCAGAGGAGGAGTTAGATGGTGATGTGGCTCTAGCTTGGACCCTTGACTCTACTTCTTCTCTGGATTTTTTAGATACAGTTTTATCATTTGACGAAGAAATTTTAGAAGCAATGACGACTATAGATAGACCATGGGAAGATTTACATCATCGTTCATATTTTCTTCCTCCATTGCATGAAGTCGAATCTAGGTTCTCCAATCTGCTTACTAGTGATGTTTGTACAGTTTCAAACCCTTTTTGCTCTAGCACAATTATCTACTGAAGATAATATGTCGATTATCTCAAGAACTGTACCTATAAACATATCTAAGAAAATGTTGGAAGAGCCCTGAAATGGGCTCTACCTTAAGAAGTATTTTTCTTAATTTTCGGCCGAGCAATTGCTTGTTTGTATATATTGTATTTTTGTACATATTTGTCAGGCATTTTGTGATATCGACATTTTTTGATCTGCTTTGGCAGGTGTTGATAGATGATTTGATAAATTTCGGATTCGTTGATGGTGCTAGTCGGCACACTTGGAATCTTGCTTCCGTAGCTTGGGTGATTTATTATCCATCTGGCCAGTTGATGGTGTTGAGGGGAGTATGTATTGGTCCTGCTTCAAATAACATTTCCGAATATACTGTTGTTATTAATTTACTATCTGAAGCAATTTCTTATGGGATTTATTCATTGGTAGTTTATCTTGACTCATAGATGGTAGTGTCACAATTAAATAACATTTATCGGGTTCGTGATCCTTATTTATATCACAATTTTTTGAGAGTGAGAGTGTTGCAATAATAATTTGTTTATATTACATATGTTCACATTCCACAATCTGAGAATTCATTAGCAGACTTTATTGCTAATAAGGCATTAGATTGGCATATCAATCATTCATCAAATTAAACAAACATTAGAAATTTGGATTTGTATATATATCCTAAAATTGTCTATGTATAGATACAGCGTTCAAAAAATAATATACAAAATTGGGACAAAATGTCCATAATCATGTCTAGTTTGTCTATCGACCCAGTTCAGGATGAGCGACTAAAAATTTAACTACCACATTGGCTACATGCCGAAGTATGCGGACCTAGTCCCGTGGTACCCTCACTATGCGATGCTACATCTCCTTAGGTAGATCCTCTATGGCTATCATCGATACCTGGTGAGCCAATCTCACCAAGTTTCTCTGAATTGCATATAGGACTCTCTCTGTTTTAGCTGCTGCTGCTTCGGCACCTATTCCGCGACGCCTCTGCCTCAGAAATCCATCTGGTCTCACTGGACCCACATTTGGAACATGGTCATTTTTTCAGTATTTTGTCCCATCAAAAATATTTCTAAATTCATTTCATATTTAAAAAATAAAAAAATCTTAAAAATTTACAAAAACTTAAAAATTGTTACCTATGTCTCCCCATGCTATGTTTGGTGGTAACACCAAGTCTGGATCTCCTTGGAAATCCATACCAACATACGGTTAGTCATCGACTGTGATGATCTGTTGGTCCCACTAGGCGAAAAACTCATCATCGAAAGTCGTCCTAGGCACATCCCTGCCTCCAAGGCATTTCATCAAGTTAGCACATCTACCCATCCGAGGATCTCGCGGGTTGCTGAAGGAGGCAGATACTTTGGGACGTAGCCCAGGTACCTTCTTGAAGAAGAAGGAGTATAGATAGTCCCATATCCAAAGTTCTTTGTCTGACCCTTATGAATAGAAGTCAGTTGGCTCTTCATGTTGGTCAGAAGAGGTGTGCACCAGTCGAAAATCATGGTAAGGCATTCCACTGCCAGGATCATGGACACTTGTGAAGCCTGATGCAGTAAAGCTAATCCATTTACCCTCACAATGGTAAAAAACAGAATCCTTAGAGATAAACTATCCACGTGTTTGATTGGAATCTGACTTCCAATCTTTTCTGGGTGCCCAGGAAAATATATATGTACATAGTCTTCTACTGAAAGACTACTTCTTGTCCTGCCAGTCGAATGCACAACCTCCCCTCTTCAAGAGAGACCGTCTTCAACCTTAATCCATAGAGGCATCTGATCTATCATGAAGGCGTCATCCTCTACACTCCAGTAGTGGATCAACAATTCAAGCAGGCATGTATTGGCTTTCATATTCGACATTTTGAAGAATTTCAATAAGCCACACCCTCTCAATGCATCTCGTGCATTTTGGTCATTCATTACCTCATTTTCAATTATGGTGTGCTCTCTCTCTCTCTCCATGTGATGGTAATCCTGGAAAATTTTTGAGTTTCAACTGTTAGATTTTGTGTTTAAACTTCAACTCGTGTACACGTGGGTTCCCTTTACACACAGTTGCATGTAGGGCCATCATATACATGGGTTGATCACATCCAACCTGTGTGTACGCAGAGTTGGATTTTTTAGCATGAATTCCCATGGTCAAACCTTAATGAAAACTTCTAAAAACTATCACAAAACATTGCAAGCATGATTTGAGGGTTACCTGATAACTTTGGTGCGATTTGAATGGTTTAATTGTTTAGAGGCAAGTTTGCTCCTTTTTGATCCACAACTCTTTTCTCCAAACAAAAATAAAAAAATTTAGTCCAAAAGTCATTATATATCTTTGAAATTGCAAAATATGTTTTCAAAACTTGATTTTTCTTCTCATGAATTTTTTGACTTGTGGGCTTGGATTGTTGAGAATGGGTTATTTTTCAGGATATTTTGGAGACTTCTTCGAGATGTTATTTTTCTCCCATAACCACTGACCTGTCATGGCAGGTATCATCCACTCACTGGCATATAGGTTAGGGAAAACCATTTTTTCCATTGCATCTTGCATACTAGCCTTTGTTCAGTGATATATTAGCCATAGGGTCGATCCCATCGTGTCTTGGTTAGAAAACCATGTTCACTCACCGATTTTTAAATCATGATGCGATGGTAGAGCCATCCTTTACATGGGCATATTAGTTAGAACCTCGTTGACATTGGTTGCCCATGCTGTTATACTGAGTAGGCTCGGGAGTCCTCTTTAGTCCCACCATGAGTTGTTTGTTGAAGACACATTCTCCTTGCTTCTACGCTTATTTATGGCCTTATACGCTAGAGGTTCCTTTGTGTTGAGTTGTACTCCTACATTGCATTTTGACAATTTTCACCTTTTGGCCTTGAGCGGACTTCGCTTGGACTCGTATTTAAGCCCCTTATTTGACAATGTCTTCCGCAAAATCAACCAGGCAATCACTTAGCTTCTGCAACTTGACACATCCTTTGACCCGTGGAAGGAACATCCCTTTGAGTGTCCTTGACCAGTTTCACCTCCCTACATTGAGCATAGGATTGTTCCCATCCCAGGAACTAGATCATCAATTTATCTGACACTTGTTCTTTCCACTGTATTATAGAATTTTTTTATTCTTTTTCCAGCTTAATGAAAAAGACAAAAAAATTATATATTACAAAAAGAGCGGGAATGGGACAACATTTCCATATATTGTTGGCTGCTAGTGTCAGTCATGTCACCCTTGACAAAACACTTAAAAGAAAGCCTCTTCTCCATTTTGGGTAGGATTTAGTTTGACTTAGGTATGCCTTAACCTTGTTATTGAGTCAGTTCTCCTCCGATTGGTTATCTCTTCTAATCATATGGAGAGTTCGCTCATGCCTCCTGCATGATGAACTTATACAGAGTTATCATATGCTGCCATATAGTCATCATTGAGTCATGTATTTGTTCAAGGGAGGTAAGCCTGAGTCAACCTCTCTGTGGTGGCTCTTGACCTATTTTTCAGTCGGCCATCCCTGGTTGTTAGTGTCATGTTTGTCATCACATTAGCTATATTGGTCCTTTGCTCGTTCCGATTTGAGAAGGTCTCCATTGACTTCTTGCTGGCGGGTCTTATCCTTATCGACGACAGCATATTGCTCTGAGGGTAGGCCTAGAGCCACACCCTGGCCCTATTTTCATTATTGATAGGTCACCTTATGCTCAACATCGATCAATATCATGGGTCTTTGACTGAGTGGTCTCCCTTGTGTTCGACATTAGATTTCATTATCACACATTGGGATTCGTGTAGTGCCTTGGTTTCCATTTGACCCTATTGGTGGATTCCTCGCCTCTGTGTCAGCTTTCATTATTGATTGGTTCAGAGGGTTTCTATCGTGCGCTAGCTACATCTTGTGTACACTTGCAACGTGCTTCGGTTGGGTTACTACATCTTTTTCGTCTGATTCCTTCCACATTATTGTCCTACGGGTTACACTCGTGCTAGATTGATGAAGGATTCCTTAATTCCTTCCTTCTAGCAGATCTTTTCCTATCAACTACGGCTCATTGCTCTGGGACAAAGATCTAGAGTTCATTTGGAAATACATTGGGGTTTGCAGTCATCAGTGGTAGATTCCTTCGCTATCGACAGTGGGAAACCATCATTGTCCCCTGATTGATAGATTCTTCCAAGTGTTCGACTTCAGCTCATTCATTCGCACTTGTTAGATTGTATTGGGTACCTTGAATCTCATTATCATTATCGGTGAGTAGTCTCGCATTTGTTAACGGTATACATCAATGACCGGTAATCAAATGATTTCTCACATGGTCGACCTCAGATCATTTATTCATGTCTTGTAGAAATGTACCACGGCGGTCGGTGAAGACCTTGGGTTGCATCATATGTTTTGGTTCACTTGTCAGTTGCTCCTATTACTGCTAGTTGACACCATCCACTGTATATGTTGCAGTTTTTCACAGCGACATCTTATATGCTGGCATCCAAGTTGCAATGTAATATCATTTTATTCCATCATGTTCATTTGGTACTATTGGGATCAATTTTTGACATCAGTGATCAGCTTTATCTTTCAGCTTCATTGATCATCTTCTTATATGTGATATTTAGACATGTACTTTTTCGATCATGATCAGATGATCCATTATGTACTTTCAGTTCTTTATACTTGTATACATAGTGGATCCACTTGTACTTGATATGCAGACATGCTTTACTTTCTCTGAGCATGGGTATGCCCGCCTTAGACAACAGTTTCTTTCTGATCTCTTTTTGATGGCTTGGCAGGCTGAATTCTAGTGAAGTCCTTCTTAGTCTCGGCAGGATTCTTTCCATATACTTAATACATTTCGGCCATCATGTACCCCTTCTGACCTCATATATTAGGGGGCATATGTTATAGCACCATTTACCACCCTTGGTATTTGTGATGCTTGGTTTATGGCCTAGGGCAACCCCTCCTTCCAGACTTGGTCCAAATATTTTAAAAACAGTGTTTTATTCCTTGTACGCTACTTTGCCCTGAGATAAAAGCGTGTACACGCGGGTTAGTCAATACCCAACCCACGTATATGTGTTAAAACACTTAAAAAAATTAAATTTCCTTAATTATGGGCGAAGTTCATGGTTTTTACCTATTGATTACCTCCTATTGCCTGTGGCCCAACTGTTTCCCAACTAAAAAACTAATTGGGAGGAGTATAAATAGACTTCTATGGGAAGGTCTTAAGGAGGAGAAGAGATAGAGTTATTATACTGAGATTATCCCTGAATGAGTCTGAAGTATCCATGTGCTTCAAGCACTTCCCCAAGTTTCAGGAAACCCTTGTTTCCTTGATTGTTGATATTCTCCCTCTTGCTTGAGATATCATGGTATTGGTTATGGAAGGAGGCTGTTCAAGACTAGGATTGGATAGATCTGGAGGATGGTTCCGATTGGAACCGGAAGAAGAAGACACAGGTGAATTCTCTCTGTGTTAGTTATAGCTTTCTACAATAAAAAGAAGTGTTGTCTTGTTTCCAAGATTAACTATGTTTATGCATCAAATACTATTGTAACTCATATATGAATGTTATTTTGATGTATAACTAGTCATTGGATTATATGATATACAGTTAGTTTCATTAAAATGCTTTATCTATATATTGCTATGTATGTTCGAATTGAATAATTTTCAGGTTTGGAGAATATCAAGAGTTGTAGAGGGTCTGAACCCTGTGGGATCTACTCGAACAAAGGACATCTAGGTACAGTCTCTCTCACATAGTTTGTTTATTTAAGCATTTTTCCTGAGTTGTATGAGTGTTTCTTACTATAGTTTTCTCTTGCTCTATTGGGGTTCCAACCCAAAGCCCTAGGGTACTTATTCCCGTAACAATAGTCTATTCCAAAAAATGGAACTCCTTTTGTTGTTAGCCAAACTTGTTTATCTATTGTTTCCTTTTGATTTGCCTTCTAGTGATTAAGCTATTCCCAAAGGAACCTACTCTGATACCAATTGTTGGGAAAAAAAATAGTGCTAAGAGGGGGGTGTATCAATATTAAGGTCTATTTTGACTCTTTATGCCAATTTAATTTTCTTATTTAAACTTGGAAATTGTCCATATAACCAACAACAACATTTCATATGGAAATAATATGAAATCAACATACAATCACACACCATGAGCATCATACAGATGAGATAAAAGGTTCTATGTGGAAACCCTTTCGAGAAAAAACCACCAAAGTTTGTTGTTGTTATTGATGTAAATTGAGAGAACCTAATCTATTACATAAATTGGCTTTGTGATCCACCACTCATAAGAAGCACCAACTCCCTTTGCTTGTTTGCTAGCACCCACTAGTAGGAAGCACCAACTCCCTCCATTTGTAGACACATTTTTAACTTACCAGAAGCACCATGTGAAATACCAACTTCACAGATTTGTTTCAAACACCAACTTGCATCTCCATGGATTTATGCGAGCACCAACTTGTAGGAGGCACCAACCCCCAAGCCTTCTCAAGCACCCACTAGATATGGAAGCACCAACTTCCAGTATGCAGCCTCAAACCCACACTCAAATAGGAACACATTTTTTTTTTGTAATTGAAAACCACTCTGCTTGATATTAGCTTTGTTCTCTTCTCACTCTTCTCACTCTACAACAACTCACTGATCTTCTCAATAACTGTCACTTATCGCATCCCACACAAGACTATGTTCTCCTCTCTTAATCAACATACACTAAGATCTCAATATTCTATTCATCAAGCTCTCTCACCCTCTTACACTGCAACACATGCTCTCTCGAGGTCTCTTTTATTTGCATAGGCACTCTCCAACCTTTCTTTGTAGAGGAGGCTCACTTCGTCTCAAACACAATAGTGCACACTCAACCCATAGCTCTCCACTCAACACTTCTCTACACAATATTGCATTCCCCCCACATTTCTCATTGGAAATCACTAGTTTTTTCCTTCTACTTCACTCTGCACAATGTTTCCTCTACTTCCTATATCCATACTACTCGAGTGTACCTCGACATGGCTCTCCATTCCGCTGTCGGGTCTGACCAGGCCACTACTACTACAATAACCAATGAGAATGGGTATATAAGTAATTCTCCATACTAAGAGATTAATCCTTAGTCCACCTATACACTCAATGAGGCTCTCCATGCTTATTCATGGCTCTCTGAGTTGGACTGTACCTTAGGATGGCTTCTCTACACTTCATTTAATTTTAGGCATGCCCAATACTCTTCCCTGCGAATCATAGTCCTCATTGACTTGACTCAACGATATTTGACATTCACTATTACTCATGCAATCAACTCTCCTACAATGATTTATTAAGCTTCTGACTCAACTGTCCTTCATACACCTCTTTGTTGCCATATCCGAGCTCCACTCATTGTAACTTCTATTAAAACAATGTTACGATATTACTAAATTTTGATTCCTTCAGCTCCTTCTTGCTTAGCCCCTTTTCCTATTTCGCCTCCATAGGACCAATGCTTATGACCAGTGGCTTCATAGTCCACCGTACTTCAATTTCAAGGCTCCCCACATTTCATAACTTCTTATTATTTTGTTGTTATGAAAATGAGAGATTATGATATTCCAATCTCGTCTTGGTTAGTATCTCTTGGTTTTCACCATGGGACTAAGTGCAATTACTAGCAGAATAGATTTTAGGTGCTAAACCCTTTAGAACTTGTTGGGGGCCTATCTCATTGTATTCTACCCTCCGCCCTTGAATCTATGGCTTTTATGACTAAATACCAACACTATATTGGAGCACCACATATTGGTACTTTCTCAAAAAGTCCAGTTAGAATAGAATTCTGAAATTTTGACCTCTGAAATACTTTATAGCCCTTCGTTGCTATCCCTGTTTTACACCCTTGGTCCTTTGGGTATCCCATGACCAAGCATCGATCCACATTAGAGCTCCTTTATCAGGACTTCCTCTTAATTCAATTATGAAGAAGTTTCAAAATATCCAACCTTCGAAATATATTCCATGTGGCATCTTCACATCACTTTAGGTGCTAAGATCTTCCTTGTGTCGTTGGTTCTATCAATTTTCTTGCGACCAAATGCAAATAATATCAGAGTCCCCGACATTGAAACTTCTACCAATTTTAATTACAACAGAGTTATGAAAATTCAGACCTATGAAATTCAGACCTTTTGGATGACATCATGCTCTCTTCATCACCTCCATGTGGCACCTCCATAGTGGTTACACATGTCACTTGGATTTGCCCAATTATACCATTTGATTTTTCTGAATTTAGCTTCCAAGTGTCCTCCGGATACCCACGTTATTCTCACATCATTTGCCATTGTTAACTCCTCAGTACCAGTAAACTACCACCATGTGTCCTATCATAGGAGAGAGAAAAGGGTCCCTAATTCCTTTGGTTTTGTGATGAATTTCTTCATTAGTTCCTTGCACCTCGCAATCTTGACACTTCTAAAGAATTAAAATCATAAGGACTTACGAAACTCTGAGTATCCAAAATCGTTATATACCAGGGTTCAAAGTGTTCCTTCCTGCTTCCGATATCTAGCCTTTTCGATGCCCTGATATGATTGTGATCTTTTGAAATCATGTCCCAATGTTTTGCGGTCCCCAGGTTCCAACCCTCTGAGGTTCCAATGGTATGAATGCTCCCTGATATTATTTATGCTTTGATTTAGGCTACTCCAAGATCTGACCTCCTAAAGTTCTAGGTTCCGATATTCTGACCTTCTAAAATTAGCTTGCTTCTGATACTCCCTTTCTGATATCGAGTTCTGAAATTCAGCCTCCTCCTAATGAATTTAAGACCCTAGCTTCGACAGTCAATAACTCTTGATCCAAGAGGCCATTTATGGAATTCTACATACTATTGGAAAGCTCTTTCAAAGCACTAACCAATTGTGCCAGTTTTGAGAGTATATGAGATGACCTTTTTAGGTACAATCTCCTCCAAATTCTGAGGCTCCCACCCACCATAGTCATCATTTTATGGATTCTCCAATAAGCCTGTTGTTAGCCTCCTATACCAATAGGTTTCATTTTTCATGATTGGCAGGGGAAATTCCAAATATGTTCTACTTTGATGATGCAAAGAGCCCATATTTTTGTGGAAGAACATGTCTGTACATAGCTTAGATAGTGTCCTACTTCTGGATGGGTGATCCAACAGCCTAATCTGGATCATGCCATGTTTAAATTGATGTTGTAGAATAGAGAAAGAGAATCTGTCCAAACTGTCTAATCTTGGCAGATTAGTAGATTAGGTAGAGAATGAAGGTTCCCAACTGCTTAATCTGGGACCTTGGAAGTGATAAGGGTAGTTGTAGATAGAAACTCAAAAGGAAAAGAAAAGAAAAAGAAAAAGAGCAATTGAGGGTTTGCAAGTCTAAATGCACCCTCTTGGAAGTAATAAAAAATGCTAGGTACTAAGCTGGGTAGGTAGCCAGAAGTTGCAGAAGTCTGATTCTATTCAGTTTTGGCCTTGATCAAGAAGGCATATAGTAGCACTGGGAGAGGTATCCATGTAGCAGTTTGATGATAAAATATGGAAGCATGTCTAACTTCCCCTGTTTTCCCCAGAGATTCTCTTTCTAACATCCCCTTGAGGACTTTAGGATCTCCCTAAATAGTCCTCCTTGCATTTCTCCTTTGAAAAATTCATGACAAATTGTGAACTTCTTCTCTGAAAAGAAGCCACATTTCTTGTGTAAAATCATTCCTCACCCTCATCTGCTTCTAAAATCTAAGTTTACTCCTTAAACTTAGCTCTTTGTTTCTCTTCCACATCTCAAAATTCATATTAACTCCTAATTTTACTATATAGCTCCCTAAGTTCTCCCATTCCCTATTATTATAGCATTATTGTGCAAAAAATCCCAGAAATATATATATCCCCCCCCCCAGGCAATATAGCCTTAATACTCTAAAAAGCAGGCGTGAGAAAGTCGGAGTCCCATGGAATATTGGTTCATGCTTTATTTTGGGGATTAAATCAACATCTGGTTGATTTAATAACCCTAAGTGCACCTTTCAAACCTGTACATCATTTCCCATTTATCCCTGAAAACCTCAGAAAACCCACAATTTCACTTATCCAAAGTTTTGATCCGGCGCGCTTTTCCACAAATAATAATTGTTTATTAGTCGGGCCCTGCCGTATCGCTCTGCCATGTCCGCGTCCCGTCATCCGTCGGATCCGGGCCCTCCCATCCAACGACCCTTGGCGATTTCGGACCACCCCCGATCGCCGTCCTTTAGCGCCCGAAAAATGTCAGAGGATGACATAGGGCCTGGGGCGCATGTCCATTTCTCATTGTATCGGGCGGCCTCCGACGCAAACCAGGCCTGTACCAAAAGCGGTCTGATAAAACTGCTTACCGCCATTGCCTTTCCGCCTCACGTCATCCCTGCATCACCACGACGTCATTGCCGTATCAGCGTCGTGTCAGCTTCCGTTTCGCCATTGTTCCGACCTATCCGCCACGTCGCTCCTCCACGTCGACCCAATCACCAGCTGACACGTCATCCCGCCGTACATGACCCCACCAATGACGTCATGCTGACGTCATCCATCAAAAAGGTGCCAAAAACCAATTTTTTCCATATTATCGCGCAAAAGTCACGGTTTTTTGTATTTTTCATATATTTGAGCACTGTGTAACCTGCATGCGTTTACGTCGTTCTTCCACCAACCTCCAGAAATTCGTCCTTGAGTTGCTGCCGCCTAGAATTCCGCATGGTCATCTGCCTCCTGTCGCGCCATAACCAGGTATTTACCTGTTTCTCCCACCAACTGGTTTTTTAGCCTTCACAAGCTAAAAACACAAAATAACCACCATCCGGCATTCCGAGCTCCTATACCTTCAAATAATGAACTAATATCCCTTGGAGGTCCCAAATTCATCAAAGTCCCCTCATTCACTGCATTGTGCTTAACCCACACCCTTCACAAAGTTTTCGTGTCGCAGGGCGCGCCACAACAAGATAATTCACCCTGTTTCACCCCCTTTTGACAGCATTTCACCTCAATTTTGCCAAAGCTACCCTGTTTCTCCCTGAAAACCTTTTTCTCTGTCAAAATTCACCACATTCATCCACATTTCAAGTATAAATCCAGTTCAGAGGATAAGTGAAGCATGGAGACCCCTGTGGCCTTGAACATTACTCCCCTGAGTGCCCCACAGAGGAACCTGGACTGGCTGGCCCTTGTTGACAGGGATCATCAAATTAAAGAGACAGTTGAGATAACTACCAAATATCATGTACACACTGTCTGTGAGCTGAGGGATAAATACATGAGTGGTGCTGGTGACATAGGAATCTGGGAGTCTAATTTGCCCATTTATTACCTACCTCAAGTCAATCTGTTTCCAGACCTCATCCATCAGTGTTGTGAACACTATGACCCCTCACAGAGAGTAGTTTTGAGTTCATCTGGGAATGTTTTATTCCACATCACTCCACAATCCATAAATTAGATGCTGAACTTTAAACCAACTAAACCTCTGGTCCCCATTTCTATGAATTTTCTGCTCCAAGAAGCTGCCAAGTTGCCCAGCTCAGAGGTCACAAAGATTGGTCAGCTGTTCATGAAACCAGAATATTAGCCCCAACAACCTTCTCCTTATCTACATGTCTGGTTCAATGATACAGGGAGACTGCTAGTAGACATGATATCCTGCATTCTGGGATTCAATACCAGTGATTTTGTAGATGATACAACCTTGGTGATGTTATCCATGTTCACTCCAGGGCAGCCTCCTGCTCCCCAGTATGATTATGCCACATTCATTACTGACAACATTCATGAGCAATTCATGAATCTGGAGAGGGAAAGGGTATTCAAGTACACCTCCTACATATATCACTTAATGTTATACTTCCAGCCTGATAGTTTCCCTGTCTCCTTGAGAAAGCTGGATGCAAAAGGAAACAGGAGGTCAGTGGTATTTTGGTCATCAGTTTGTCACCATATCTCTTGCTCCCCATACAGCTATTGTGAGTTCATTGATCTGTTCATCTATCCGGCCTTGTCTCTGCTTCAGAGTTCTCCTCCTCCTAGACTCACCGATGATATGCAGAAGATCCTCTAGCTTTCAAAGAATTATAGCATTGGAGATAGGTACTTCTACCAAGACCACACAGTAATAAGAATATATGGTTGTGAGCTAGCCCCTTACAGATTGCCAAAGTATGTCCCCATGAGACTCTTTGCATTAGAGTATTTCCGGCAATTTGGAAATGCAGACATGATTCACTTTCATAGCAGAAATAAGAAAGCACAGCTCAAAATCAAACATCAACTGGGCACATTCATTTTCAACAAAAGAGAAGAAGCATGGCAAGAAGCAGATAAAATTCTAAAGAGGTTTCAGCTGCAAACAAGCTTCCTTTGGTCACCCTATGATCCCAATCATTTTATAAGTCTTAGAAGAGTCAGATACAGACTTGCCAGCTATGACCATGTCAGCATCCCACACATTGAAAAATATGCAAATCAGTTAGAATGGAAGGAGGGCACCCTAGTGGAGGCATGTTCTAGGGAAGAAATGGCACAAAAAGAAATGAAGTAGTTAGAAAAATCAGTTGACTTGGAATGTTTTGGACAGGTTTTCTCCCCAGTACTCAAGCATCTTGGAGTGGCTACTTCCTCTTCTACTACTCCCCAACAGTCTGCCCAAGCTTCTACACAAGCAGCAACTACAACTAAAGGAAAAGAAATGCAACAAGAGGAGCCACTCTCTAACATAGAGCAGCAAGCAGAACGGCGAGAAGAAATGGCTGAAGCACCTTCAAACACAGAGCAGCAAACTCAGGAAAAAGTCCCTCCTAGGCAGGAGGTAACAGTGGAAACCTCGGTGCTGCAAACTCCAGCTAATGAGGAAAGAACAAGGAAGAGAGATAGGCAGGAGGAAACTCCTCTCACCACTTCAACAGATCAACAAGGTGAGAAAAGACAATGGATGAATCCCTTTTCTGAGGAGGAGATGCCTGAAAGACCCACTGGTACCATGCTACCTCCCAACATTGAAACATCAGCCAGTTCCTTTCAGCAGGAACAAGAAATACAACATGGAGGAGAAGTTAGTTCATCAGGGCAGCAGACAAGGTCTGAGTCTAGCATTAAGAAGCAGTTTATAGAGATAAAAGCAAGAAATGAGCCAATTAGAATCCAACTCTATAACTAGCTGCTCAAGATGGCGCCAACCAATCAAGAAAGGCTTATGTCGGCCTATGATATTCAAGAGGGAAAATGACTCTAAGTCATTTTAGGCCCACCATGCTGCAGCCTCAGTCAGCTGCCGACTATATTAGGACCAACCTAGAGGTTTTGCCAAGGACAGCCATCCTATGGATCAGATAGAACTGCACAAACAAACAGGGGAGATGGTTTATGTTACATCGGCTGATAAGACCCTATTGGCACATAGGTTGCAGAACTCCCTGAATAACACTACTGCTCAATTGTAGCTAGAGAAAGCTTCCTCTCAAGCCAAGGTTAACAGAATCAAGTCCTTGGAAGAGATCATCATAGAACTGGGGCATGATCCAAACGACCCTAAGGGAGTGCATGCATTAATGAAGAAGAAAGATGAGGACATAGCAGCTTTGAAGAAGTAGGTTAAGCTACCACCAACCCTTCACCCTCAGACTGAAGATGTTGCCCAACAAAGAAAAGATCAAGATGTGACAGCCATGCTGGTGGCTTTGCAAAAAAGGCTAGTGGAAACATAAGGTGCTTTGGAGGCAGCCCTAAAGCAAAAGGAAGGAGAACAGGTGTCTCAGCCACCTCAGCAGGTTATAAATCTTGAGGATACTCCTCAAGTAATAATTCCTCCCCAAGAAAGGACATCAGAAGCAGGCCCTTCAGCACCAACACCAGATGTGGCAGCACCAAAGCAGGCACCCAGCCTTGACATGCAGAATATGAGGAAGGAACTGGAGGCTCTTGACGCACAGATGGCAGAACTAAAGGTAGCAAAAGAAAAATTGGCTACACTAGAAGAGAAATATGATAAATCAAAGCAGAATGTGGATGAAAGGACAAGGGAAATAAGAACCCTGGAAAAGAAGATAAAGGAGCTGGAAAATGAAATAACCATGAACAAAACTATAGCTGATGTAAAGAAAATTCTATGGGCTAAAATTGGCCAATCTATTACAGACCAATGGCAGTCCATTGAAACAGTTCATGAACAAATGAATCTTCTGAGCAGAGCTCAAGCTGAAAATCAAAGAGCCAGGGCATCTTTAGGGAGTATGCCTGAAATAGCCAACCGAATGATAAATGTCCTTAACAATCGGACTGGCCTTCAGCTAGCAGGAATGGGCATTAGAGACAGAACCGATACTATTCTGCGGATAAAAAGGGTGCTTACCCTGAGAAGTTATGTTCAGTCATTGGAGAGAAAGTGTCAGGAAATACAAGCAGAAGTGAATGAGTTTATTGCAAAAATCACAGTTTTACATAACAGGGGCCTCCCCAGCTTGGTGACCAGTGCAGGAAGAGTGTTATCACATGAACATTATGCCAAAAGGGTCAACAGCTTTACAACAAATCAAATAACAGAATCTGCAAGTGCTCCAGAAGAAGCAGGGCCCCCATCTGGGCAGGATCTTTACGATAAGTTGGAAAATCTATTTTTTATTGAACATGAGATCAGGCACCTTTTTGCAGTTACTCCTAATTATTACAAATACACTGAAGCTGATGAAATTTTAATCAAAATGCAGAGGCACCAATTGCCCACTGAAGAATGGTGGAGGAGTATGATAGAAACTATACTTTGATAAATTAATTTTGGCCTGAAGTCAGCATTTTCAAATGACTCATGCATCAAATTTGCTTAAAGCAACAGTGGAAGACAGCTAGATGAAAAGCACAGTGTCTGGGTACAGCTGGATAATGCAATTGATGTATCCAACATAGCAACATCATGACAGGGCAGCACAAACGCAAGAATTCTCAAAATCGATGCAAAGGTGCTCAGCCGTCCCAAGACGCTCCAAAAGTCAAAGATCTCTGACAGGAATGACTAGCTGTAATCAATCTCCTTTAATAGCAATAACTATTGTATCCACTATTTTTGAGAGTGGGTAGAGAAAGTTATGAGTCGATGACTCATTTTTAGATATTTTGTAAAGACAATTTTGTATATATATGCCCCGCTTAGCTTATTTGGGGGTTGTTGTTTATTTGTTTTGAAGAACTCGGCTGTATACTCAGAGAAGTTTAATACAAGAAGTTGTTGGTTTTCTCAACTTGGCTATGCTTGGACGTGTTGTGGTGGGATTGTTGGCTGTTGTAGAACTCTCGTGTTTTCTCATGATACAATAAGTGTTTTCCTAACTGTCTCTATGTTTTATATGTTTACATAACTCATCTATGATATATGTTTTCTTAGTAGGAAGGAAAATGAATAGTTCAAGATTTGTCCAGAAAGACACCCTAAACTCAATCATTCCTGCTAGCTATGTTTTCTTCAAGATTAGCTGTAAATATGGAATTCTTAAATGCTCCTGTTTACTCTAATTAATTGTAGATTCTATTCGAGAATTCTCTTTTGCTCTTGAATAAGATTCAGCCTTTTATGTTCTGTATCACCAAGAAAGAAATCTTTGTTGCCTTTCATGGTGTGATTCTATACTATTTCTTCTCAAATCAAAGGTTTGTATCATGGATACCTATCTGGCTCTGCAGTAACACTCTTCTATCACATATACTAAGTAATTATTAGTCATGGACTCCATTTGCCCAATGGAATAAACCCTCTTTGATCATTGCAAACCCTTCTTCAGACAACAGATGACAACCAAAATTCAAACAAAACCTTATACTTCATAACTAGCCTAAAATCCTAAAAAACAAAGCTAAATCAAAAGAGAGAGCCCTCTCTGATTGCAGGTAGGCTAGAACCTGTAATCCAAAGTTGGTTTGTGGTTACCTCGGCCGTATTCCCTTGGGAGTCAAAGGGAACAACCTGAGTGATAACATAATTGGCGACTCCACTGGGGACCTGAACTAAATTCCTAACCACTGCCGGATTCACAATACTTCCTACAAAATTTCAAAGAGGTCAGAAAACTTGGAAGCTGTCTCCCAAGAAGAAGACACATTACACTAGATCTAATCTAGATCCAAATCCATCACCTGTATTTGAAAATCCAAACCTGATTTCGAGGATCCTTAGGAAACAAGAAAAGGAAGAAGCTAGTCCAGATTCAAGCCCTGAAGCAGGATTTCAGAGTAACATTCCTACACCTGCTAAAGTCCCCTTTCATCCTCATATCACAACTTCACAGTCTCCCAGTTCTACATCTACTTCACTTAGCGCTTGTTCAACTCCCCCATCAACTACACATACCCCTCTCATCCATTTCCCTCCACTTGTTCCGTTTGTTCCTGTTGTTCCAGTTATCTCAGCAAACATGGCTAACAGGTATGCCCCTTTACAGTTACCAACAAATCTAGGGGCTATGCCTCAGGATTACCAGACCAAGATCTCATATTTTGATGGTGCTAGTTCCTATCCAGCCCTGCAACATACTAAAAAGATGCAGGACTACTTTGAAAATTATGAGATAGATGATGAGGGGGTTAGGATGAAGATTTTTGTTCAAAGTTTGACAGGAGATGTAAGGTCCTAGTTTAGATCTCTTCCAGCAAATTCTATTGCTAACCCAGATGCCCTCTACCAAACTTTCCTAAACAGATGGGAAAAGAAGAAAGACCCCCTTCACATACTGTCTGAGTACAATTCTATTAAAAGAGGTCCTCAAGAAACTGTCCTGGACTATTGTGCTAGATTTAATAATGTATACAACGCCATTCCCCAGAATCTGAGGCCTCCACTAGATCTGGCCTTGTACACCTTTCCTGATGGGTTTGATTTAGACATGGCATACCAATTGAGAGAAAGAGCCCCCCAAACTTTAGCTGAGATGCAAGATATAACAGTCAGTGTGGAAGCCAACTTGATAGCCAAGAGAAATAGGGCAAGGACTGAGAGAAAGACTACCTTCAAAGAAGAGCCTTCAGGCTGGGATCAGAAACTAGATGCAATAATCACCGGTATGCATAGGCTTGGAGATAGAGTAGAATCAGTTGAAAGAAAATCATCATGGGAGGGACCACAAAACAATGCTGTCAGAAATCCTGGCTTTAGAAGAAACCAAAACCCAAATGCTGGAAGGGCCAGCCCAGAACAAGACATAAGACCTCCTTTCCAAGAAAACTATGCTGAAGCATCCACATCTAGTGAACAGATAGATGACACTCACATTAATCTGATGGGTCTAAATAATGAACAGCAGGTTTTTCTAAGTCAAGAAGATCAGGAAGATGAGGATGTTGATCAGTTCCAAACCAAATCTGGTGAGTCATTTGACTTCAAGCAGGGCTATGACACTGCTGCTTTTGAAGTTCATAAACAATACAAGCTGAGAAGCAGGACCATAAATGTGCCACAACCTATAAAACAAAAGATAACCAACAGCCCAAGATGTCAAAGGAGAAGGTCACTGTTACAGAACCAATTGACAAAACCAGCTCTATTACAAATGAAGTAACAGTGGAGGATGTAACTGAAATACACCCCCCAAGTCAAGAGCAACTGGTAACATCTCCTTTAGAGCACAATCAAAGTAATAGTCCTCAAAAGGTTAGTAAAAAAGATAAACCCCAAGATAAAACTCAAACCCAAGAGGGTGCCTCTGTAAAATCAGTTGAGAAAGAAACAGCTGCTAACCACAATGCCAAGACCCAATCTGAAAAACCTTTTGACCTAGAAGCTAAAATTGGTAAGTTGAAGATAGCCATCCCTCTTTCAGAGCTGGCTAGGCATGACATTTATAAACAGCAAATCAAAAAATCCCTCCAATCAACTCAAAATAAAGATGATGTCAATGTGCTGGATGATACACCAGAGGTACTTTTTGGCCCAGAAGTTGATGGGAAAACAATAAGCACATGAGTTTTACCCTTTTATGTTAGCTTGCACATTCATGACAAGATACTACACAATGCAATGTTTGACTCAGGTGCCTCACATAATCTTATGCCTAAATCTGTAATGGAGAGACTAAACCTAGACATCACAAGGCCGTATAAGGACCCATTCTCATTTGATTCCAGCCAAGTCAAATGCCTGGGCATGATCAAAGATTTGTGTGTTTCCCTTGTCCAGTATCCAAATAAAACTATTCTAATGGATGTGGTGGTAGCTGATATCCCACCTAAATATGGAATGTTGTTATCAAGATCATGGGGAGCCAAGCTTCAAGGGTCCCTACAATTAGACATGCCTTATGCAACTATCTCTGTCTTTGGGCAACCAAAGAGGCTATATAGAGAGATACTTATGAAATATATGGTGAGCAGTGAAGAAAAACCTCAAAATTTTCCCATCTATGCAGTCCATTCTGATATGGATTCCTTCATTCTGTTCAATGATAACACATGTCCTACAGCTGACAACAAACCTTTCACTCTGGAACTAAACATGCATACCAATGAGCAATTAGTTACCCAAGGTCATGAAATTAGGAAATCAATTGATCAAACTGTTCTAGAAAATAAATCAGATGAAAAACAAGACCTCCAACTCCTGATTCCAAGTCCTAATGGCTCTCCTAATTATGCTCTAAATCAAGAAATCCTTTGGTTTCTTGAGTTCGATGGATCAGTTAACAAGTTAGGGGCAGGAGCAGGAGTGTGGATCCACAATAAACAAAACAATCATGCAGAGGGTCGAGCTTATAGGTTAAATTTCAGATGTACTAATAATATGGCAGAATATGAAGCTCTCTTACTAGGCCTCAAACTGATCAAATCCTTACAGGCAACAAAAGTGTCAATCTTAGGAGATTCAGACCTCATTATCCAACAAATGAAAGGCAATTTCGTCACCAATGACAGAAGGCTAAGGTCTTACAGAACTGCTGCTATTGAAATACTTGATGTCTTTACTGAATTTCAACTGACCAAAATATCTAGAAGCCACAACCTTCATGCACACAGTCTAGCCACTTTTGCTAGTACTTGTAAATTTCCCTTTGAACCCAACCATTGTTTTACAGTTGAGATAAAACACAGACCTTCCATCCCAAACAATGTCAAAGACTTGCAAGTATTTGAAGATGATACACAGATAAATAACTTTTTAACTCTGCAACAAGAGTTTTCGGGCTTAAATGTTGATACTGATTCTGTAGAAGACTCCCAACCACAGAGCAACCAAGGTCAGAGAACTATATCAGTCAAAACAGCTAATCAAATACTTCACCCAACAACCTTTGATAGGAAGAATGTACAAGAACTTAAACAACGCAATCTGGATGAAATAGCTGGAGCAGAGGCTGAGGTAATACAACTAAAGGACAATTTTTTACCCACAGGCCTGACCCCTTTGGAAGACATTTTTGATTCAAATGATATTCCTAGGAAACCAAAGATGCAGCCCCTAAATGTTGCCATTGAAGAGTGCAACATTGGAACAATTGAAAATCCCAAGATAATAAAATTATCAAAGTCTCTGCCCCCTGATCAGAAGCCCAAGTATGTTGACCTCTTTAAAGAGTTCCAAGATGTATTTGCATGGAGTTATGAAGATTTAAAATCCTATGATACTTCAGTCATTCAACACACTATTCCTCTCAAACCAAATCAAAAGCCTTTCAAGCAGAAATTAAGGAGAATCAATCCTATACTTCTCCATTCAATTGAGAAAGAGGTGCAAAAAATGTTTGAAGTAGGTATCATAGCACCCATCAGATTTTCAGAATGGATATCCAATCTTGTTCCTACAAGGAAGAAAACTGGTGAGATTAGGCTTTGTGTTGATCTTAGAAACTTGAATCAAGTTTCCCTCAAGGACAATTATCCCTTACCCAAAATGGATCACATTCTTCAAAGAGTGGTGGGGGCTTCTAGAATCTCATTACTTGATGGATTTTCAGGTTTTAATCAAATCTTGGTCCATCCTGACGATCAGGATAAAACAACATTCACAACCCCATGGGGAATGTTTAAATATGTCAAAATGCCTTTTGGACTGAAAAATGCAGGAGCTACTTTTCAAAGAGCAATGGATATTGCCTTTGCCAAGGAGATTCATGACTTCTTAGTTGTTTATCTGGATGACCTCACTCCTTTTTCTAAATCTGCCCAAGAACACCTTAGACACCTGAGGCAAATGTTTCTGACATGTACGAAATATGGTATTTCCTAAAATCCCAAGAAGTCTCTGTTTGGTCTGGAAGAGGGTAAGTTGCTAGGTCATATCATTTCTAAAGAGGGAATTAGAATTGACCCTGACAGAATTCGGGCTATTCTAGAAGTCCCACAACCAAGAAACATTAAGGAATTACAAGCCTTTTTGGGAAAGATCAACTTTCTAAGAAGATTTATCCCAAATCTAGCAGAATTGATAAGGCTATTAAACCACATGTTGAAAAAATATTCCAAGGTAAAATGGACACTAGAAGCTAAACAAGCCTTTGAGGGCATCAAGGATTTTTTGACTCAAACACCCGTTCTTACAAGTCCTCAGTTTGATAGAGATTTCATTATCTTCTCTTTTGCCTCCCAACATACTATTACTGCAGTTTTACTACAGAAGGATGACCAAGGAAACGAGAAACCTATTGCTTTCTTTAGCAGAGCCCTTAGAGATGCACCCTTGAAGTATCAAATTATGGAAAAGCAGGCTTATGCCCTGGTAAAGGCCATCAAAGATTTTAGGATTTATATCCTATATTCTCATGTTATTGCTTATGTGCCAAATGCCATTGTGAAAGACATATTGACTCAAGAAGGATTAGAGGGCAAAAGAGGAAAATGGATTGCAAGTATTTTGGAATATGACATTGAAATAAGACCAACAAAACTGATAAAGGGACAAGGTTTGGCTAAAGTCATGTCTGAAGCAAACTTTCAAGCCTTGGATATTAATCGACTAGACAATGAACCGGAGCTGGCGACTCCACAGATCAATATAGCCTTTGAACAATCCCCCTGGTATGCTGATATCTGTTATGTATTGCAAAACCTGTGTGCTCCCCCAGGATTATCCAGAACCAAAAGCAGATTTTTAAAAATGAAAGCTTCAAGATTTTGTGTTATGGATGGTAATCTACTGTGGAAACATCATGAGGGTATATTGTTGAATTGTCTAACAATCAATGAAATTGACAATGTTATGAAATATTTTCATGCAGGTGATTGTGGTGGACATTTATATTGGAAATCCACTGTGGATAAGATATTAAGGGCAGGTTACTATTGGCCTACTCTATTTGCAGATGTCAAGAGATTTGTTACTTCATGTCATAAGTGTCAGGTGTTTGAGGGAAAAAGAAAATTATTTCCCTTACCTCTGAAACCTATTTCAACAGAAAGGCCCTTTCAACAATGGGGCTTAGACTTCATTGGAGAGATTCATCCTTCATCTTCAGGTCAACACAAATGGATCCTAACAGCCACGGATTATTTTACCAAATGGATTGAGGTTGTTCCATGCAGACAAGCGAATGATTCCATTATCATTCAGTTCCTTGAAACTAATATTTTATCCAGATTTGGTTGCCCTGAAAAGATCATTACAGATAATGCTGCTGCTTTCAGATCCAAGAAAATGGTCAATTTTTGCCATAAGTTCCATATTACTTTGGGTCATTCCACAACATACTACCCTCAAGGCAATGGTTTAGCTGAATCATCTAATAAGAGTCTTATTAACATCATCAAGAAGATGTTGGAGGAAAATAAGAAAAATTGGCATAAAAAGCTTGCAAATGCCTTATGGGCAGATAGGCTAACCACCAAGAGATCTATTAGAATCAACCCATATGAGTTGGTTTATGGAATGGAGGCCAAATTTCCTTCATCACTAGGGATTCTTGTCATCAAGTTGCTTCAAGAAACCCAAGCTGAACCCAATGATATGCAAAGGAGGATCAACCAAACAATCTGTCTGTAGCAAACCAGAGACCAGGTATACAATAGAGTTCAAGTTTTACAAGAGAAGCTAAAGAAAATCTTTGACAGAAGAACAAAAGCAGAAGACTTTTTTATTGGTGATAAAGTGCTTAAATGGGACTCAAGGAGAGAAGATAAGGGAAAACATGGCAAATTTGATTCCCTTTGGAAATGACCCTTTGTTATTCAAGCAGTACAAGGAAATAACACATATTTTTTGAAAGATTTGGATGACTCTGAAGTTCAAGAGGGCCTTGTAAATGGCCGGATGTTGAAGCACTATTTTGACTATTTTCCATGTATATAATCTGACATGGCCTTGTACATTATTACTTAATTATATTAGTTTGTTTTCAGCAGATAAAAGGCGTTACAGCTTCACAAATTTTTGAAAGAGAGCAAGGAAAGGCCATAATTACAAGATTTCTCATTTTTTGAAAAGCCTCAGTGTTGATCATCAAAAGCAAAGTTCCCAATTTTGGCAAGAAATTAAGGACCAAGGCGCTCTGACCTGCTGTTCTTGGTCTTTCATATGGAAAAACCATCCCCAAGTGGAGCCACTGTTAGCCTCCTATACCAATAGGTTTCATTTTTCATGATTGGCAGGGGAAATTCCAAATATGTTCTACTTTGATGATGCAAAGAGCCCATATTTTTGTGGAAGAACATATCTGTACATAGTTTAGATAGTGTCCTACTTCTGGATGGGTGATCCAACAGCCTAATCTGGATCATGCCATGTTTAAATTGATGTTGTAGAACAGAGAAAGAGAATCTGTCCAAACTGTCTAATCTTGGCAGATTAGTAGATTAGGTAGAGAATGAAG
The DNA here is from genome assembly GCA_031772625.1 of Pinus tabuliformis. Taxonomy (NCBI): domain Eukaryota; kingdom Viridiplantae; phylum Streptophyta; class Pinopsida; order Pinales; family Pinaceae; genus Pinus; species Pinus tabuliformis. The sequence continues at coordinate 1,725,250,563 of CM062818.1, read as the reverse complement.
GTTCCCAACTGCTTAATCTGGGACCTTGGAAGTGATAAGGGTAGTTGTAGATAGAAACTAAAAAGGAAAAGAAAAGAAAAAGAAAAAGAGCAATTGAGGGTTTGCAAGTCTAAATGCACCGTCCTGGAAGTAATAAAAAATGCTAGGTACTAAGCTGGGTAGGTAGCCAGAAGTTGCAGAAGCCTGATTCTATTCAGTTTTGGCCTTGATCAAGAAGGCACATAGTAGCACTGGTAGAGGTATCCATGCAGTAGTTTGATGATAAAATATGGAAGCATGTCTAACTTCCCCTGTTTTCCCCAGAGATTCTCTTTCTAACATCCCCTTGAGGACTTTAGGATCTTCCTAAATAGTCCTCCTTGCATTTCTCCTTTGAAAAATTCATGACAAATTGTGAACTTCTTCTCTGAAAAGAAGCCACATTTCTTGTGTAAAATCATTCCTCACCCTCATCTGCTTCTAAAATCTAAGTTTACTCCTTAAACTTAAGTCTTTGTTTCTCTTCCACATCTCAAAATTCATATTAACTCCTAATTTTACTATATAGCTCCCTAAGTTCTCCCATTCCCTATTATTATAGCATTATTGTGCAAAAAATCCCAGAAATATATATCCCCCCCTCAGGCAATATAGCCTTAATAATCTAAAAAGCAGGCGTGAGAAAGTCAGAGTCCCATGGAATATCGGTTCATGCTTTATTTTTGGGGATTAAATCAACATCCGGTTGATTTAATAACCCTAAGTGCACCTTTCAAACCTGTACATCGTTTACCAGTTATCCCCGAAAACCTCAGAAAACCCACAATTTCACTTATCCAAAGTTTTGTCTCGGCGCACTTTTCCACAAATAATAATTGTTTATTAGCCAGGCCCCGTCGTATCGCTCTGCCATGTCCACGTCCCGTCATCCGTCGGATCCGGGCCCTCCCATCCGACGGCCCTCGGCGATTTCGGACCGCCCCAGATCGCCGTCCTTTAGCACCCGAAAAATGTCAGAGGATGACGTAGGGCCTGGGGCGCGTGTCCATTTCTCATTGTATCGAGCGGCCTCCGACGCAAACCGAGCCCATACCAAAAGCTGTCTGATAAAACCGTTTACCGCCATTGCCTTTTCGCCTCACGTCATCCCTGCATCACCACCACGTCATTGCCGTATCAGCGTCGTGTCAGCTTCCGTTTCGCCATTGTTCCAACCTGTCTGCCATGTCGCTCCTCCACGTCGACCCAATCACCAGCTGACACGTCATCCCGCCATACCCGACCCCACCAATGACGTCATGCTGACGTCATCCATCAAAAAGGCGCCAAAAACCAATTTTTCCATATTATCGCACAAAAGTCACGGTTTTTTGTATTTTTCATATATTTGAGCACTGTGTAACCTGCATGCGTTTACGTCGTTCTTCCGCCAACCTCCAGAAATTCGTCCTTGAGCTGCTGCTGCCTGGAATTCCACACGATCATCTGCCTCCCATCGCGCCATAACCAGGTATTTACCTGTTTCTCCCACCAACTGGTTTTTCAGTCTTCACAAGCTAAAAACACAAAATAACCACCATCCGGCATTCCGAGCTCCTATACCTTCAAATACTGAACTAATATCCCTTGGAGGTCCCAAATTCATCAAAGTCCCCTCATTCACTGCATTGTTCTTAACCCACACCCTTCACAAAGTTTTCGTGTCGCAGGGCGCGCCACAGCAAGATAATTCACCCTGTTTCACCTCCTTTTGACAGCATTTCACCTCAATTTTGCCAAAGCTACCCTGTTTCTCCCTGAAAACCTTTTTCTCTGTCAAAATTCACCACATTCATCCAAATTTCAAGTATAAATCCAGTTCAGAGGATAAGTGAAGCATGGAGACCCCTGTGGCCTTGAACATTACTCCCTTAAGTGCCCCACAGAGGAACCTGGACTGGCTAGCCCTTGCTGACAGGGATCATCAAATTAAAGAGACAGTTGAGATAACTACCAAATATCATGTACACACTGTCTGTGAGCTGAGAGATAAATACATGAGTGGTGCTGATGACATAGGTACCTGGGAGTCTAATTTTCCCATTTATTACCTACCTCAAGTCAATCTGTTTCCAGATCTCATCCATCAGTGTTGTGAACATTGTGACCCCTCACAGAGAGCATTTTTGAGTTCATTTGGGAATGTTTTATTCCACATCACTCCACAATCCATAAATCAGATGCTGAACTTTAAACCAACTAAACATCTGGTCCCCCTTTCTATGAATTTTCTGCTCCAAGAAGCTGCCAAGTTGCCCAGCTCAGAGGTCACAAAGATTGGTCAGCTATTCATGAAACCAGAATATCAGCCCCGGCAACCTTCTCCTTATCTACATGTCTGGTTCAATGATACAGGGAGACTGCTAGTAGACATGATATCCTACATTCTGGGATTCAATACCAGTGAGTTTGTAGATGATACAACCTTGGTGATGTTATCCATGTTCACTCCAGGGCAGCCTCCTGCTCCCCAGTATGATTATGCCACATTCATTACTGACAACATTCATGAGCAATTCATGAATCTGGAGAGGGAAAGGGTATTCAAGTACACCTCCTACATATATCACTTAATGTTATACTTTCAGCCTGATAGTTTCCTTGTCTCCTTGAGAAAGTTGGATGCAAAAGGAAACAGGAGGTCAGTGGTATTTTGGTCATTAGTTTGTCACCATATCTCTTGCTCCCCATACAACTATTGTGAGTTCATTGATCTGTTCATATATCCGGCCTTGTCTCTGCTTCAGAGTTCTCCTCCTCCTAGACTCACCGATGATATGCAGAAGATCCTCCATCTTTCAAAGAATTATAGCATTGGAGATTGGTACTTCTACCAAGACCACACAGTAATCAGAATATATGGCTGTGAGCTAGCCCCTTACAGACTGCCAAAGTATGTCCCCATGAGACTCTTTGCATTAGAGTATTTCCAGAAATTTGGAAATGCAGACATGATTCACTTTCATAGCAGAAATAAGAAAGCACAGCTCAATATCAAACACGAACTGGGCCCATTCATTTTCAACAAAAGAGAAGAAGCATGGCAAGAAGCAGATAAAATTCTAAAGAGGTTTCAGCTGCAAACAAGCTTCCTTTGGTCACCCTATGACCCCAATCATTTTATAAGTCTTAGAAGAGTCAGATACAGACTTGCAAGCTATGACCATGTCAGCATCCCACACATTGAAAAATATGAAAATCAATTAGAAAGGAAGGAGGGCACCCTAGTGGAGGCATGTTCTAGGGAAGAAATGGCACAAAAAGAAATGAAGTAGTTAGAAAAATTAGTTGACTTGGAATGTTTTGGACAGGTTTGCTCCCCAGTACTCAAGCATCTTGGAGTGGAAGCTTCCTCTTCTACTACTCCCCAGAAATCTGCCCAAGCTTCTACACAAGCAGCAACTACAGCTAAAGGAAAAGAAATGCAACAAGAGGAGCCACTCTCTAACATAAAGCAGCAAGCAGGACGGCGAGAAGAAATGGCTGAAGCACCTTCAAACACAGAGCAGCAAACTCAGGGAAAAGTCCCTCCTAGGCAGGAGGTAACAGTGGAAACCTCGGTGCTGCAAACTCAAGCTAATGAGGAAAGAACAAGGAAGAGAGACAGGCAGGAGGAAACTCCTCTCACCACTTCAACAGATCAACAAGGTGAGAAAAGACAAAGGCTGAATCCCTTTTCTGAGGAGGAGATGCCTGAAAGACCCACTGGTACCATGCTACCTCCCAACATTGAAACATCAGCCAGTTCCTTTCAGCAGGAACAAGAAATACAACATGGAGGAGAAGTTAGTTCATCAGGGCAACAGACAAGGTCTGAGTCTAGCATTAAGAAGCAGTTTATAGAGATAAAAGCAAGAAATGAGCCAATTAGAATCCAACTCTATAACCAGTTGCTCAAGATGGCGCCAACCAATCAAGAAAGGCTTATGTCGGCCTATGATATTCAAGAGGGAAAAATGACTCTAAGTCATTTTAGGCCCACCATGCTGCAGCCTCAGTCAGCTGCTGACTATATTAGGACCAACCTAGAGGTATTTTCCAAGGACATCCATCCTATGGATCAGATAGAACTGCACAAACAAACAGGGGAGATGGTTTATGCTACATTGGATGATAAGACCCTATTGGCACATAGGTTGCAGAACTCCCTGAATAACAATACTGCTCAATTGGAGCTAGAGAAAGCTTCCTCTCAAGCCAAGGATAACAGAATCAAGTCCTTGGAAGAGATCATCATAGAAGTAGGGCATGATCCAAATGACCCTAAGGGAGTGCAGGCATTAATAAAGAAGAAAGATGAGGACATAGCAACTTTGAAGAAGCTGGTTAAGCTACCACCAACCCTTCACCCTCAGACTGAAGATGTTGCCCAACAAAGAAAAGATCAAGATGTGACAACCATGCTGGTGGCTTTGCACAAAAGGCTAGTGGAAACAGAAGGTGCTTTGGAGGCAGCCCTAAAGCAAAAGGAAGGAGAACAGGTGTCTCAGCCACCTCAGCAGGTTATAAATCTTGAGGATACTCCTCAAGTAATAATTCCTCGCCCAGAAAGGACATCAGAAGCAGGCCCTTCAGCACCTGCACCAGATGTTGCAGCACCAGAGCAGGCACCCAGCCTTGACATGCAGGATATGAAGAAGGAACTGGAGGCTCTTGAGGCACAGATGGCAGAGCTAAAGGTAGCAAAAGAAAAATTGGCTACACTAGAAGAGAAATATGATAAATCAAAGCAGAATGTGGCTGAAAGGACAAGGGAAATAAGAACCCTGGAAAAGAAGATAAAGGAGCTGGAAAATGAATTAACCATGAACAAAACTATAGCTGATGTAAAGAAAATTCTATGGGCTAAAATTGGCCAATCTATTACAGACCAATGGCAGTCCATTGAAACAGTTCATGAACAAATGAATCTTCTGAGCAGAGCTCAAGCTGAAAATCAAAGAGCCAGGGCATCTTTAGGGAGTATGCCTGAAATAGCCAACCGAATGATAAATGTCCTTAACAATCGGACTGGCCTTCAGCTAGCAGGAATGGGCATTAGAGACAGAACCGATACTATTCTGCTGATAAAAAGGGTGCTCACCCTGAGAAGTTATGTTCAGTCATTAGAGAGAAAGTGTCAGGAAATACAAGCAGAATTGAATGAGTTTATTGCAAAAATCACAGTTTTACATAACAGGGGCCTCCCCAGCTTGGTGACCAGTGCAGGAAGATTGTTATCACATGAACATTATGCCAAAAGGGTCAACAGCTTTGCAACAAATCAAATAACAGCATCTGCAAGCGCTCCAGAAGAAGCAGGGCCCTCATCTGGGCAGGATCTTTACGATAAGTTGGAAAATCTATTTTTTATTGAACATGAGATCAGGCACCTTTTTGCAGTTACTCCTAATTATTACAAATACACTGAAGCTGATGAAATTTTAATCAAAATGCAGAGGCACCAATTGCCCACTGAAGAATGGTGGAGGAGTATGATAGAAACTATACTTTGATAAATTAATTTTGGCCTGAAGTCGGCATTTTCAAATGACTCATGCATCAAATCTGCTTAAAGCAACAGTGGAAGACAGCTAGATGAAAAGCACAGTGTCTGGGTACAGCTGGATAATGCAATTGATGTATCCAACACAGCAACACCATGACAGGGCAGCACAAACATAAGAATTCTCAAAATCGATGCAAAGGTGCTCAGCCGTCCTAAGACGCTCCAAAAGTCAAAGATCTCTGACAGGAATGACTAGCTATAATCAATCTCCTTTAATAGCAATAACTATTGTATCCACTATTTTTGAGAGTGGGTAGAGAAAGTTATGAGTCGATGACTCATTTTTAGATATTTTGTAAAGACAATTTTGTATATATACGCCCCGCTTAGCTTATTTGGGGGTTGTTGTTTATTTGTTCTGAAGAACTCGGCTGTATACTCAGAGAAGTTTAATACAAGAAGCTGCTGGTTTTCTCAACTTGGCTATGCTTGGACGTGTTGTGATGGGATTTTTGGCTATTGCAGAACTCTCGTGTTTTCTCATGATACAATAAGTGTTTTCCTAACTGTCTCTATGTTTTATATGTTTACATAACTCATCTATGATATATGTTTTCTTAGTAGGAAGGAAAATGAATAGTTCAGGATTTGTCCAAAAAGACACCCTAAACTCAATCATTCCTGCTAGCTATGTTTTCTTCAAGATTAGCTGTAAATATGGAATTCTTAAATGCTCCTGTTTACTCTAATTTATGGTAGATTCTATTCGAGAATTCTCTTTTGCTCTTGAATAAGATTCAGCCTTTTATGTTCTGTATCACCAAGAAAGAAATCTATGTTTCCTTTCATGGTGTGATTCTATACTATTTCTTCTCAAATCAAAGGTTTGTATCATGGATACCTATCTGGCTCTGCAGTAACACTCTTCTATCACAGATACTAAGTAATAATCAGTCATGGACTCCATTTTCCCAATGGAATAAACCCTCTTTGATCATTGCAAACCCCTCTTCGGACAACAGATGACAACCAAAATTCAAACAAAACCTTATACTTCATAACTAGCCTAAAATCCTAAAAAACAAAGCTAAATCAAAAGAGAGATCCCTCTCTGATTGCAGGTAGGCTAGAACCTATAATCCAAAGTTGGTTTGTGGTTACCTCGACCGTATTCCCTTGGGAGTCAAAGGGAACAACCTGAGTGATAACACCTGCTACTATGGTGATTCTCTATAAGTGAAGTGCAACAACCATGGCACTACCCTTGAGCTTAAAACATCAAGAATATCAAGCTAGACCAATTAGCATTACAACTAGGCTAGGGAACATCAAATTCAACATTCTTGCCAATAGTTAGATAACTACCCAATGCATCTCCCAGCATGGTTGTTGACATAAATGCCAAAACACTTGCAACCACTATCCATCCAGACAATTCCAATTCTCCAAAAAATTATCTTTCATTTTGACATTAGGAGGGAGAATCATGATGGTGGGTTGAGAGGTCTCTTATCTTGGAGAAGAATTGGTACCGAGAACCATAGGTAGAGAAGGAGGAGGGTCAATATGTGCAGTATCTAGTTCACGAAGAACATGAAGTGTATCATGAAATATGTTGATATGTGAACAATGATGAGAGTAATGTCTATGTGAAATGTAGAAAGCACAAGGGTGGTTCATGTGTAATGATTTATTCTTCTTCGGAGACTCAGGTAAGGTGACTTATACCTCAGGGATGTTAAGATTGGGTTCAATGTCATATTTTGAAACCATGCTCTTAATGCTAGGAAGATTAGGGAAATTATTAGTGGCATGATGATCAAGGTGGATATTGGTGGCCACCTGCCAAGTCCACCTGGACCCCCACCATTGTCTTTCTCAGCATTTTCAGTTTCCTTAATTGTAGCACAACTTACTATTTTTAGCAGTTTTTCGGGTCGTGAACTTCCGGAGCCGTTTTGAGGCCCTAAACGACGTTTTTTGAGGAATCCAGGGGCAACATCGGTCCATGGAATGGACCGATGTTGCCCGTTCCAACAATGATAGTGCTCGGATAGATCTTTCTAATGAGCTATTGTACGCGTCAAACGGAGATCATATGCCAAAGTTACGACCCCGGGAAGTTGATGTACCAATTTACCCCCAAACTGGGCCCACAGTTTGGCGTTTCATCTCCTAGGGTTAGGTTTTGGAATGTTAAGGGTTTTCCATTGTTTCTCAACAATAAATAGGCCTTCGAGCCTCATTGTAACATAGTTCAGAGGCATGTAGCCATCACATCTCTTCTCAGAGATAAGCTACCATCGCCCTAGTTAGTTTATTTCCATTTCTGGTTGTAAGCATATTTCAGTATTTTCCATTAATGAAATGAAGTATTATTTCCGCTGCATATTTGTGTATATGGTTATCTCTGTAATTTGTTGCGTTCCTGTTTAAATCCAGATCAGTGGTATCAGAGCGGTCTGCTTTTTCTCTGTTTTTCTTTGTATGTCCCCAACAAGGTCGGGATATAAGGAGTTAGGGCTTGAACTGGTTGAACCTTTGCAAGACCAGCCTCGCAAATCCCGACGGCCTCCCATGGCGGACGAGAAGAAAGATGAGGGGGCAGGAGATCCCATCAAAATCTTACTCGAAGAAGCCCTCGAGCGACAACGGAACGCGATGATGGACAACTTTGCGCAGATCCTTCAGCGGCTACCCAGCAGCAACGCATCGGCTTCCAGCAGCTACTCTGGAAACGCCACACCCTTTAAGGTACAAGTTAATTTTGAAATCCCCATATTCGAGGGTCAGATAGACGCAGATGTCATAGATAAATGGTTAAATCTGCTCGAGGGTTATTTTTCTGTTCATGAATTTTCGAGTCGGGAAAAGATTGTTTTTGCTCTTCTCAAAGCAGCCCCCCACGTCAAGGACTGGTGGGAAACCTACTGCGAGCAGAAGGATGAAAGTACTGGCTCACTATTTTCAGCCGCACCCACCTAGGATTTGTTCCGAGATGCCATCAAGGAGCAGTACTACCCTGTCGGAAGCTATGAGGATGAATACATAAAGTGGACCACGCTGCGGTAGGGAAGGGACCAAGACATGCCGGAGTTCACCAATCTTTTCCATACCCTTCGCACAAAGTTGGGTATCAAGGATTCGGAGCAACATTTGATACTCAAATACCGTGGCTGCCTGCACAAGTACATCCAGGAAGAAATACAATTCCTCAACATCCCCTCGCTCGGCACAGCATACCGATATGCCGTCAAGGTCGAGCAGAAGTTTAAACAAAAGAAGCGAGACTTTGGATCTGCAAATCCAAAGTAGGGGAAAGGTGCCCCTAAACCACAGAACAAAGGACAAAGCCAAGGCGGGACAGCCCAAGACAACCAGCCGAAGCCGCAAGCAAAGAAAAGCACCGCGAAGCCGAGAAAGGACACTGGAAAATGGTGCGAGTTCCATAAGAGCTCCACTCACAACACAAGTGAGTGTCGGGCCAAGCAGTCACTGGTGGCTGAGCTAAAGGTTTCAGAATCAGATGCATGTTCCGACTCTGAGTCAGAACCCGATAAGGGGTATGAAAAAGGGAAGCAGATCATTGATGCGGATCCCAGCGCCACTATTGCTACCACAAAGATCCAGAAAAATGAACCCGAAGATCCAGAGGAGGAGGAGCGTCTCTTCCACTCCTAGATGTGGGTAAAGGGCTCCCCGATACAGTTCATTGTTGATAGCGAGAGTCAAAAGAACCTCATTTCAGCAGAGGTCGTGAAGCGGTTGGGCTTACTGACCACAGCACATCCACAACCATACACCATTGGGTGGCTTCACCAAGGACGAGATCTTTGCGTGAGCCAGCAGTGTCGCCTTCCATACAACATCAAGCCCTTCACGGATGAGGTATTGTGTGACATTGCTCCCCTTGAAGTTTGTGATGTATTACTAGGACAACCATACTTGTGGAAGCGACATGCTGTGTATGAATCAAGGCCCCGTGCTGTTATTATTACATTGGGAAATAAGTTGTTCAGGATACCAGAGGTAGCACCACCTGCCGCCATCTCTTTGATTACTGCAAAACAATGCAGTAAGATCATTTCCAAAACCAGGAAGTTTGTTTTCCTAATGATACGCCCTCAAGGAAAGAAGAAGACAGTGGCTGTGGCCTCCAAACGGGGTCCCTCTGCACGACAACTACAGATGGACAAGGTTGTGGAGGAGTACGAGGACATCTTCACCTCCTCGGCAGGGGTTCCTCTGCACTGTCAAGTCAAGCACTCCATCGATCTGACCCCAGGTGCGCCGCTACCCAATGGACCAATTTATCGGCGCTCCGTTCTGGAGAACAATGAAATCAAGAGGCAGATTCAGGAGCTCCTGTAGAAAGGTCACATCCGTCCGAGTTCATCGCCCTGTGGGAGCCCGATCGTGTTGGTACAGAAGAAGGATGGGACGTGGAGACTCTGTATTGACTATCGAGCGTTGAACAAGATCACTGTCCGTAATAGGTACTCGATCCCGTAGATTGATGACCTCCTAGACCAACTAAAGGGGGCGAAATGTTTCAGCAAGATCGATCTGAAGTCAGGATATCACCAGGTACCAATCGAACCCTCCGATGTGTGGAAGACTGCCTTCAAATCCAAGGAGGGCCTCTTCGAATGGTTGGTCATGCCTTTCGGATTCATGAATGCTCCTGCAACCTTTATGAGGCTAATGGATGACATCTTGCGGCCATTCACCAACTCCTTTGTAGTAGTATACTTGGATGACATTCTGATCTTCAGCCAGAGTTGGGAAGAGCACCTCCACCACATCCGACAGGTTCTCCAAACACTGCGGCAACACAAGCTATGTGGCAATTTGGAGAAATGCACTTTTGGCATGACCCAGGTTCAGTATCTGGGATACATCATTGATGAACAGGGGGTGCATGTCGATCCGGCCAAGATCCAAGTCATTCAGGATTGGCCCTCTCCAACCACTCTGACAGAGCTCCGCAGCTTTCTAGGTCTTGCCAACTTCTACCGCAGGTTTGTGTTGGGGTTTTCTCATATTTCTTGGCCCTTGAGTCAAGTCACCAAGGGCGGGGTGAAAGCAAAATTCTTTTGGTCTGAATCTCAACAGAAGGCATTCAGGGAATTGAAGGATCGCCTCTGCACGGCACTAGTGCTCGCGTTACCAGATTTACAACAACCATTTGAGGTCGAGACAGATGCCTCTGACTATGCTATTGGGGCAGTCCTTACTCAACATGGACATCCAGTGGCATATCACAGTGAAACACTTTCAGACACAGTCCAGAAGTACCCCACTTATGATAAAGAGATGTATTCCATTGTACAGGCCTGCCGACAATGGAAGCATTACATTTCGGGGAAGGAAACGGTCATCCACACAGACCACCGACCTCTGCAGTTCATACAGACCCAAGGGAAATTGCAGAATGATCGCCATCAGAAGTGGTCTACATACTTGCAACAATTTCACTTGAATATCAAGTATAAAAAGGGCAGCACCAATAATGTTGCAGATTGCCTCAGTCGGCCACCGATCATGGCGCTAACCACCGTGCTCAACTCTTGTGGGCACGAGACTGCTGATTGGCCACTTCTCTACAAAAGCGACCCAGAATTCGGCCACACATACCAGACACTCTTGGAGGGTCGGCATGTTGCAGATTTTCACCTCTAGGACGCCCTATTATGCCACCTCAGTCACCTTTGTGTTCCTTCAAGCGAGCTTGCCAAGATGATTTGGGAAGCACACTACAGTCGGGCTGCTAGGCATTTTGGGGTTGAGAAAACAGTGGCAGTACTGCAAAATTATTTCTATTGGCCGAATCTTCGACAGGATGTTGGGAAGTACATCCGATCATGTACTGCCTGTGCCATTGCCAAACCGACCATTAAGAAGCACGACCTCTATACCCCGTTGCCTACCCCTAGTCGACCTTGGGAATCCATCTCCATGGATTACATGTCAGGCCTTCCTTCCACTAAGCATGGAAATGACTGTGTTTTTGTGGTCGTCGACAGGTTCTCGAAGATGGCCATTATGATGGCCTGCAAGAAGAATATCACAGCAGAAGCCACTGCTAAACTCTTCTTTGAACGAGTGTGGGTGCACTTTGGGATCCCACAGTCTATCATCTCAGATCGGGACAGTCGGTTTCTCAGCACATTTTGGTCCAGTCTCTGGTCAATGCTAGACACCAAACTCACGAAGTCCACAGCCTTCCATCCTCAAACTGATGCCCAGACAGAGGTTGTCAACAGGATGATTGTGCACATTCTGCGCATGTATAACTCAAAGCATCCACGCACATGGGACGAGAGCTTCCCCTATGTTCAGCACAGCTACAACCGAGCTCTTCACAACTCCACTGGCCATAGCCCTTTTCAGGTGGGTTTGGGATTCCAGCCACTATGCCCCATTGATGTGGCCATGCCCCTTGCAGCTACTCACATGAATTCAGCTCATGTCCAGTCCGAAACAGATAAGGCCACCAGCTTCATTGAGCGCATCCAACATATTCTCCAGCAGGTCCATGACATTCTTGAGAAATCAAATGCCAAGTACAAGCAGCGACATGATCAACACCGGGTGCCACACAAGTTTCAGGTGGGCGACAAAGTCTGGTTGCATTTGCAAAAGGAATGCCTTACTGGAGCCTATCGGAAATTGAGACCACTCCGATATGGTCCTTACACCATTACTAAGGCTATGGGAGACAATGCATTTGAGCTCAGCATTCCCCCATTCCTTGGCCTGCACCTAGTGTTCAATGTGGACCGCCTTCGGCCATACTTTCCACCATTGCTAGACACATCCGACATTGCAGAACAGCTCAAACCAACAGAATTAAATCCAGATTGCATGGGACAAGCTGCAACTGATCGGATCATGGACACACAGATCAAGAACACTCGCCAACAGAATATCCAACTGTATCGATTTGTCAAAGCAGGCCAACTCCTTCAGCAGGGCAAGTGGCTCACCAGGGAACAAGTTCAGCAGAAGTTTCCTCATCTCATGGAGGAGCTCAACGCAATGGGGACCATTGCTTCCTAAAGGGGGAGGAATGATCCAGGTGGATATTGGTGGCCACCTGCCAAGTCCACCTGGACCCCAACCATTGTCTTTCTCAGCATTTTCAGTTTCCTTAATTGTAGCACAACTTACTATTTTTAGCAGTTTTTCGGGTCCTGAACTTCCGGAGCCGTTTTGAGGCCCTAAATGACGTTTTTTGGGGAATCTAGGGGCAACATGGTGTTTCCCGTTCCAACAATGATAGTGCTCGGATAGATCTTTCTAATGAGCTATTGTACGCGTCAAACGGAGATCATATGCCAAAGTTACGACCCCGGGAAGTTGATGTACCAATTTACCCCCAAACGGGGCCCACAGTTTGGCGTTTCATCTCCTAGGGTTAGGTTTTGGAATGTTAAGGGTTTTCCATTGTTTCTCAACAATAAATAGGCCTTCGAGCCTCATTGTAACATAGTTCAGAGGCATGTAGCCATCACATCTCTTCTCAGAGATAAGCTACCATCGCCCTAGCTGGTTTATTTCCATTTCTGGTTGTAAGCATATTTCAGTATTTTCCATTAATGAAATGAAGTATTATTTTCGCTACATATTTTTGTATGTGGTTATCTCTGTAATTTGTTGCGTTCCTGTTTAAATCTGGATCACATGACCATGAATAACACACAAATCACATGGAGGAGTAGGATTTGGTGGTTTAGTAGGAGTGGTTTCCGCTTGGGTTTCCTTGTCTTTGCCCCCCTTTTCTTAGCTTTTCACCCCTCAGTAGATTATTTTGCAATAAGAGTAGCTTCCTGCTGAGGTTGTTGTTGAATGGAAGCAAGGGAAGGGGTGGAAGAAATGGGTTGTACAAGATTCAAATCCATATAATGCTTGATCTAGTCAAGAGGATTACATGAGGATCAATGTGCCAAACTTGGCTCCCCAAAGTCATGTTAGGAAGACTCAACATGGCTAATATAAGAGTGGAAAAGATCCCTAGTGGGGGAATAATAAAGGTATCTGACCAACGGGGTAATGGTCTATAGGAGCTCCTCCTAAGGGAGGATGGCCTGAAGGAAAACCACCTGAAGGGAAATGGCCTAGAGGAATTCTTCCTAAAGGACTAGCTAAATCTTGAGAAACATATTGTTAGGGAGATGGATATTTGGAAGACGTACTAGACTACTTGTTTCCAACCCATGATTCTTGAAGAATGCAAACATTGAAAGAGCTGGGCTCAATGGAGATAGGTGGTGGGCCATGATAAGCCCCAAGCAGTGTGGAATCTTTATAGACTCAAGGAGAAACATTGGTGAAGGTAGGGGTGGTCTTATTTCCTGCCATTGATGAAATGATATTTAAAGGAGAGGTTTGAGATTGAGGGTCATAGTAAGTAAGTTGATCGATGGTGACGACCTTTTGAATATGGGGAAAACACATCTTAAGAAAGACAAGATATGTGATTGTTGACATGGAATACATGAAGCTATGACCAGGAAAGAAGGTATAATTGAGAGGGGCATCAATAACTTTGATATCAATCATGACCTAATTTCCAGCAATGGTTATGGGGTAACTCCAATATAAACCAAGAGGATGCGAGGGGTGATAGTACCATGCATAAAGAGTGATGGTTGGTGGTGACAGGTCACAGGAACCAACGTTCTCCCAGACATTGGCATCCATCACATAAGTGGATGTGCATTCGTCGATTATACATTATTAAACAATGACGCTTTTTATGGAGACTGGTATCTGAAAATAACTGAAGGATGGAAGAGGATAATGATTTGCTTTATCAACTTCAAATATGATTATATGATCATTATAAGGATCCACAACACCCAAAGTAGATAGTAGATATTTTCATTGGGACGGAACGTCTGTAGAACTTCCAATGTTGACATGGAGGTAGGAGACTGTGCCAAGTCATGTATTGTACTATAAGTGTGGGTGGCTTGAAAAATAGTAACATTTCGATGTAATGACCCTTTGGTGATCTTATGTTGAACCTCAACCTTAGGTTGAGGGATATGTAAGGTACCATTTGGTGATGAAATGGGCTCACTGCAAACTTTGGGTCGAGAATTGGTCAATTTTTCAGGAGGGTTGTCATATTGGTGTGACTAAGTTTGGAGCTTGATATATTTGGAATTCATAATAAGAATCCAATATGGCCCATTCCCTGGTTGCAAGGGTGGAGGAGGTGGGGGATTTCATCTGGCTTGGGTAGCCATATATCCTTGGTGAGGGAAAAAATTGGTAAGCACAATCGGCTGCATAGAGGGAGGGATGGGTGGATGCATAAGTTATTTCCCTCTAGAGGTAGCTTCCTGGTCTTCCCATGATTTTTTCATATGACGGAGAAGGGGAAACTTGTGAGTGTAATGGCCATAGGTTCCGCAACATGCATAAGGTTTATTGGTTTTGAGAGCCTGGTTCTACATGGGATACATTCCCTAATTCTAGGTTATAGGATTAGATTGACCACCCTTATTGACATTAGGTTGTCTACTTGAGTTGTCTTGATTACCTTGAGATGGCTGATTTTGGTTACCTTTCCCCTTGTTTCTTCTCTTGGGGTTGGGAGGAATGATAGCATTCTGTTGAGAATATAATTGAATCTATGGAGGTAGTCGTTGTTGTGGTAGATATGGTTGAGGCATGGGAGGTTGAGTTGCTAGTGTCATTGGGGTTGGAGCACTAGGTGGTGCATATGGATAGTAAGAGTTTGCGGTAACATTCTGTTAACTAGGCTGAACAATATCTAGCCCTGGCATCAACTAATTTGGATGGGAAAATACGTATGACATACTCATACCTTGGTAAGAGTTAAAACAAGAAGGATCAGGAGAAGGATAAGCATAGGTGGAACAGTTCTCCCCTGGGGTTGACCATAACTGATAGGAGGTTGAGAATATGGTGATGGGTGAGGGTAAGAGAGGGATGTAACGATACCATCAGTAGCATGTGATGCCCCTAGGCAGAAGTAACACAAGTCCTAGGGAGATCAGGAAGGACGGTATAAAAATAACATATTTGAGCATATATTAGATAATATTTCCAAACTATCTATAGATATTCTTCCTCATCTTGAGCGAAGTGAGAGGCAACATATTTACCTATGGGGGATAGGAGAGTTCGCAAAAACTATTCCATGTAGACATGGTCCTCGAATTCAAGAGAATTGCATAGGCTCCTCCTTTTGTGCTATTCTTGTACTTGATAAAAAAGGTGAGTGGCAGAAGTTTGACAAAAGGAAGTCAAAAGTTTGGTACTGATGTCATATCAAAGAGGTAATTAGAAATATGATAGGAAGGCATTGGAGAGAGTCACAAAGGTGGAATGAGAGGCATGTGGTTGGTCGACATACCACTTGGAAGCAACTCTAGTTAGAGTGTGTTGGAAGAGGTGAATATGAAAGGAGTCCTCAATAATGGAGCTGGAGGAGAACCACATATGGAAAGAGAAAACATTGGTTGTAGGGACTTGTATAGGATTCCCTTCAAACTTGGGGATGTCTGAGGGAAGTTTGGTTGGCATGGGAGGCCAATTTTGGTCATGTAGAAGGGGATCATTGATGAGATGGTTTAAATTGGGGAGGCTCAAACCAACCATGTAGGGAAGTAAAGGTTGATTAGATACCATACCAAAAGAGGTTATGATATTTCCTCCTTGAGGGTTACCTTGGTTAGGACCAGTGTCACCGCCTAGGTTTCCACCACCCACAAGTGCATAACATTGTAACGGTGTGGGTGTGGGAGGATACATAATCTAAGGAGAAGCTAGAAGAATCAGAAGAACTATAGTCCTTATGTGGACTATTTGGACTGGATGGAGGGACCTTGACTCATCAAGAAAGGGTGAGAGGATATCCTAAATGAGCCTAGGGTGAAGGCCACAAAGTCTCTGCAACAAGAACCTATCGGGTGCAATGATGCCAGGACAAAATAAGAACTCCGAAGGCTAAATCGTAAGGAAGAATGAGCACAACAAACAAAAAGAAAACACCTAATGCATTGGTGCAAGGTGCAAACTAACTATAATGATGTGATACTTTAATTCAAGAAAATGCATCCTATCAAAGAAAAATGACCTCTAGCCTAAAGGTTTTCTAAGCCTCAAATAAGTCCTAGTTCTACTGATTTAGATAGCCTTCCAAAACACTTCTTACTTGATGGGGTATAATATTTGCTAGTAGAGTTGTCCAGGGGAAGGTAAGGAAGAGGAATGGTTGTTGCTGACAACCACACCTATAGGGGTTTTTACTAACACTGACCACTAAGGTTTGTTAAAAAATGCAACAATAAGTTCTCAATTTGATTTTGCCTTGATAAAATTGAGAAAATTCAAATTTCCACATCAGAAGACAACCTGGATGTAGTTAAATGAGGTGACATGGCTCTTGTCACTTAGTTAGCTTAGTAAATTCGAATTGGAGGAGTTAGAGTTCAGTTAAGCATGTGTGACTACTAATTTGTATCAATCAAGGTCTATTATCTAAGGTTGTTTTCAGTTAAAATAGTTCTAACTGTTGGAGGAACTAGTGGAAGGTTAGTTAAGCAGATGTACTTTAGTCAAACTCAATGATCATCCAGTTAACTGGTCAATCAACCCAAAATAGTTATTTCATGTAGAGAATTCAAGTGCCCCGGTTTGGTGGAGATTCTAAGGCAGTCTAGCATCAATTGTATACTAGTCTTAAGTGTACAGGTGTTGCATGCAGTCAAATGATCAACCTAGGGAATTTTGTGATCCATTTTGGATAAATTCCTAAATAATAGGGGTCTAATTTATCAAGTAACAAAACAAGGAAATAGGAGCTCAACCTGAGGAAAATTATGACTAAGTCTAGGTCAAAGATTCACAATGAGAAAAGAGATAGGTTATTCAGTTGTAGGTTGTGCTCAGTTGATCAAAGAAATTTTAATACATCTCTATTTATAATAAGCAGGATTCACATTAGGGAAGGAATTTTGAAGTTTTTTCTCAAGATGTTTGGATTTGGAGTTCAATGCAGCAAGATCTCTTCAGAGATGAGAAGATGGCCTTCAATGGACTAAGGCTAGAGTATGCCTTTGAAGGAAACTCTAATTTTGTTGCATGGAAGGATCACATGAAGGGGGTATTGGATGACGATGGATTGCTACAATACATCAAGACATATGTTGCAAAACCACTAGAATATGATGCCCAAAACCTTGGTCAGTGGAAGAAATATGTAGCCAAGGTGAAGAGAATAATATTGGAGGGAGTAAGTGATCACATTTTCTCAAATATCCATAGGAAAGAAACTTCGTTAGTAATGTGGAAAGCACTGAAGAAATTGTTTGAGAATAGTAGTGACCACAAGAACCTGACACTCAAGGATAAAATTCAAAATATCAAGATGCAGAAGAATGACACTATTTTGCAGTATCTGATCAAGTTCACATGATGTCATGATGAACTCTAGGATGGTGTAAATTTTCCAAAAGATGACTTGATAAGGCTAGCCCTTCTAGGCCTTCCTAAGAGCTAGCATATCTACCAAGATTTAGTGAATGGGAGGGAGAAACTACCAAATTGGGAACACTTATGGTATGATTTGGTACAAGAGGAAATAAGGTGGAATACCAGTGATGGGACTTCAACCAAAGGTAAGGATGAAGAAAAAATTGTAATGGTTGGAAAGGGACAGAAGGGAAAAGGAAAGAAATCTCAATCCAAACCAGAAACCAACCAAGAGGGTATGAAGAAAGATTTTTCCAAAATTAAATGCTTCCATTTTCATGAATTTGAGCACTATGCCATGAAGTGTCCATACAAAAAGGAAAACAAGAAGACTTCAGGAGGAGAGACAGGTGAAGCATTGGCTTCATAGTTCAAGCTTGACTTTACCCTTAGCACATGCATGTCCAATATAGTGATGAGGAGCGTGTGGTACTTAGACTTAGGTGCATCGTTCCACATGACAGGGTGTAGATATTTTTTCACTGACATAGAAGAAAAATATTTGTAGATGCACATTGATTTGGGAGACAGTGGAAGGTACAGTGTGACTGGGGTTCATAAAGTCACCTTTCAGAGGGATTTGGGCTCCCATCTCAGGCTCAAGGATGTAATCTTTGTTATAGACCTAAAGAAAAATATTATCTTTGTTTCCATTTTGGAAGACCATTGTTATGATGTGATCTTCAGAAAAGGAAAGGCATTCCTAAGACACAACCACAGGACAAGTGAAGTAGATTAGGGTTTGTGTGAAGAACTTGTATAAGCTAGATGTGGAATATTATGGAGAAGGTGCAGATCCATGATGTCGATGAAGTTTGGCACAAAAGACTTAGCTATTTTCATCATGGCGCTTTGAATATTATGCTTCAAGTAACAATAGGTCTCCCTAAAGGAGCACTTGAGCAGTAGGATGTATGCAAAGGATGTACCTTAGGGAAGTACACAAAATCCACATTCCATGATCGAGATATAAAAGCACATGCAGTCTTAGAAAGTATCCACTTTGATATATGTGGACCTTTCTTGACAACCTCCATTACCAACCACAAATATCTTTTCATTTTTGTTGATGACTTCTCACGGAAGTACTTGATCTTCTTAATGCAGAAGAAAGATGAGACATTCTCCAATTTCGTAGAATTCAAGGCATTAGTTGAGAAAGAAACTGGAAAAAAGGTGAAAGCTCTAAGGAGCGATAATGGTGATCCATGTGGATCTCTAGACACTAGTGGCATGGAAAAGGCTCAGAATTCAAAGTGGCAGAAAGACGATTAACTTGAATCAGATCGAAGTGCTCATCACCCTAATTCCAATGGTGTGAAATACACTCCAATCCGAGTCTGGATGATGAAGATAGAGGCAGTCAAATTTTGGTTGACTTTTGCTGACTGGGAAGGATTAATGAAGACACAATTTGGACTTTTTTCGGCAGACAAAATCTGGCCAACTCTGGCTGGATTCCGGGTGAAATTGTCGCCTTGTCAAAATGTCTCCTTCGGCCTAAAATCTAGATTTTTGAAAACAACCATATTGTTTTTATAACAAAAAAAAATATTAAGAAAAGGGTGGCGGTCCACCAACCCCACCACCTCAATCCTTATCAACAATTATTAATGGAGGGGCGGGCCACTACCCCTGGCCCCTCCCCCTCATACTTGGTATAATTGTTGGCACCCGTGGTTTATGGCCGAGCTGGAACCATGGCACACAACAAAATAGGTGGTGGGCCGACCCTTGTGGCACAGACCCAACCACCATGAAATACTACTACCATAATTTAAAACCATCAAACTATTGTGTATTATTTTGGGAGGGGCAGGATTTGATCCCCCGACCCCTCCTCAACTACTTTCCAAGTTTACCACTGCGCCACAACTAATTTGTTGTGTAATCCGCCCACACGTTCATATTTAAACCTATTTTCTCAGTGCGCCATGGGGGAGGAGCTCGCACGTAGTTTGAGGTAGGCTATTTTGCAGGTGGCAGAACCATGAGCAATGTAGAGAGAGGGGTGGAAGCATGATCTAAGTAATTTCTCTAGGGGGGCAGATTTTTACTTTGTCAGATTTTGACAAATTTTATATGGTTTCAGCATTTCTAGACGCTACGAAGGCAATGGTGCCATCCGTTTCTCCAACGGAGTTCTACATTTTTCTGCCATTTTTCAGTATGGAGGTATAAGACTCCTTTTTGTAACTGATGCTTGTACTCCTCTTTCTCATGCCACTTAATGAATGAAGGCCTCCCCATTGATCGAGCAGGGCCCGGAGATGTAGTCCAAATCGAATGAACTCCGTTATCAAGGTTTCTTGTCTTCTTTCAGGCTTTATTTGTTTCTCCTCTTCTCTCATGTCCACATTAAATTTCTATGTTTAAGCTAAAATTTATGCATGTAATTCTTTAACACAGCTATAAGCAAAATATATTGGATCAAGTGGTATCAGAGCAGGTCTTTGTAGATGTGAATTGCATGTTTGTATGCTAACAAGAAATAGGCTCCGAAGTGGCAAAGGGAAACTAAAGTCTTTTGATCCCTTAGTGGGCCATGCACATCGAAGGAGAAACATGGCAGATGAAGAGGATCGTCATGAAGAGGAGCGAAATTTCCGCAAAAGCTTCTATACAATGGTAGAAAATGTCGGTCAGTTGCTTTCAAGGCTGGAGAAAGTAGAAGGGAGAAATCTAGAAGAACAAGGTTCAGTGCATGGAAATGGTGGAGAAGAATCCCCTAATTCTCCTTCCACGAGTAAAATTTCTTCTTCGTCTCATCACCATCATTATAGAAATTCAAGGGATGCATCTAAGAAACCTTTCTTTAAATTAGATGTCAAATTTGAACATCCCATGTTTAACAGTGAAAGTAATGTAGAAAAAGTTAATAACTGGATTAGGAAGATTGAAATCCACTGCAGGATTCAACAGATCGAAGAGGACGAGGCAAAGATTTAGTTGGCCTCTCTTCGGCTGAGTAGCACTGCTCTCGTCTGGTGGGAGAGAAAATTGCGAAGCAGTAAGAGCGTGAGAAATCTTCTTTCCTCATGGCCTAGTCTCATTTCTGCATTAAAGGAATAATTTTAGCCATTGGGATATAAATAAAAAATCCTTAATGGATTGGAAATACTTAAGGCAAGGCAGATGTCAGGATGCTCAAAGCTTTACAGAGGAGTTTAGAAAACAAGCACTTAATTTGGGAATTGCACTTGACTCACCTGAAGTAGTAACTAATTATATTGGATCATTACATAGTTACCTTAGACATTCATTATTATTGTTTAAACCAACTACTATTGACTCGGCCAGTGTAAAGGCCATTCATCTTGAGAACAGGGGAAAAAATGAAAGAGACGATCATTTCAAGAAACCACCTTTCAAACCTCCAAATGACAAACCCAAAGTGAAAGGAAAAGGAAAGGAGAAGAGGACGACATCAACCAAGAAAGATGAAGGAGAAAGGCCTTATTCCACTCACTACAAAAAGGAAGGTCATGATGACAATCATTGTTGGAAACTGTACCCGGAAAAGAGACCAAGGAAGTATGGAGGAAAAGGCAAGCAGAAGATAGTGGCAACTGTGCAACAAGACCTTGGATTCGATTACAAAGATGAAGCATTGGTCATAGCAGTGGAACAAAAGGTACTCTTACACCTCATGTTATTTCTGAATCACATGAAGACAATAGTTCAATATATGAGTCTCTCCCTAATGAACAAAAGAGAATTGAGCTATTTCATATTAGAGTTATCATAAATCATACAAAAGTGGAAACTCTATTTGATGTCGGATCCCAAGAAAATCTAATCTCAGAGTCCTTGGTAAAGAAGCTAGGCTTAGAAACCAAACCACATCCAAAACCTTACCCACTTGGATGGATACATGATAAAGAAAAATTGAATGTAACTAAGTAGTGCAAGGTTAAATTTGTGATCGCTTCTAAGTTAGTCGATGAGGTAAAACTTGATGTGATACTATTGGATATCTGTGGAATGGTGTTAAGGAGTCTATATCTATATGATAGAAAGGCAATCTTCTTCCATCATGAAAACAAATACCAAATCACAAAAGATGGGGTAGAATATATTGTAAGGGCTCATCAAACTAAAATCAATGCCAACCTTGTAAGTGTAGGACAAATGAAGAGGTTGGTGAATTCCAATAAGGGTTGCATGCTTATGGTTGTAAGGGGAAATATGTAGAATTATCTGATGCTTTCTAGGGTTGTGATCATGTGCATAAAAAGGAGTTATGTGAATTAATTTCTAACTATGATGAGATGTTTCAGGAACCAAGGGGATTACCTCCGAAGAGGGAAATCCAACATGATATCCATTTGCAGCATGACGCACCTTTACCGACTATTGGCATGTACATGATGTCGACAATTGAGATGGAGGAGATCAAAAAGCAAGTGTAGGAAATATTGAACCAAGGGGTCATCAGACCGAGCACTTCTCCATGCGGCTCATTGATTGTCTTAGTTCTGAAGAAAGATGGCACATGGAGGATGTGCGTGGATTACGGAGCACTAAATAAAATCATAGTGAAAAATCGTTACCCTCTTCCCCGCATTGATGACTTACTAGATCAGTTCAAGAATGCTATCTATTTCACCAAATTATATTTGCGTAGTGGTTATCACTAGGTCTGAATTGCAGAGCAGGATGTGTGGAAAACTGCCTTCGAGACCAAACAAGGGTTTTTCAAATGCATGGTGATGCCATTCAGACTTTGCAACACTCCAATCACTTTCATGAGGGTCATGAATGATCTCTTTAGGCCTTTCATTGATGAATTTGTTCTTGTATATCTAGATGATATTCTTATCTTTAGTAAAAGTTGGAATGAACATGTATGCCATGTGAAGAAAGTGCTTGATGTATTGAAAAGAGAAAAACTCTATGTAAAATTGTCAAAGTGTGAGTTTGGGAAAACCTCTTTAGTTTACCTAGGTCATATTGTTGGTCATGGTCAGCTAAAAATTGATCCTTCTAAAGTTGAAACAATTGTAAATTGACCTAGGCCTACTAGTGTAACCGAGGTTCGCAACATTTTGGGTGCAGTATAGTATTGCAGGAGATTTATTGCCAATTTCTCTATTAGTGCAGAACCTTTACACACATTGACAAGTGTAAAGAAAGTATTTCAATGGGGAGGAAAGCAGTAGAATTCCTTTGAGACATTGAAAGAAAATATCAGCACTACACCGGTCTTTTCCTTACCAAATCTCCAACAACCATTCGAGATCAAGACAGATGCCAGTGGATATGCCATGGGAGATGTACTGATGCAGCAAAGGAAGCTGATATGTTACCATTCAGAGAAGTTCTCTCAGGCTATGATAAACTATCCCACTTATGACAAGGAGTTATAAGCTTTGGTCCAGAGTGTGAAAAAGTGGAAACACTACCTGATCGGCAAGGAGACCATCATCCATATGGATCATCAACCCTTGCAGTATCTTCAGTCACAAACCAAGTTACAACAATCTCTTCATTTCAAGTGGATGGATTTTCTTCAGTAGTTTCATCTGGTAATAAAGTATAAGAAGGGCACTAGCAACAAAGTGGTCGATATGCTATCTCGCCCTCCTATTTTTGCTTATGTTATTTTGCATAATGCTTTGTTATCTTTTGAAAGTTATGCTGAACAATATGCTAACGATGATGACTTTAAGGATATTTATGCAAAACTAACCGATGGTTCACAGGTGGACAACTATCACTTGCAGGGGAAACTATTGTATCACTGTGGCAAATTGTGCATATCCACAGGGGAAAGGGTGCATGTAATCCAGGAGGCCCACACCTCCCTTGTGTCTAGTCATTTTGGTGTTGAGAAAACTTTGTGTCATGTACAAAGATTTTGTTTTTGGCCTCATATGAAGAAAATTGTGACTCACTATGTAAAGGGATGTGTGATGTGTTCTGTTTCAAAGCCCTCTAATAGAAAAATCGGGCTTACACACGACTCCCTATTCCGAGTCATCCATGGGAAAGTGTGTTGATGGATTTTGTAGGAGGTTTTCCTTTGTCTAGAAAAAGTCACGACTATTTGTATGTCATCATTGACTATTTTAGTAAGATGTGTATTTTCGTACCTTGTAAAAAGCAGATCACTACAAAGCAGACTCCTTATCTTTTCTTTTAGCATGTTTGTGTCCATTTTGGGTTGCCCACATCGATTGTGTCAGATCGGGACTTTCACTTTCTCGAAGAGTTTTGGACCAGCTTGTGGAAGATGATGGACACCAAGTTGAAAAGAAGCACGACATTTCATCCATAGATTGAAGGACAGACAGATGTTGTCAATCACACCGTGGTACACTTGTTGCGAGGCTATTGTGGGAAACATCCTAAGTTGTGGGATGAGCATCTTCCATATCTGTAATATTCCTACAATCGATAAGTACACTCATCTATGCATCGTTCACCATTTGAGACATGTTTTGGCTACCTGCCAAAAGGTCCTTTTGATATGGTCTTTGGAAGGGAAGATGACTCCACTGGACGTGATGACAGGGACAAAGTGCAGTGGTTCGTTCAGCGCATCCAATTGATTCACCAAGCAGTATAGGAGTAGTTGGAGAAAAGTCAAGCCCGGTACAAGGCCTAACATAACAAACGCTGAGTCGACCATCAATTTCAAGTGGGCGACAAAGTGTGGTTCCATATCAGAAAGAACAGGATGAAGGGAGAAGGGAAGAAGTTGCGACCAATCCAGTACGGTCCATTCACCATCTTGGAGAATATTGGAAACAATGCCTTCCATCTCGATTTGCCTACATATATGCAAATGTACTCCGTAGTGAATGTGGAAAAATTAAAGCTGTATGAACCACCATTGATTATGGACACCGAAGAAGTGAGCACAGTTCTTACAGTTGATGACTTTGCACCAGAGTATCTCGACGAGTTACCTGAAGACATCATCCTTGATGGAAGAACTAGGACTTCACGACGGCGAGATGTGGAATACCTTCGAGTTGGTTTCAAGGGGATGCACCCTAGCAAGGGAAAATGGCTGGAAAAAGAAAAAGTGAGGGAACAATTCCCTCACTTTCCAATTGATTAATAAAGCTTTTGGTGGTACAAAATCTCCTCAATGTGGAGGATTGATCCAGGAGAATATCCAGACACTAGTGGCACGGAAAAGGCTCAAAATTCAAAGTGGTAGAAAGACGATTAATTTGACATCAGATCAAAGTGCTCGTCGCCCTGATTCCAACAGTGTGAACGACACTCCAATTTGAGTCCGGATGACGAAGATAAAGGCAGTCAAATTTTGGTTGACTTTTGCTGACTAGGCAAGATTAATGAAGACACAATTTGGACTTTTTGCAGTGGATGGAATCCTGCCAACTCCGGTCGAATTCTGGGCAAAATTGTCGGCTTGTTAATATGTCTCCTTTGGCCTAAAATCCAGATTTTTGAAAACAACCATATTGTTTTTATAACAAAAAAAATTATTAAAAAAAGGGTGGTGGGCCACCAACCCCACCACCCCAATCCTTATCAACAATTATTAATGGAGGGGTGGGCCACTACCAGCCCCTCCCCCCCGTACTTGGTATAACCGTTGGGACCCGTGGTTTATGGTCGGGCCGGAACCATGGCACGCAGCAAAATAGGTGGTGGGCCAACCCTTGGGGCATAGACCCAACCACCATTAAACACTACCGCCGTAATTTAAAACCATCAAACTATTGCGTATTATTTCGGGAGGGGCGGGATTTGATCCCTGGACCGCTCCTCAACTACTTTCCAAGTTTGCCACTGTGCCACAACTAATTTGTTGTGTAATCCACCCACGAGTTCATATTTAAACCTTTTTGCTCAGTGTGCCCTGGGGGATGAGCATGCACGTAGTTCAAGGCAGGCTATTTTGCAGGTGGCGGAACCATGAGCAGTGCAGAGAGAGGGGCGGAACCATGATCTGAGCAATTTCTCCAGGGGGCTAGATTTTCACTTTGTTAGATTTTGACAATTTTTATATGGTTTCAGCATTTCTCGACACCATGAACGCAATGGTGCTGTCCATTTCTCCAACAGATCTCTACATTTTTCGACCATTTTTCAGTATGGAGGTATAAGACTTATTTTTGTAACTGATGCTTGTACTCTTATTTCTCATGCCACTTAATGAATAAAGGCCTCCCCATAGATTGAGCAGGGCCCGAAGATGTAGTCCAAATCAGATTAACTCTGTTATCAAGTTTTCTTGTCTTCTTTCATGCTTTATGTGTTTCTCCTCTTTTCTCATGTGCACATTAAATTTCTATGTTTAAGCTACAATCTATGCATGTAATTATTTAACACATCTATAAGCAAAAGATCTTGGATCAAATGGAGCTGAGTACATGTCGAATGAATTTAAAAAAAATATGTGAAAGAATGCATTTGACGAGAGTTGATATAACCCCACAACCCACAGTAAAATGGGGTGACTAAGAGAAACAATCTTATCATTGAGGGAAAATTGAGGGCGATGTTGCATGAACAAGGCTATCACTACACTTGTGGGTGGAGGCATGCAACACAACAGTCTAATTGCAAAACCAAAGTCCTCATCGGAGTCTGGGTATGATTACACCAACGAAGGCTTTCAGAGGGATAAATATGGATGTGTCGCACTTCAAGATTTTTGGAGCCTCTATCTACTTCCATGTATCTAAAGAATCAAGGAAGAAGCTTGAGATGACAACCGAATTGGGGATATTTTTGGGTTACACAGAAACTACCCATAACTATCGTGCATACTTGTCATCCCTTAGAATGCCTGTTGTGTGAAGGGATGTAAAATTTAATGAGGATAAAGTGATGCGGTGCTCTCTTGAGAGGGAGATTCAAATACCACCAGAAGAGGAGATTTTAGCTCCAAAGGACGAACCTCATGAAGTTGTGGAGCAACCACAAATTGAGGAGAAAAGAGTGGAGACAACCGCTAAAGAAGAACTATTGAGAGAAGGAAGAAAAAGAATCAGGGAAGCAGAGAGACTTGTGTAGGATGCGAGGGATAATGTGCGTGCTCCTTCAAATTTGCGTAGTAAGAGAAGGTCATCTGATCGGTAAACTGGCTACATGGCTCTAATGAATGATCTTGTAGAGACTGATCCATCCTCTTCGAGGAAGCAGTAGAGAAACGTATGTGGGTTGATGCAATGGTGGAGGAATACAAATCCATTATAAAGAACAATGTTTGGAATTGGTCCCAAGACCAACAGATAAATCAGTTGTGGGTTTGGGATGGATCTTCAAGGTTAAAAAGGCAATAGACAAAATCATAGAGAAGTATAAGGCCATATTTGTGGCCAAAGGGTACTCTTAAGTTTAAGGAATTGACTATGAGGAGACCTTTTCTCCTGTAGAAAGGTACTCATCCATTAGATCAATTATTTCTTTGAATGCACAGATGGGGTGGAAGATCCACCAGATGGATGTAAAATAGACATTCCTAAATGGAGTTATTGAGGAGGAGGTGTACATCAAGCAACCAGAAGGATTTGAGACTTTTGATCGAGAGTCTCATGCATGCATATTCAAGTGAGCGTTGTACAGTCTCAATCAATAAACTCGTGCTTGGTACATCAGGGTCGATAACTATCTCACTGGCTTGGTCTTCACCAAAAGTGAAGCGGATACAAGCTCTATCATATCTTGGTAGAAGGTAAATTGCTCATTATTGTCTTATATGTTGATGATTTAATTTTAGCAGGTGATGAATAGTTGATAAGATCTTGCAAGGAGGACCTTGCAAGATAATTTGAAATGAACGACATGGGTCCCATACACTACTTCCTTGGGCTGGAAGTATGGAAAGATGATGGGGAATTGTTTGTATCTCAAGGAAAGTATGCAAATGAAATACTATAGAGATTTTGCATGGAGAGTTACAAACCCATGGAGACACCTTTAGCAACCCATTGGAGGAAGGAGGATTCCACTTCAGGTGAAGAAGTGGATGCTACTAATTACCAATAGT
Source organism: Pinus tabuliformis (assembly GCA_031772625.1). NCBI lineage: Eukaryota > Viridiplantae > Streptophyta > Pinopsida > Pinales > Pinaceae > Pinus > Pinus tabuliformis. The sequence goes on along the minus strand of CM062818.1, from coordinate 1,725,222,568 downwards.
TAGTGGGTTCATTGATGTATCTTGTGAACACATGACCAAATATGTGCTATGTAGTCAACCAATTGAGGCAAGTTATGGTTAGGCCAACCAAATTAGTTTGGAAGGCAGCTAAGCATGTTTTACGATACCTCAAAGGCACTACCTAGTTTGGACTATGGTATAGATGGATAGAGAGAGTGAAGTTGTGTGGCTTCATAAATGCAATTTGGGTGGGGATTCCATCAGACCGAAAGAGTACATCATGTGGAATTTTTAGTGTTGGGTCCACAGTTTTTTCCTAGTACAACAACAAGAAAATATTTGTGGCGCTTAGCTCAGCAGAAGCAGAATAAATGACTGCCAGTCAAGCAACATGTGAGGCAATCTGGATGAGAAATGACGGGGACTTCACTCAATGAACCTCTGACATATCGCCTGCGTTCATGGCATACTAAACAATACCCCTAAATTGACTACATATTGGAAAATACCTCTAAAAATCACATTATTTAACCCCCTACCAATATGAACCCAATACACCTCCCCAATTTAAAAAACCCCTACTTTCACTAGATATTGTAGGTATCCATTTTTCCATTAAAATTTTTTATACCCCTTTATATATTTTCATTAACTTTCAGCTCCATTTTTTATAACTGCCAATATAAAAACACTTTACCCGCTATATATCCCCCAATATATTAAGTCAATTTTTCCTCAATATATATCCCCCAATATGAACCCACGTGGTATGGTATTGCTCTCTTAGTGAAGCCCCCTATGAGAAACATACTTGGTGGTCTGTTCGGTCAGATGATGGATCCAGCTGTGATCTACTTTGATAATCAGAGTTGCACCAAGATATTTGAGAATCATGTTTTTCACAATTGATCCAAGCATATAGATATCTGGTATCACCATTTACGGGACTGTGTGCAGAGGCGAATAATGTTATTTTAGTACATTCCGACAGCGGAACAAGATGTTGACATTTTGACAAGGCCTTGTCACGAGCGAAGTTCGAGTTCCACAGGTGCAATATAGGGGTGGTTGATAATCCCTTTATTTCTCAAAGGGAGTGTTAAAAAATGTAAAAATAAATTCTCAATTTGATTTTTCCTTTGATTAAATTGAGAAATTTTGAATTTCCACATTAGCAAAAAACTTGGATGCAGTTAACTGAGGTGACATGGATATTATCACTCAGTTAGCTAAGTAAATTTGAGTTGGAAGAGTTAGAGTTGAGTTAAGCATGTGTGATTTCTAATTTGTAGCAATCAAGTTCAGTTATCTAAGGTTGTTTTAAGTTAAACTAGTTCTAACTATTGGATGAACTAGTGGAAGGTTAGTTAAGCAATGGGACTTCAGTCAAACTCAATGATGATCTAGTTAACTGATCAATCAACCCAAAATAGATAGTGCATGCAGAGAATTCAAATTCCCCGGGCTTGGTGGAGATTCCAAGGCAGTGTAACATCAGTTGTAGACTAGTATTGAGTGTAAGGGCATTGCATGTAGTCAGATGATCAATCTAGGGAATTACACAATCCATTTTGGAGAAATTCCTAAATAATGGGGGCCTAATTTCTCAAGGAACAACACAAGGAAATAGGGGCTCAAGTTGAGACAAAATTTGGTTAAGTCTAGATCAAATCTTTAAAGTTAGCAGAGAGATAGGTTATTCAGTTGCAAGTTATGCTCAATTGAGAAAAGAAATTCTAATACATCTCTTTTCATCATATTAATGGAAATAGGAAAGGATATTTTAGCATATTTATTTCCCTTAGAAACAATATTGTGTGCATGTGTGTTATTTCTTATTGATTGTATGAAATTATTATTCTAGATTGTGAATTGCTTTCTGCAGAGCTTGCAGAGCAATAAAGTAGGTGTGTGGCTTATGATTTTGATTGTAATTTTATTAGTTACAAATCTACATCATAATTTCTACAAGGTTACCTTCATCCCACGGGGGCACACAAATCTTGGACTTCTTGGTAGTTAGCTGCTGATATGGGATCCTTTTGCTATGAGTTGTATAGCTTCAAAGAGAAATGCTTGAATTGTGACCTAATCCTAACCCCCTCTCAAATGGGTTTCTGATGGGACTCTAGTTTTTAAGTGGAATGGTGAAGGATTTCAAGCTCTATGGAAGGGAAATTTTCTATGTCTCACTGTATGTGATTGATGGGTGTTTTTTGAAGTCTATCCCACTGATCTTAAACCTAACTATAAGATTATTTTCCCCTTGTGCCAAAGTGGGCTTAAATACATGTGAATTAAGCTATTAATGTGAAGTGTTTAAAGTCTTAGCTTGGTTTTGCTAACCAAGCTCTTATTCACTTCGGTTGTGACTATGTGTGTAATAATGTGTGTTTCGATGGGTTAATTTAAAGCACATTTTATGATACCAATGCCACTGAGAAATAAAGTCTAAAAACACAAATGGAACTAAAAATGAATATTAATATAACAATAAGATTAAGCACACAATTCCCCACCCAAAAAGGTTATGATGCAATAAGAAAAAATGAGGACACAACATGCAAACCAAAGAAACTAAAATACAAAAATATCTAATGTCTATGGGACTGGGATCTAAGGCCAAATCTGTTGAAATGATGCATAAAAAAACAACATAGACAAGTGGCTAAGTGTTGGAAAAAATAACAAGAATCAAACTGCAAAAAAAAGGATAACGGGGATCCTAAAGAATAAATTCAACACATGTCTCAAAAGGAAACAAAGTGTTGTAAATATGGCCTAAAAAGGATTGAAAAATGATGGAAACAATGCTAGAAAATAATGGCTAAAAGTTCTGCAAACTAGACTCCTCAACTCAGCAAATTTTCTACTAAATGACATAGATGTACTCTAAACCCTAAGGGGATTTTCCCTTCCTCGAAATGAGAAAACATACTAAGAGACTCTAGGCCTAGGGGTGAAAGGGAACAAGAAGAAACCCTTCCTGACACATAAACAAAACTCTCAGCAAAATTATGGAAATTGCAGAAAAATATGGAAAAAAATGGTCAGCACAAGTTCTAACATGTTTTCTGCATTGTGGTGCAGGTATTGGCCCAAACGCTGCACTGACTAGCGCAGGTTCCGCACCAAAAAGTGTGTTGGCTCTCCAAGGCTCCTGCTTTGTATATCTATTGTAGACAATGTTATCTCTTGCGTGACCCGTACCTATGAGTTGCAAAAGGAAACAAAAACCTAGAAGAACAAAGATTTTTCCAACAAAGAGTAAAAATCTAAAAATAGAAATATAAAGTGAGGGAAAGAAAATGAAAAAACAATCACCAGAGTTCTGAATTTTTAAGCCAACGAAGTCACCATTTGTTAGTATAATTTTTTCGGAGAAGTGTACCAAAAAAATTCACTTAAGCTATTTGTGACAAATGGCCCTAATAGCAAAAGATGATAGTTGTAGTTGTTCTTTAGATCTACAAAATAAATGTTAGAAAGCCTACAAAATATATGATGGAAAAAAGAACAGAAAACAACAACACTTGAAATGAAAGAGACCCAATGAAAAGGGAATAATATTTATTATTATTGAATTAAAATGAATACACCTAGTGAGGAGAATGTGTAGACTTGGATCTACAAAGCCCCCTCTGTGGTATGGGTCCTTGAATACTCTGCACTTCAACTTCATCTCTCCCTCTCTCCTAATGGATGTAAAGGGCAAAAAGAAGTGGTGATGGTTTGAACTTAGAAATGGGAGCTCAAATGTCAGAAGACAATAATGAGGATAATAAGAATGGTCATGTGTAGAATGAGGAGAAAATCCCTCTATTTATATTAAAATATTAGGAAAGATCTAGATTTAGAATAATCATAATAAATGTTAGACTAAATGAAGATTAGCCATTAGGAATATTTTAATATATTTTAGAGAGGGAAAAAGTATTTGAAATTGTCAAATATCTTTATTTAGTAAACCAACTAAAAAAATAATTAATTTATTTGATTAAGAAAAACGATTAAAGTAATTAAGAAATTAAAATGATTTATTAATTACTTTAAGGAAATAAAGTTGAAACAAATTTGAAATAATTATTAAATAATGGTTTAATAATTATATCTAGAGATAAAGATGGGTTAAATATGGAATAATAAATAAGTAATGATTTATTTAATTATTCCTGAGTGGTGAAGTCAAAAACTCGTTAGAAATAATAAATAATGATTTAATAATTATTCTGAGAGAATAATAGATCATCAATGATTTATTTAATTATTTTAATGGGGTTTCTTTGATTTTAATGAGAAATAATTTAGGAAAATGATTCGCTAATTTATTTCCTAAGGGGAAAGTGGATTTTAATGTGTAAAAACCTGTGCTACATGATGTACTTCAATCAACTTAGTAGGAAATGACTAGGTGACCATTTTTTGAATTATAATAATGTATGCTCTCCCAATCATAGAGAAATGAGATATGTGCCTCTAGTTAATGTGAAAAGACCTCGCCCCATGAAAAACCTCATAACACACTCTCGCAAAAAAACCTCAAAAACCCCTCGGCCCTTACTCCATTAACTTTACATTAGTTATTTTTTTTTTCCAAGGAAAAAAGACGAACTTTTTTATTAGGCATAAAAAAGTTACATAGTATATGAGTTAACATTCTGAAAAAAACTGCATAGTCAGGAGCAAAAGCTCCTCTGAGTAAGTGCATCAACATATCTACAGAAATCTATAAAGACTCCTGTACCCGGCCTAAACAACCATTCCAAAACGAAATTGAAAAAACCAATGTGTCTCCTGGATCTCCTTTCATGAGGAAAACAACCCAGAAAAACACATACAGTAAACACAGTTTAAACATCCCGCTCTATCAAGACAGAGCCTCATAGTATATAAAAGAAACAGTTTTTATATGCCACCATTTTCAAATAAAACCACTGATAAAAACTGGTGCATATGAGTAAAACAAACACAAAAACATTATATGTTTGGAGGGAGATCCGACACACGGATCTGATCCTGAAGCTGTTCTGTTACTCTCCATGCACCCACAGCTTGTTGCATACCTTCTTTAGAAAGCCGGTCGGCCTCTTCATTGTTGTCCCTGTAGATGTGATCAATTGAAAAAACATTAAACTGCAATTTTAGAGATTGGATTTCTTCTAATAAAGGCAACAACATGTAATGCTGACATCTGTATTTTCCAATGACCCAATTAACAACATTCATCGAATCTCCAAAAATCTGAACAACAAGGATATTTCTGTGGATGAGCCAGCAAAGGAGAAACTTTAAGGCTGAAAGTTCTGCAAAGTTATTTGTTCCCATCCCAAGTCCCACTGAGGCTTTTAACGAGTGAACGGCACTAAGGTGAATACAGATCCCAGCTCCTGTGATATTATTTTGGGCTGCCCCATCGAAAAAAGCCCACGGAATCCCATCTCTAAGACGCAACTCTTTCCGCTGATCATTTTTTACAGGTCCATCCGGCTCAGGAATGCTGGCGAGGATGGCATTGCTTTGAATAGCAATAGCTGCCGCTGGGGTCGAAATTTCTTTAAAGATACTTCGGTTTCTGGCAATCCATATGCCCCAGCAGATGATGGGAGGCAAGTTTCTCAAATTCTTTTCGTGAAAATGGTTCCACCAATAATCCCAGGCAGTAGACAAAACATCCCCCTCCCACCTAACCTTTGCGTTTAAGAGCTTTTCCGCTTCACTCCAGACTTGCTTTGTGAAAGGACAGGCGAGGAACATGTGTGAGATGGATTCTGAGTCTGCTAAACATAGAGGGCATCTACCAGGCCCCTGTTTAAACCGGGATTGAAGGACATCCCAAGTAGGAATTTTGTTTTTTAAAGCACACCAGAAAAAGATCCTAGCTTTTTTAGGACACTTCAGTTTAAACAGAGGCTTTGCCCACCAAACAGGAGGCTCCCAACCCTTTTTCTTCATCAAAAAATTGTACCCAGCCTTTGGAGAATATCGCCCTGTCTCAGCATGTGCCCAAACCAAGGAATCCGGCCTGTCTTTTATTCTGACATTTGATCTTTTAAGCTCCTGAAGAAAGAGCTGCCATTCATTCCTCCAAATGAAATCTAAGCCTAAATCATCTGCAGACTTCCAAGCCTGCCCCCAAATAGATGACTGCTCCAAATTTGCTATCTGGTTTAGGCATTTTATTCCTTTTTCCTCCAAATGATTTAGCAGTTCAGGAGATAGGGCGAATCCTTCACTGCATCCAACCCACGGGTCCCTGCCAATCCTCAAACATTCACCATTCCCTACCCGCCAAGCCAGACCTTGTTCAATTACCTTAAAAGCCTCTGTGGTGGCTTTCCAAATAACAGAACAGTTCCTTCCTTTTTTGTTTGGGCACCTAATCCAATCTTCAAGAGGAGTAGGATCAATGTACTTCCTCTTTACCACCCTAGTCCAGAGGTTCTCCGAAGAAATGATTCTCCATCCAGATTTAGCAGCCAAGGATTGACTAAAGTCAATAGGGCTTTTCAGACCCCACCCGCCCCAATCTTTTGGCCTAGCGATCTTATCCCAAGCCACCCACGGGAGAACAGTGTCTTCTTTTGACCCAGACCACAGGAACCGACTGCAAATCTGCTTTATTTTATAGAGAGTCCCTTTTGGTATCCAAGTCAATGCAGCCCAGAAAACCGGAATAGCCTGCAGAACCGAATTTACCAGTGTAAGTCTGCCTGCCCGCGATAGCCACTTGAAGCTCCAATGGGATATTCTTTGTTCAATTTTCGCAATCAACCAGTTCCAGTCCTGCTTTCTGTAGGAGGATGGTTTTAGCCAAAAACCAAGATATTTGAAAGGCTGCTCCATATTACAGGTTCCAAAGGGCAAGTGAGAAGCAATCAAGATCTCCTCTTGCCTACTGAAACCTTCAAAAATTAATTGGGACTTCCTTTCATTTATTTGAAGTCCTGTTGCTTTCAGAAACTGATCAAGAATGAGTTTAAACTCTTTAATTTCATTTACATTCCCATTTGTAAACAAAAGAATATCATCGACAAAAAGTAGATGGGTAATGAATAAGTTAACAGCAACTTCCAAACCTTTTACCAAACCTGAACTCTTGGCCTTTGAGATCAGTCTGCTTAGTCCTTCTGCTGCTAGGAGGAATAGCAGAGGGGAGAGCGGACAACCTTGACGCAGACCTCTTTGGCTTTTGAAGAAAGGTGATGCAGCTCCATTTATCAGAACAACAAAATTTACATTTGAGATGCATCCCATGATCCAGTTTATAAAACCCACCTGAAAGCCTAAATGGGTCAAGAGCATCCTTAAATACGTCCAGCTGACCCTGTCATAAGCTTTTGAAAGGTCGATTTTGATCACTGCCCCCTTTTTGTTTGCTTGCCTGATACTATGAATAGTTTCCTGGGCTACCCCGATTGCTTCGTGGATTTGGCGGCCATCCAAGAAACCAAATTGCTCCTTTGAGATACAGGAGGATAAAATAGGTTTCAGGCGAACCGCAATGATTTTTGCAATAATCTTATAGATGGTATTGCACAGCGAAATAGGCCTGAAATCTTCAAAGGACACCGGGTCTTCTTTTTTTGGAATGAGAGCTATGAAAGTAGCATTAAACGGGCCATAGATTTCTCCTTTCCTCCTAGATTCCTCCACTACTTCAGTAAGTTCTGCTCCAATAGATTCAAAAAAGTGGGAGAACAGCTCTATAGTCCATCCATCGGGTCCCGGGCTTTTATCTTTCGCCATAGATTTTATTATGCTTTCTACTTCCTCCTTTGTCACTTCTCTAAAAAGATCTTCTGCATCTTCCTCCTCCACAAAACGGGGAAAAGCTTGGGCCGTTCTGATTATTTCAGGCAAGGAGATCCCCCCAGGGTCAGAGAAGAGGGATTGGAAATGGGTCTTTCCCATATTTGATAACTCTTCAAAAGATGAGGCCTCTCTGCCTTCAGAGTCCCGCAACTTCCAAATAGTATTTGCATTCCTCCTGCCCTTTGCATAGTTGTGGAAGAATTTTGTATTTTCATCCCCCGCTTTCAACCAGATAGCTCTGCTTTTCAGCCTCCACTCCTCCTCTTTTTCCAGCAATATCTTAGCTCTACTCTTTTCCAGGGCCAAAATTCTTTCTTTCGATTCCTGAGTTGCATAGGCATCAGAATCTGGGTCTTCCAGAACCCCAAGAGCCTCATCAATACTGACTAACTCTTCGGATTGCTTTTTCCTCCTAGCTGATGCCCATTCGATGACTGCTTTCTTGAGTCTTTTTAGGTTATCCATGAAAAAGGCTCCTTTGTTCTCCGAATGCCCCAAACTCGAATGTCTCCAAGTATCATTGAAGAGTTTAATGAAAGAGTCCTCCTGTAGCCAGGATGCGTTAAATTTGAAGGGAGCAGCCGGCTTTGGAGGAGGCTTGGAGAATTCCAACAGAATGGGAAAATGGTCCGAATTTCCCCCTTCACCTACCCATTGCCTGAACAAAGGGATGTTTGAAGCCAACCTTTCACTGATGAGAAACCGGTCCAATCTTTTTGCAATTCTTTCTTCCCCCGATCTTCTGTTCCTCCAGGTAGGTTTAGCTTTAATGATATTTACATCAATCAACTTGTGAGAGAGGAGGGCGTTTGAGAAAAAATCTGTCAGAGGATCCTCCCTCGCCAGAGGCCCCCATGCTTCAGCAGTCCCCAAAGAAAAATTTAGATCACCCCCAATTATTAGATTTTTATCCTTTATCAGGCCCTTTGAGAGGAGATCGTTCCAGAAAGAAACCCTACCCTGACAGGGACCGTAGACATTCACAAACAACAGCGGAAAATCAAAGTCTGGGGAGACAACCTCCAATCCCAGAACATTTGAAAGGCCCCATTGATTTAACAACTTCAGTCTTCCTTCCTTGAATCCAATAGCCAGGCCTCCAGAATGACCGGAGGCATCAATAGCTATGAAGACCCAGCCCGGTAAGAAAGAACGAAGGGCATATTCAACATCTGCGCTTTTGCCCAAAGTTTCTTGAAGGAAAACAATGTCCGGGTTAAGTCGAGAGATAAGGTCCTTTAAAGCCAGTTTTTTGGGTTTACTGGCTAAACCCCTGCAATTCCAAGAGAAACAAATCATTTTTTAACCACCTTAGGGGTTTTTGCTGCTCTAAGCGCCCCAGGAATTGACATTTGTTTTCCATCAGCTACATCATAAATTGCTTTAACTTGTGCTTTTGAAAGAAGAGATTTTCGACCTCTACCTTTTTTTGATAGACTCTTAGACGACTCAGCTCCTAACCCACCTACGGATTCCATATACTCATTCGAAACCGCTGGCTTCTTACTGAGGGATCTAAGGTTATAGTGGCAAGCAGCAGAGGAAGACCCAGCACCCTGACCCCCCGGGGGAATATCCTCACAGTTCAGATTGGAGGGCATATCGACTGACAAATTTTCTAGTTTTTGCATGACATCATTACAATTTTTAAACAGAGGAATATCCCCGACTACATATTCAGAATTTAAAGCAGAAGTGGATGGAGAAAACTGCATACCAGGTTCTTCAACATCAGCATCGGCATCCGGTTCAGCGGGAGACGGTTCCATGATTGGTTGGACATCTGGAGGACGCACCGGAATACCATCCTCCTGAAGCTGTTCCTCCGCTGACTGATGTAAGGGTTCTTCTGAATGAGTGCCAATTGGAACAGACCCCGCCATCGGCTTCACTTCATGCTTCCAAGACCCCTCCCACTCCTCTTCTCTGCCTTGTGTTCTTCTCCTTCTCCTTCCCATCGGGCAATCCCTTACCAAGTGCCCATACTCGTGGCACCGATGGCATCGAAAAAGAAGAAGTTCATAGTCCAGTGGTTGTTCGATGACATACTCCCTGTATTGTAATGTTATTGATTCTACCAAACCATCCGTCGGATTGAGCCTCACTAGAATCCTTGCCACAGCTTTTTCATAAGTATGGAGATATGATCTATCAACATCCAGAAAGGTGCCCAAAAGATTCCCTATTGATTTGAACACAGAGTCCGCCCAAAGAAAAGGGGGCAGATTAGGAGCCCTAACCCATACAGGAAATTCTTCGACCCTTTCTTTTGAAGCATCGAATAGAGGGGTCCATCTCTTGAAGAAAACAGGCCGGTTCTCAAACTCCCAGTTCTTTCCCTCGACCCACTCCAGAGCCTCCTTACTGTCGAAACTTGCCATGAACCAACCTTTAACTAGCAAGTTTGTTTTGAAAGAAGAAGCTGGGGTATCCATCCACTGCTTCTCCGCCCATTGCCTAAGGGATTTTCCCGAAACAGGCCGTCCTCTAATTCTGCCTACAAGGGTGACCTCTGCCACATCCAGAACCTCCTCCACCTGCACATCCATGCCGAGAACCAGATTTGCAAACCGCTTCTTCTTCAGAGGTTTGGTCTTCTTCCTTTTCTCCCCTGACTTCCGCGACTCCGACTCCGCTCCCTTGACTCCGTCAGCGGGGTTTTGATCTCCAGCTTCCCTTGACTCCCCATCTTCTTTGCCAGTTGATTGTTCAACCCCATTGCTGGGCGGGGTTTCTATCAGCCCTTCAATCGGGCTGCCCACATCTCCTTCAACCGCAAAACCCTCCTCAAAACCCTTAACTGCACCTGGAGATTTTGATTCAAGCCCCTGCTTTTCAGGTCTTCCAGCACCGGACGAAAACCCCTCCGGCCCTGCTATCCTCTGAGAGGAGTCCTTTGAGAAAAGGACTCTGTTAACAGCCGACAGATGGGAGGTACCTCCGACTTCGCTCCCTGTAGTTTGTATACCCCCTACGGGCCTCCAAATTCCTATATTCTGAGCTGAGCTGATGATATCTTCAAGGCCGCCAGTCGGGCAAAAAATTTTTGAGGGAGAAAAAGACTTACCACCAGATGGGACGAAACCCTTGGCACCCCACGCACTTTGATTTGCTTGAGGGTTTTCACCTACAGAGCCCTTGCCATTTAGACCCAAAACGCCCGAGAGGTCCCAACTCTCGTCCAACAATCCTTTTGCAGTTTTTGATGCCCGCGAAAACCCTGCCGAGAAAGCACCAGACCCATGACTGTCGTGTTTTGCATAGTATTCACCGAGGTTTTGCTCATTAATATCCTTTCCCCACACCGAAAGGATGTCTTCAGGGGATGGGTCAAGCTCCACCAACTCGCTAGTAATTACCATGGTAAATAACCACACCAAACCTCGTAATAACGACCCTCCTCGCAACCGTTACCCGGGAATAATGCTGAAACCGCCTGCAGACAAAGGAAACTATCTTGCCAATAGCTCGAAACAGCATAAAACCACGAGAAAAATCACGGGTATAGACTTCAGTAAACCGCTCTCCGTAAAACCCCAAACCGAAATAGAAAACTTCGCCAGTCTGAAAAGAGACTTTTGACTCCCAGCTGTCTCCTAACCCGGGTGCCCAAAACGAAAAACGCAGACAAGCTTGAAGAGTCCGCCAGCGCTGCAAGAACCCCGTACCTGCATGTCACAACTGCAAAGTCTGCATCACCTAGGCCATAGGCCTAGGGTTCCCGGGTCGAAACCCACGCTCGCCATCCTCATCGTTTCAATCCCTATTCATATTGTAAACACATCAACTTTACATTAGTTATATCTAATTATAATTGTTCACCTATTTGATAGTATAAAATATTAGATATTTATTTTTTATTTCAATTTTTTTTTGTGATATATTAATTTTATTTTTGTATCATTTTAATTGATTTTTTATTACACAATAATGGTTAAATTAGAAATATGAAAATAAATAACAGGATAGAAAGAGATCAAAATTAAAAGCAATTAAAGAAAAAACTAATGGAAAAACTTTGTTGATTAATTTTTTTTTTAAACTCATGAAGATTTTTTTTGACATTATGTATATAATATGAGTATAATAATATAGTATATGAATATATATTTATTTAAAAAAAGATGGTTTTAATTTTAAAATTTATGATGTTGTGAAAATTGTTTGACAATCTTATATAAAATATAAATATAATAATATAGTATATGATATATATTTAGTTACATTGTCAATGATGTATAGCTCGGGTGGTTGGGAGGGTTTAATGATAACCTCCCTACTCGGATTCCAGTCGCATGACATGATTATCTTGTAATATCCTGAAAAGGGTTCTATGTATGTACCGCTTCCATAAACGGGGGTTTTCTCATTACTGAAAAAATAAATATTTAGTTACACAATAGTAATAGTTAATATATATGATCTAGTATAAATGCATTGGATAATTTTTTATTTTATTTTTTTTAAATTTAATGAATATATGATATTTTTTTTTAGTATGTCAGAGAAATCTAGTAGCCCACTTGACATGTAATTACTAGTGAATCTCTCAGAGTTTACTATTTGTCGTCTTTTCCATAAACGAGATCATAACCAAAAAAATTTAAACTTTAGATCTCTTAATTTTCACAAATTTCACATTACTTTAATCACCAATTAAACTGTCCCTAAAATGTAGTATTCTTTTTATTTTATTTTAAATAAAAATATTCACTAAATATATCAAATTTAATTATTTATTATATATATTTTAAAAATAAAAAATTACATACATTTTTTATTATCAGAATCATCAAAATATTTATTATTTTAGAAAAATAATATCCATAATGCCTATATTATTTGAATGAATATTTTATGAAAATGATGCATTCAAACAAGTGTGTATTAAGTCCACTTCTCAATAATAATAAGTTGTGGTTGGTGTCGTGTATGGATAGTTTAGAACGATAAAAACATTTCGTAGATGTTCAACGTCCTTTCATAAAAGCTATGTCACAACAAACAAGAAAAGGTCCTTTAAAATGCTTCGTGATGTAGCCGTGAAAGCTAGGTTCATGATTATGTCACACCAACTGCATGAACCCCACACCGTATTACATATGTTTATATATCGTATTACATTTTATTATAAATTAATTGAAGTTACATTTTATTATAATTTAATTGGCAAATTCAATGTAGGATAGTTACTATTTGTTTTTTTTTATTCTGTTAGGAACTATGACTCGTGGTGGTCAAAGTCATTGGAGTTGGTGTGGGAGCAACTGGCTGACCCTATCCCATGCTCAAAAAGAAAGTTGAAGTGTTTGCAAGGGCTTTCTAAGCCCAAAATCCTCCACACAAGGATGAAATTGAGGTTGTAGAAGTGGAAGCGAGAATGGAAAGTGGGTTTCTTCTAGACGATGAAGTGAATAAAGAAATTAGTCCCTAGGTTCTTGATGTTAGTAACACCAAGGTCCAAATTACCAAATACTATAAAATAGTGGACACTTATTGGTAATCTAAAACTCTCATGTGTAAGGTGTTACGAGAAAAAAAGAGGCCTATCAAGAGAATTTCCTCTAATTGGATGAGATATAGCTTCAAATCAAAGTAGTTGACCACAAGCTTTCAATCATAGCTAAAAAGGCTAATGGCTTGGAATTTGCAGATTCTAAGCACACTCCAAGATAGGGTAAGAATGAACCTGTCAAGATTCCCTCCCACTGATCTTTTACATGGATAGTTTTTTCTCTTTTTTGGTTTATATATATAGGAGTAGAAGCTCTCTTATTTCCTTTCTGTCTAGCTCTAACTACATGGGTAGTCTTAGATCTCTAACTATATCGGTAATCTTAGATCCCTAAAAAGCTTCTTTCTGTATAGCATTTGAAAATATTGTTTATCTCAAATAAGATAGACAAAAGGTTAGTTGTTTTATTCTTGTCTAGTTTTCTTAATGATATATAAATAAATTTATTTTTTTACACCAATTTTCTTCTATTCGATTTAAAATCTTGATTCATTTATTTATAATAAAATAATTCAAATTTTAATTTTAATCACAAAAATTATTTTAATTATCAATTATAAAAAAATATTTATATATACTAATATTAATATTATTAAAATTAAACTAATTATCAAACCAATTAATTTTAAATTAAATTTTATATATATAACGCTTTTACATTTTAATATAAAAATATATTCATACATGTATGCTCAAACCATCAAATACAAATATACAAGTTTTCTTATGTATATAGTAATGCAAGAATTAATATAAATAAATTATACCCAATACAATAGGTATACCTAATATCACAACATTGATACTTTCAATGACTTGCAAAGCTTAAAAAATACCCTTATCATAATTTAAAATCAAATCAAAGTAAATAATCATCTAAATTTATGATATTTTTGGGATGAAGTACAATGGTATAAAACTGGTTAACTTATCAATTTTGATTACTTTGGGCTTAAAATGACTAGGTATAATTGATTTAAATCCATTCTAAATGGGTTAAATTCAAAATTAATGTTTTTTTATTGATTTTTTTTATAAAATTTAAATTTTTTCGGTATAATTTATTTCTATTAAATATATTTGACATAAAATATACATGAAATTTAAAATAAAATTTTGAAGAAAAAATATTTCAATTTTAGCTATTTAGTAATGTGTTTTTAATTATAAAATAAAATTAAAAAAAATTGATTTCTCTTATTATATAGTAATTCTAAAATTAAAATAAATTTATATAAAAATGTTAGTGGATATTTTTAAAAAATGTCAATTATTATCTTAAAAAATATTGTATTATTTTAATAAATATATTATCATAACTCATTTATTAATTAGTATGGAGGAAAATAATTATTAGTTTTTTTTTTCAGAAATATGGTTTGATCCATCTGTATTATTCAAGGAATAATTTATTAGTGATTCATAAAAGAACAAATTGTTATTTTAGTTAGACGTCTTTGGATCTTGGGCCACTAACCTATTATGTTATATTCAAAAAGAATCAATTCTTATCCAATAAAAAACAATTTTAAATCTTATTCTAATATCATAAATCAATTTTAATGTAAATAGTATTCATAAAAAAACTAATATCCTTTATAATCATCTTTAAATTTATTTGCAATAAGATCATATACTTTAATATTTAACTTTAAAGTTATAAATAAAACGAAATACTACTTTGATATCACAATTTAATTTCTTAATCAATATTTTATATAATAATAATAATAAAATATTCACTTAAAAACATATATCAAAACAGGTAATGAATATTTTATAAAAGTATTTTCTAACAACATATTTATCCTTTTAAGATCATATTATTTTAATGGATATTTATGAAAATATAAATGCTTGCCATAGTCTTATAGACTATACATTAAAATAATAAAATTTGTAGGAAGTACTAACCATGATGCTATATTATTCAACGAATATTTTGAGACACCAGTGCCCATCAACACCAGCATATGTTGTAGTTGGTGTGTTGTATTAATATATTAAAACATTTTGGACACGTTGAGGCTCCTTTTCTTAAGTCACAACAAGCTATGAAAGGGTTACCTGATGTAAGCATCAGAGTTAGGTTCATGATTATAACACACAACTAATCCACCATGGCCACATGTGATAGGAGGAGCTACTTGCAATCGTAGGGTGACGTTAATGCTTACGATTTAAAAACAAATATGTCAGCATGACAACTCCTTTATTTAAAATGATTACATAGTTATCTAACAATGTTCAAGAAGGAAAATGGTTTGAAAATTAATAATTAAGAGAATGTCATTAAAGTTGAAGGTTATAATAATCTAGAGAAGAGGAGGAATGTGAGGAGTCGTGGAGGCCATGGGTGTCTATACATATTTAGATAATGAAAATAATAAATTATAACAATTTATGGGTAATACTTTTTTTAATTGTATAATATAATTTAAGCTTGATTTACTCTAGTTAAAAAGGATTGTTTTGTATTTTTATATAGTATTTGGTATCATATGGAGACAAATTTTTGGTAGCAATGGATAATAAACTCAAAATTGGTTGGGTAGGTGGACAACAATTATATACATGCGTGGTTGAGGTGGAAGGACAATGGTAATGAGAGATAGGCATGAATTGCGAAGAAGAATTCATGAATGAGTAAAGAAGAGGGGTGAAATTGAGATCATTTATTTTAAGTCTGAATTAGAAATAAATGTAGAGACAAATATATAACATAATGATATTCATTATTATGTTAGAATTGATGAAATTTTTGAAGAATAAAAGAAATGTGAGAGTTCATTTTTTTTGTTATAATAATAACTTTGAATCTTCAATTTATCCTAAATTGGTTAGGAAAGATGTAGAGATATTTTAAATGGGAGGATTGAAAACCCACATAGAATTAATTTTGCAACTATTAGGTTGAAAAGATATACTAACATATACTAACAATTATGTGTTTTTATATTTTGAAAAAAATATATAAAAATAAGAACAATATCTAAGTTTAGAATAATATGGTTAACTTGGTGAAAAAAATCATACCCAAAATAATCTTCATTTTTACCGATTGAGAACCTACATAAAATGAATTTTGTAATTAGTAAGTTGAAAAGACATACTCATAAGTGTTTTTGCATTTTGAAAAAATGCAAAAAATAAGAACAATATCCAAGTTTAGAATAATATGGTTAAGTCCGTGAAAAAATATCTTACCCAAAATAATTTTCATTTTTACGCACAATACACTTTAATTTCATTTGTTTGCTAGAGGTTTTGCCATTTTCCATTTTAATTAGTTTAATTGGCAAAATGTAGTTCATTTCAAGATGATTTATGTTATAATTATTTTTTGAGAACTTAGTGTAACTTCAATTAGAAGGTATATATTAAACTAATTTTCTCGATGAAAATGTACTCTATAAATATTATCAATTAAAGAAACATTTATTTAAAAGTTTGTTATATATATAAATAATTACAATAAAAGAAATTATAGATCAAAATTATATGCTTGGATCGCAATTTATACAATGGGTTAGTTATACATAGAAGTTTTATCGAGGTTAGTTATACTTGTACCCTTATCTACACTATTATTGTCCTTATCTACTTGCTTGCTTACTAGCCTAAGAAACACATGGTCTTTGGAGGTGTATATTCTCCAGAAGAATTATAAGCTCTTACAAAACTTATAGTACATTGCAAAATTGAAATAGTTTGCACTAGATTAGATACCATGATTGTTTTCCTTTGAAAGAGATAGATTAAAATCCAACAAATACATCTTACCAGAGCATCCCTTAGATATACTAGCAGAAAAATTCAAACATAAAGAATTGATGGCCACTCACAAATTATCCATTTGTTGCCTAAGACCATCCAAATCGATCTCGATTTTCTTTGTTGTGTCCATATAACAACCCTGGTTAAAAATCCATGTAAAAAATATAAGACCAAGGTCATGGGACATGTATTCCAAGCTGAATGATGGGAAAAAGCATCCTAATGGGCGTTCATTTCGGTTTATTATGGCTAAGGAAAATGACAAAGGCAATGACAAAGACTTTGAAAAGGCAAGTGACATTATTTGGCATTTATTTATGAAAATAATGGAAAAATAGGAGAAAAGGAATGTGAAAGGTCACAGGTTGCATGTAAGGAGGAAAATGAAGGAAAATAATGGAAAATGAATAAATTAGAGACCTCATTAATAAAAAGGCTTCTGAGGATTAGTTGGTAACATTTTGTTAGTTCTATGGTGGAGCTCTCTTCTATTCTGTCTCTCATACTCTTGGACACTTAAAGTTTCTTGGAGCACTCTTGGAGTAGTGTGACATACTTGAGATTTGGAGTAAGACGGCTAAGGAAAAGAAAGAGAGTGCAAGAGGACAGTGTGATCAACAACTACAGCTGGATTTCTTTGCAGGTATCGAGTTGCATGTATGGTTTCCTTCATAGTTTTTCCATGCATGACACATGCATGTGGTTTCTTGGTTATGAGTTGTCATTGGCATGGAGGATTTCCTAGATTGACAGTGGTTTTGCCTAGCCTTGACAATTCTTGGATAGCCATGGTGTTGTGGGAGTCTTTCCCTTTTGTTTTTTGGTTTGGTTCTCATGTTCCTTTGCATGTGGGTTGAGTTATTAGTTCTTGGAGCCTTGTAATAGCTTAGGTTGAGTTATTAGTCTTGGAGCCTTAGTTGGACAAACACTTTGGAGCCCTTGGTGGGTTGAGTTACTAGTCTTGGAGCCTTGGTTAGACAAACACTCTAGAGCCCGACAACGGATGTGGGTTGAGTTACTAGTCTTGGAGCCTTGGTTGGAACAAACGCTCTAGAGCCCTGGACAACTTGGGTAGATACCAATTTGGAGATGGCTAGTGATGTCCAACCGTGAGGTGGAATCACTGGTTGAGAGTTGAGGTGGTTTGACCTCTAGGAACCCTAGTTTTGTTTTGATGGATTTTTCTATGAGATCCCATATTCATGCTTGGAATATGGCACGGGGGTGACTGGCTGAAAGAGAGATTTGGTTCAGCCTAGTCTATGGTCGGGTGGTTTGTGGAAGTCCCAGACCAGGCTGCATTTTGCATATGTTAATAAGAACTTCTTTCCTCTTGTATTTGATGGATTTATACTTATTTATATGTGGTATTTATGGCTGAAATATCCCATGTTATATCTATTGGTTATATGTTGGTTATGAGCATGTTTTATGACTGATAATGTATGTCTCTCATCATGTTTTGATTTGTAAATGAATGAACAATAAATATATGACCTAATAGATGATAATGCAACTAATGTGATAAGACATCAATGTTTCTTAGTGATTCTTAGATAAGTATGAGACTCTTATGCTTAGATTTGTTGTTATGACCTATAGAATGCATATTTTTGACATGTTTAATGAAATTCTTGTCATGTTAGGGATCGTTTAGGTCAAATCCCTGATAAATTTTTGTGCAATAGGCTTTGTCTTGGTGTCATTTATTGCTTTGAAAAGTCTCATCAAGTTCTGGGAAGTGGTTGGAGACTAGCTTTGAAAATGGCTTAGATCTCACAGTCTCTGGCACATAACTGATTAAAAAAGACTACAGTCTCTCCCTTGCAGGAATTGTGGGAGCGACTGGAAGGTTCCAGTCATATGAATTCACATGTCATGGGAGAGACTGGGGGTTTTTTTCAATGAAAAGGTAATTTGACTCAGGGCTTGGGCACCTGGAGGGGTGGTTTAGCTTCTGTGGACCTTGTAGCTTCTAAGGAAGGCCAATAAGGTTTTCTTGTATCGATTCCACTTCCTTAAGGTGATCTAGGAGGATGAGTCATATCATAGTAACTCTTTGTCACATATTTACCCTGGTGGGCCTGTAGGATTGGGTAAGTATGGGGGGAGGGTGTTACAGAGTGGTATCAAAGCATGGTTCAACACTTAGACTGGATGAGAGGAATGTGGATTTTCATGCATGCATTTATGTTGTACATGTACTTGTTATGTATGCATGGTGGTAGTGATTGTTGTAGTTGTGTTTTCATGTAGATGTTGATTATGTTTTTGGGATGCATTTGCCATGAATGCATGTCAGTTGTATATGCATTTGTTATGCATGTCAATATCTATACGTTGTTATGCATTCATTCTCATGGTTATGGTTACACATGTATAGTAGGTCAGACATGCATTGTGAGGTCATTGTATGCAATTAGTTCATCATAATTCTATTTGTATCTAATGATGCTAATGTGTTAGTTGAGATAGAACAGGAGATGCAAATCATCAGAGTCAGGTTACAACACTAGACTTCGGGGTAAGAGCAGATCGTCATATAGGTTTGTATATTTGGCATGTAGGTATGTGGTTAATGGTTGTTATAAGAATTAGGGTTATGTACATGCTTGTCATTTTATTGTTGTTGTGTTTACATGCATGATAGATTCTAGTTGGTCAATGTGGTCGTATGCACGTGTTAGTCATGCATGGGAGTAACTTGTTTTTATATGCATTGTTGTTGTTGTTTTATGTTAGTTAACTTGATGATTATGTTATAAGTTGTTGATGCATATGTTATATGCTAACTTGTTTATCTTATATTCTAGTTAACTTGATGATTATGTTATATGTTGTTGATGAGTATGTTATATGTTAACTTCTTGTTGTTATATGATAGTTAACTTAATGATTATGTTATAAGTTGTTCATGAGTATGTTATGTGTTAACTTCTTGTTGTTATATGCTAGTTAACCTAATGATTATGGTTATTGCACTAAGATCTTGATGTTACATGTAGTGTGTTGATTTGGATTGGCCTATGGAGATGGGTAGGGTTATGACACTAAGGTATGAGTCAACCTAATTATGACCGCGTGTTTTACTAGTCTAGACTAATTGTCCATATGTGTTTGTTATGCATGAATGCCAATTGTTTATGAGCTTATGAGGTGAACATGCTAGCTAGTTATTGTTATGGATATCATGACCTTATTTATGTTTGCGTTGATGTGTTGTGAAGTTATATCGTGCTAATCTAGATTGATTGTGCAGATGTGATAACCTCCCATGAGATACATTGAGGTATGAGTTTGATTATGTTGTCAATTTGGTTTATCTAGCATGGTACATTTACAAGTTGATTGAATGTTTGATTAATTTCATGATATGAGTATGTGTCTGTAAGATTGCACAGATAAATGATTTTGTTTTAATATGGTTGTACTAACACATTGTATGTTGAGACAACTGATATATACTTGAGTGCAAGTGAGTGCTAGTTGTAGTGTTATGATTTATGACTATGAGTTGACTATTGATTATGACATGGTAGATAGTGTTGGTAAAGGTTAATTCCAATTACTAGATATGAACTCTTAATCTTTGGAATATGTGGCTAACATGTGTGACCAGTTGCAGGGAAACATGCTTGGTATTAGTGTGACAAGGTAATAGTTGTTTTGTTTATATAACTAATGCTTGGGTGATGCGAAAGTACGTAGTAAGACTTAATTCTAGCAAGGAAAAAGGTTAAAGAAAGGAATTGGGTGAGAATTCATTTAGCTATGTTTGGAAACCGCAGTTCCAAATGAATGAATGATTGAATACAAGAAGTATTCTAAAATCAAATCTTATCTGAAATTATGTGGATATGTGTTATGTTCATGGAATATATTTGATAGGTATAACAACTAATGTCTAATTATAGCTAGATCTGTCAAGGGAATTGGAGTCCCTTGATAAATGGCATGGATTTGTTCAACTACAAGGAAACATGCTTGGCACAACAAGGTAAGATAGCTAGTATATTGCTATATTTATTTATGCGCTAACATTTATGTGTTTATGGCAGTATGATGCAGGGGATTTCCTGACAAAGAGGCTACCATGAAATCTTGAAGAAGGCTGAGGTTGAGATTTCCTTTGGAAGAATTGGGAACAATGGGGATTGAGTCATGATGTTTGTTTCCAGTCTTGTGCTTTTTATATTTTGTGATTTTTTGTGCTTGATTTGTGGCTTTGTCAACTTCTACTGCAAGGCCTTGCCACTTTGTTTGTCATGTCATGTTGCTATTGGTGTTTCATGGTTTTCGTTTTGTTGTTTCTTGTTCTTACCTTTATGTTTTGAGGGTCTTGGGATTTGGTTGGGAAAGAGAGAAGTTAGTGGAGCTCAGTGAGACATGAAAGAAACCCAACAGGTAATGTAAGATCTAGATGAAGCTTGGTGCCTGTATACATGCATACGAAGGAAAGAATAGGACATTCGATTGGAATGGTTGGGTCCGTTGGTGTAAATGGACAGTGGCAGGAAAGTCATGAGAAAGGTAAATTGAAGGGATTTGAGGCATTAGATGCCTTAGATATGTTGGAAACTGTTGTTCTCGATGTTGTGCATGCGATGCATGGATAAAGGGAGCTCTCTTAACCTTGACCTTATGAGAACTGGTAATTATGTTGTGATTATGGTTATGCTAATGAATATAAATGTATATCTATATGTTGTTAATCATGATTGTTTTATGTTGACTTATATATATGTAGATACATTTATGTATGTTGTTGTATAACAGGATTATGATTGTTTAATGCTAATGTTTATATATATGTGTGTATGTTTGTATATATGTCACTCGATAACAGTGTTGTCAAGGGTCATTCTTGTGGAGGAATGATTGCTTATGTAGGTGAATGACATGAAGAGGTTCCTAATTGTTATCACTCAGAATTTTCTCAAGGTTAAAGAAAGAAATTTATGAGGTAACCACAAACCAACCTTTTAAGTATAGGTTCTAGCCAACCTACACTCAGAGAGGGCTCTCTCTTTATAATTTGGCTTTGTTTTATGGGATATTAGGTTAGTTATGAATGCTTTTAAGGGATTTTTGGTTGGGTGGTGGGATTCTGGGAACAAATGGACAGAGCAAGGCCTTCAAGCCATTGGGCTATGGAGTCAATCAAAGAAATGGCTTAACTGGATTAGATCAATTACTTAAGGGAAAACTCACAGGGCAAGGTAGCAAAACAAAATGCAAATGCCAGGTTCAGATGGATGGATGAAATGGTATTAAATAGTGAGAAAGGGCAATGAAGAATCCTTTAACTGGGTTTAACATGTAGAATAGAGGGTGCTCATTAACAAGGAGCAATTAAGAATTCTTTGTTAAATGGGTCACTGTGATGAACTATGAAAGCAAGGGAGCATTTAAGAATTCCCTAACTATGATAGTCTAGAAGAAAACATTAAGAAGATAAACCATTTAAAACAGATTGCAGCAAAGCAACTTCTGAAATATCATTATTCGTTTATCATTTAGATTTCATGAAACACATATGATCATTAATAAATAGGAGGGAAAACAATAAAACACAAGAGATATAGAATACTTATTTGATTTCTGTTTGACACAAGTATCTTGTAAACTGTCTTAGCTTTATTCCTTGATCCAGCAAGCCATACAAATGTTGGTACAATAGCACTTCAATTCCAGAAGAAAATGTCTATAGAAATGTTGTAGAATCCACCCAAAATACTTCAAATGAAGAAGTATTTATGCTAATTGTAAACTGAAATATCTTGAAAAAATATCAAGATTGGTTTCACAAATATCTCCAACTGTTTTACATTAATAGAACTTAAATATAGGACACTCAAAACTAATGAATCTATTTGGCACTATGTTTATGGATTCATGGTGACAAAGAAGAGAAATTCGAATTTGATAGCAACTCTTAAGTGATGATGAGGCATCCCAGTCACTAACTGCTTCCTTCCTTTGTGCATTCTGCCCTAGAAATTATGCAACCTTAGGGTCCAATGATACGCTTGTATATCTCAATCCGAGCTAGATATGTAAAAAGTGAAAGAGGTTATTGTATATAAGGATGCTTTTGATATAAACCTCTCTCAGTTTCCCAAAATTCAGCTCCAGCTATTCACAATATGCTCTGTAAAAATATGTCAAAAACAGGACTTCAGACAAACTGAAAAATAGGCTGTGAAGACATGCACTTATCTCCCTTTTGTTAATACCCGTGTAAAATGTGAGATAGGTTTTTGTAGATTGGGCTGTTAGGAACAAAATGTTCCTCCAATTTCTAGAAATACTTCTTGGATTGGCCATAACAGTTTCTGCAAAACTATGACTTAAACATGAAATTTCTGAAGAATGTACCATTTTTGCTCTGATTTCATCTTTTAACCTTAAATTTCTTTTAACTGTTTTTCACTTTTACTTTGGATAAAATTCATTGTTGCTGGTGAAAGTATTTTCATCTCTGTTTAACCCTTACTGTCTCCAAGTTTACTTTTACTGTTTTACTTTTACTTCTTACTTTTACTACTCTGTTTTTTCATCTGTCTTTACTTTGACATGAATTTGTATGCTTTGTAACTGTCTTCCCTGCTGTTTATCTCTTTAATCCTGATACACTTTGACTATTCTTTACTGTGTCCTTTTACCTTCAATGTGTAGTTTAGGTTTTTACTGTCTGTTTCAACAGTAAATCGTTTAATTTCATGTTTCCTTTGCTTGTCTTTTTACTGTATGTTTTATTTTCCATCTCTGTATGAATAGATTTGATAACAATCTTGGAGTAAACAGGTCTTATGACTAGTATTAAGACTGTTTATCCAAGGCTGTGGTCTTCTGATCACCTGTAAAACAAAACAAACTGTTAAGAAAGCATTGGCTTGCAGGGGAGGTCGAAAAGGTTTCATTTGAGCTTGAGAGGTCTGTGGAGTGAGTCCAAAATGCTTTTTGGGAGGTAAACCATGCTCGAATCAGTTAACAGAGGCTTCCAGTGGCGCATATGGGTTACATAGGGTTTTACTGCACAATCAAGTGAAAACGGGCAAAATTGGGGTTTTTGTGTTTAAACGGGTAAATGGTTGGTATTGGTGGGTAAGCTTTGAATGAATAGTGGACAATTTGTCATATGCAGAGAGCGGTAAGCGGGTTTCATCTCACCGCTTATGGGAGGTAAATGGTTTTTAGGGGGGATCGCGCAATTCCACACATCTTTTGACACGTAGCATCGACACTATTTTGGAAACCGCTCACATCACATGCTAAAGGTTGACCAAAAGGCTCCTGCGATATGGGCGATAGCCGTCTGATCTAAGGGATTCGATCAGACGGTGGTTAGGGTAATGATGTGACTGATGGATAATGGAGGGCGGGCCTGATATTAATTAAAGGAGTTAATCATATTGGGGCGATTTGATTGGTCACTGAGTTATTAGTTAATCCTGGTGACTAATTAATCCTCATTTAGTATGGTGGGGTTTCGAGTTCTTAATTAACTCCAGATTGGTTAATTAATTCTGTTTATTAATTTTGTTAAGGTTATATTTAACCGCGGGACGGGATATGTAAATATTTGGGATTTTTATAATAATACGGGCGCGGGTGTTTTGTTTTTGGGGAGTTAAATAATAATACAAGTTAAAAGTTAATATGACTTTGTGGAAATTTAACAAGCGCTAAGATAAAACGTTTCCGAAAGTGTATTTCATCATATAACATTTATAACTTAGGCTAAACGAATATGAGGGTTTTGAGATATGGAAATGTTTTTAATTTCCCTAAGTAAAATAGGGATTTTACTTAGGAAAATATTTTAAAGGGGATGAATGAATTTATGAAGGGGTAAATATTGATGAAAGGGACTTAAGTACTTTAGGCATTCCAAATTATTGGGCCGAGGGTCCGGTCCCTCCAAAAGTTAGAGAAATGCTCTGAGCCCCTCTAACCTATTGTAGATACCTTTAGCACTTAGGGGAAATTAGTGAATTTCTAGGGAAAAATGAAGTAAGGAAGTTAATTAATTTGACTTTGTTTCCTTGATGTGCTGTTTCCGATGTGAGTTGTGCTTTGTCCAAGTGATGAAATCAAAATATTTAAGCATTAAACTTAACCATTCACCACATATCTATTCTACAACCATCATCTACTTACCCTACCTACTTTATCCTAGCATTTTCACTTCTTTATTAGGCTGCACTTAGACTGGCAAACCCTTATCAAACTTTCTTTTCTTTTACATAGTGATACCTATCTAAATCTAACCTTATTACATCCAAGGGCTCAGATTACACTGTTGAGCTCCTTTTATTTACTCTACCTATCTATTTATTTGCCAAGATTACACTATTTGGTTAGATCTTTATTCTCTACTTCTAAAACATGAAATTGAAATATGAACTAGTCAAGCTTAAACTGTTTGACTACTCATGAATTGTGGCATAGGTGACAAGATGCACACAATATTTTATTATACAAAAGTAAAAAGTAGTGGCATTTAGACTTGCACACTTTCATGGTCTTTTCTTTTGGTTGGGGTTCATTTTCTTTCATTTTTTGACCTTTTCTTTATTCTTTTTGCCCTTTGATATTTCTTTTAGGGCATACCCTCTTTACATTTTTTAATCTTTTATTTTTCACAAATATGGAAAAAGTTTGCAATAAGCTAAGATATGAACATATTTCAGAGCTAACCCAAGTCAATCATGATATATGACATCTATTGGTATAGGAACCTAATAGTGGCTCCACTTGGGGATGGCATTTCCTTGTGAAATGTCAAGAACATCGTCGACTAGTAGCCAGATCCATTGGGCCAATTCCACACATGCATATTCTCTATTGTATAATATTTTGACTGAAAATCTTGAACTGAAATTGTAGCCTTTTCTGCACACTGAAATCTGATCTAACATATACTTGCTGCTGAGAACTAAATTTATTCAAACTTAAATCTTACCTACTTACTCTAATCAGCTTTCTGACAGCTGGTTAGGTAAAATGAAACAACCAATGCAACCACTCAAGCATCATATACATTGGTGACTTTTGTTGCTTGTGCTTGTTGGTGGTTAAAATTGAGATCTTAAAATCAAATATAGCTTTGTTAACCTTTGAGAAAATAAGGCAATTTCTGATCTCCATTGTTAAATCTAGAAACTGTACAAAAGGATCTTGTAAAATATATACACTATCCTTGAACTGATTCAAACAATTGTACATCTGTTGTGTATGGCCTGCATGCCATGAAACTGAAATAACACCTTCATCTTTAACACCCTGCAGACTTTTAGATGAGCTTTGTGATGATATTTCGACTGATTGTAGTGTATGTATGATGAAATTATTATCATCTTGATTTTGACTCTCATAGTCTGTTAATGGAGAAAAATTCTGATTGCATTTATCATTCAACCTATCAGCTATTGGATCATAAAGAACTTGGAAGGATTGCTGCAACTTATTACATATAGGTTCAAATGGAACTTCATAGATTTCTACAAGCTGCTCCTCCTTTTCTTTAAAAGTTTTATACCACATTTCCTTTAAAAATTGAAATGATTCAAAAAAAGAGGCAACAAATCATCTTCGATCATTTGATCATATGTTTTGGCTTCCAATTCTTCTTCTGCAACCTGATATTCAATGGCATTTTGGGGCTGCAAATCTAGATATGAGAAGTCTTGAACAAAGATTTTATTGCCCTCTAGATAGTTAATATCAAGACTTGTTGACATTTGATTTCTAATTGCATGATAGTTATCTCTGATAAACTGAAATGAAGCAAAAGTTCCTTCATTGATTTCAAAATTTTCTACACTTTCCTCCTCATTCTCATAGCTGAAATGAACAAGCTGATCACTATTTTCAAGCTGCTGAACCTGAACTTCCTTATTCCTCAAATTAGCTTCTGATTCCTCTACAAGGTTAATTTGGATTTGAGAAACATAATCATTATTATAGTGATCAAGCTTAGGCACATCATCATAAGAATTAGTGCCAGGTTAATTTGGATTTGAGAAACATAATCATTATTATAGTGATCAAGCTTAGGCACATCATCATAAGAATTAATGTCACCAAATGTACATATTAGATTAATAGATTGCCTCTCCACATATGGTTCTATAACTCTATCTTCATATTTATGGTAGTTGGAATTAACAGGAATTTTTTCATGGTTGTCAACCTCTTCATTTTGTGAAACAAATGTGTCATGGTGATTTTGAACAAAAAGATCATCTTTCATGGTGATCTTCTGTATCATTTCCTCTATTTTCTCCCCCAAAATGTCGAGTTTTTCCTCTACTTCTGCTTTCAACTTTTCTCTTCTAATTTGCATATTAACTTCTACATCTACTGCCATGTTTTGCATCTGTTCTAGTGTTGAGGGGTTTCTTTCTCTTAGATGAAATTCTATTTATGGATCAAATGCTCTTGGGTAATGCAAAAGAGCTGAACCAGGGGGATGTCTTATATTTAATGGTATTGAATAATAGGCTTGATTAAATCTGTCTGAAAATAGTTGTATTGTTTCATCTGGGTGTCTTTTTAACTGATTATATTCTTCTATTATCACAATAAGATTGACTTTGATTATCCATCTATCAAGGAAGAGTTTGAGAAACTGCTGGAGATTTGAGATACTTGCCCCAGGCAGGGTTTTGAACCAACTATTGACTTTGTCTTGCAAAGAAAGAGTAAAAATACCAATACTGACATCCTCTTCATCTACTTCAAATAAGTTAAGATAATCCTCAAAATTTTGAATATGTTTTTGGGCAGTAATACCATTCTCCCCATCAAACCTAGGGAGGTGCTTGGGATAATCGTTAGGGAAAGCATGGAGTGTAGCTGTTATGAAACCAGCTCAAGAAAAGATAGAAAAGAGATATTAACGCCTTAGAATTCAGCCTCTTCGAGGGGGCAACCTCCTTTACATTACATAAATGAACAATTCTTGGATGATACAAATGACAAAACCTCCTTTCTATATATAGGAGTCTAAGGAGTCACAATATAATCCAGCCGACCTAACAATAATAATATAAAGCCACAAAAATAACAATAGAGGGATTCTATGGGGCACATAAATAACAATATGGGGGTAATAGGGGCACAACAATATAAATAAGGGGTATAACTACAATAGTAATGGGGTAATCACTAGTATTATAGGGACCCAACATGCCCCTCTCCTTCAAAAAAGTGTTGTCCTCAACGCTTGAGTAGTTCTGGATACTTCTGCATAAAATTCTCATCCTCCCATGTGGAATCTTCAGCGGATAAGTTCTTCCACTTGATAAGATACTCTGAAATTGATCGATTTCGTAGCTGTCGAGTTCTTGTTTCTGTGACTGCTTCCGGTTCCAATATAATTTTTCCTTCCTCGTCAAGTTCTGGCAATATTGTTTGAACTGGGAGCTTGTCGCCTATAACCTTCTTTAAACATGAAACATGGAAAACTGGGTGCAATCGAGAAGCTGCAGGAAGCTCCAATTTGTATGCCATAGTACCAATCTTTTCCAACACCTTGTACGGACCATAATACTTTGGTGATAATTTATTATCCTTCTTAGCTTGCTTTAGGGACATTTGCTTATATGGTTGTAGCCGTAGGAATACCCAATCACCTACATCAAAACTTCTTTCACTGCGATGTTGATCTGCCTGTTGTTTCATTCTATTTTGTGCCAACACGAGGTTATCCTTTAAGAGTTGGAGGACTTGTTGTTGATGTTCGATGTGATGTTCCACTGCCTGAACCTTAGAATTTTCTCTTAAATATGATGTGATGGATGGTGGTTGATACCCATAAAGTGCCATAAATGGGGTCATTTTTGTTGCTGTATGGAAGGAAGTGTTATACCACCATTCAGCCAGAGGCAACCATTTGACCCATTGTGTCTGTTTATCAGATACAAAGCAACGAAGATATCCTTCCAAACATTTGTTTACTATCTCAGTTTGCCCATCAGATTGAGGATGATAAGATGAGCTATGAGCTAACTGAGTACCAAGACAAGAAAATAATTCTGTCCAAAAATTTCCAGTGAAAATGGGATCTCTGTCACTTACAATAATCTTTGGGTTTCCATGTAGCTTTTGAACTGTTTCCATAAATGCAGTAGAAACTGTACTGGCTTTAAATGGATGTGATAATGCACAAAAGTGTGCATACTTGGTAAGTCTGTCAACTACCACCATGATGACACTCTTTCCCTCAGACTTGGGTAAACCTGTGATAAAATCCATTGAAACCTCCTCCCAACGTTGGCTTGGAATGGATAAAGGTTGTAATAGACCCGGTGTCTTAATTGTTTCAACTTTATTTTGTTGGCAAACCAAACATTCCGCCACAAACTTTTGAATATCTGATTTAAGGCCATCCCAAAAAAATTCCTTCTTAACCCTGTGGTAAGTTTTTAAAAATCCTGAGTGCCCTCCTAAGGGAGAAGTGTGCAATTCCATAAGAATCTTTTGTTTTAGCTGGGAATTCTTACAGAGGTATAAGCGATCTTTGTACCATAACGAATCATTTTTCCAGCTAAATGTATCAGAAGTACTGGAATCTTGTTGTAGCTTTCGAATAAGTGCCCACACTTCTTCGTCATTCTTCCATTCCTCCCTTGCTTCGTTTATCCAATCTGGTTGGATAATAGAAATGGCACACAACAATGCTTCCACATCCTCATCCTTTCTTGAGAGTGCATCTGCCACCACATTTTGCTTCCCTTTTTTGTAGATGATTTCAAAGTCATAACCCAACATCTTTGTGACCCACTTTTGTTGCTCTTCAGAGGATAATCTTTGTTCTAAAAAGTATTTAAGGCTATCATGATCCGTTTTTACCTTGAAGTGTCTTCCCATTAGGTAGGGTCGCCATTTCTTAAGTGCATGGAGTATTGCCAACATTTCCTTCTCATAAATAGCTTTGCTTAAAAACTTTCCCTTGATTGGACGACTTTCAAAAGCAATGGGTCTTTCATCTTGCATTAGAACAGCACCAATTCCATTTCCTGAAGCATCACATTCCACAATAAAGGTTTTTGTGAAGTCCGGTGTAGCTAAGACCGGTGCTTGGCACATTGCCTCTTTAAGATGTTCAAAGGCCTTTGTTGCTTCCGGAGTCCATGAAAATGAATCTTTCTTCAATAATGTTGTTAGAGGTGCTGCTATTCTCCCATAATTCTTAACAAACTTGCGATAATACCCTGTCAACCCAAGAAATCCTCGCAGATGCTTTATGGATGTGGGGATTTTCCATTCCTTAATGGCTTTAATTTTGCTAGGGTCTACCTTAACTCCTTCATGAGATACAATATGACCCAAATATTCCACCTCCTGGACTCCAAAGAAACATTTGGATCTTTTTGCATATAATTGTTTCTCCTCCAATAGTTGTAGCACCTTGTCAACATGTTCAACATGATCCTTCCAAGACTTGCTGTAGATTAGTATATCATCAAAAAATACTAACACAAATTTTCTAAGGAATGGTTTGAAAATTGAATTCATCAAACCTTGAAATGTTGAAGGTGCATTGGTAAGGCCAAAAGGCATGACCAAAAATTCATAATGACCCTCATGAGTTCTAAATGCCGTTTTTGGAATGTCTTCAATCTTCATTCTGATTTGATGATATCCCGAACGAAGATCCAACTTGGTGAAGTAAATTGATCCATGCAATTCATCCAGTAATTCATCAATGACAGGAATGGGGAACTTATCTTTAATAGTGAGCTTGTTGAGCTCCCTATAATCTGGACACATGCGCCATGATCCATCCTTCTTGTGCACCAATACTACTGGAGCTGAGAAAGAACTTTGACTCGGTTGAATTATACCAGCCTCTAGCATTTCTGCAACCATACGTTCAATTTCACTTTTTTGGACATATGGATATCTGTACGGCCTGATGTTTGGAGGAACACTTCCTGGAATCAGATGAATAGCATGATCATGATCACGCATAGGTGGGAGACCTTTGGGAGTCTCAAATACCTTGGAATGATTGTCCAGGACTTTTTGGAGATCTGGAGAAATAGATGATTCCAATGTGGAAACATCTAGCGAACATAATTGTGCAATTACACCTCTTTGCTCCTTTTTTAGAAGCTTTGTCATGCCATTAGAGCTGATTATCTTTCCTGGTTTCCCTGCAATACCCCTTAATTCAACTTCCTTTCCTTCCATAGAAAATTTCATGAAAAGTTCTTGAAAATTAAAAGCTATTGTACCCAAGGATTGTAGCCATTGGACTCCTAGTACAACATCAGCACCTCCCATTGGAATGGAAAGCATTGGGCTAGTCAATACATATTCTCCCATGGATAGCTTGATATTATGGCACTTTCCAGAACAATTTATTGTTCCTCCATTTGCAATCATCACTTGACACTCTGGTGCTGGATATAGGAAGCAATTCAATTCTTTTGCTACCCTACAATGAATAAAATTGTGGGTGCTTCCTGAATCAATCAACACTATTACCTTTTTCTTCTTGATTTGTCCTTCTATCTTGATGGTTTGAGGAGTGGTAATTCCCGCCAATGCATTACAAGATATGGTCGGATTTATTTGTTCTTCATCTAGGCTTTGTTCCTGGAATATATCCTCTTCTTTTGACCTTTCTTGCTCCTTTTCTTCTTCCTCTTCACAATCTATGTAGAATAATTTCTTCTCAGCACACTTATGACCTTTGTGTATTTGCTATCACAATTGTAACAAAGCCCTTTTGCTCTTTTTTCTTCCAATTGTTGTGGTGTCAACCTTGTAGGTTGTGGAAGACTATGGGCAACAACACTTCCGTCTTTATAGTTGTGAATGGTATGCTTCCTAGTTGCCATAATTTTGCTTTCCATTTTTCTTGCTAACCTGAATGCCTTCTCTAATGAATCAGGTTCCCAAAGGCGCACATCATGTTGGATATTATCCTTTAAAGACCCTATGAACACATCAATCCTATGCTCCTCTGGAATATCTTTTACCCTTATGTTCAATTTTTGGAACTCCTCAATGTGCTCCATTATTGAACCCTTTTGTTTGAGACTTATCAATTGGCTAAAAAAAGTGTTGCTTTTTGTATCCTCATAATGTGCTATCAATTCTTCCGTAAAAATTGCCCAAGTGATAAATTGTTTACGAGAACAAAGCCATTGATACCATACAAACTGATTTGGTTCCAAATATAAAGTTGCCATACGTACCTTTTGTGTGTTTTGCACATTATTGAGATCGAAGAATTGCTCCATCTGTAATATCCATGTGGCGGGATCCTTGCCATCAAACTTCCTCATATCGATTTTTGGAACATGGTGAGTCTTCGATCCAACATTAGAGTCTATGGAATCATGATTAACATTTCTTTTGTTCTCATCATGAGTTTCCTTTAGTACTCTTTCACCCTTAGTGACCATTTCTTGTAGCAACTTATTCATATTTATCTTCAATTCCTCCATCTTATCATCCATGCCATCAATTTTAGCGTCCATGCCATTCACCTTAGCTTCCATGCCCTTTATCTTAGATTCCACGCCATTTATCTTAGCATCTGTTAGCTTTTGTGAGCGTGACATTTGTTGCACTTGTTCTTGTAATTTTGATATATCATGTAGCATTTCTTCCTCTTCTTCATGAGTCATGCTAGAGCTTTCAGGTTCCTTACTAGGTGTTTGCATTTTCTTTCCTCGGGGCATCAGTTACCGATAATAATGCTTTACTATGCCCTTTGAATTCCTTCAAACCAAGCTTATGCAAAAATTAAAAAAAAACTACACACCTTTTTTTTACTTTGTAGAAGCCTGATATTGAATCTGATGTATCTCTGTAATTTCGAATCATCCAGTTCTGAAATTGTGACCTATAGTAGCCTTCTATGTCCTCTTTCCAATGCCACTAGTCTGATCCAAATTGGATTCTCCAAGAAAGAGTTATGCACAATCTCCCGCAGTGACCTTCTTACGAAATTTCAATCCGATGCTCAGAAAGAAAGTTATGACGATTTTCCCCAGGTCACCTGTTTTGAGTGTAATTCAGGAGTCTGCAAAAAGACCAACTTCCTCAGATCATATCTCCGAAAATATCGCGCGAAAAGCTCTGAAATTCGGACCCAAGGTTCAGCGCGATTTCTTCTCAAATGGGTTTTTTTTGCGACTTCTGAAACGTCACAGAAAAAACGTTATAGCGAAAATTCCACGATGACCTGTTTGGAGCAGCGAAACCCTAGAATCCAAAGCTCTGATACCAAATGTTATGAAACCAGCTCAAGAAAAGATAGAAAAGAGATATTAACGCCTTAGAATTCAGCCTCTTTGAGGGGGAAACCTCCTTTACATTACATAAATGAACAATTCTTGGATGATACAAATGACAAAACCTCCTTTCTATATATAGGAGTCTAAGGAGTCACAATATAATCCAGCCGACCTAACAATAATAATATAAAGCCACAAAAATAATAATAGAGGGATTCTATGGGGCACAGAAATAACAATATGGGGGTAATAGGGGCACAACAATATAAATAAGGGGTATAACTACAATAGTAATGGGGTAATTACTAGTATTATAGGGACCCAACAGTAGCAGGTAAAATGAGTGGTTTATATCTATCAGGAACTTTATGAGGTACTCGAATATGTACAGGGATTGTATGATTAGTCTTAATTTTTTGATTCTCCTCAATTAGAGAATGATCTTCATAAGAGTTAAAAGATAGCTATTCAAATGTGTAAGGAGACTTTATATCTACATTTTTCAAAGGAAAATAATAAAAATTTAATCTAATATCTTCTTTAAAATACAATATACATTGAAAAACTTTATCAATGAGAAAGAACATAATGTCTTGGATAACAATCCAAGTTAAAAGCCTGATCTTTTCACACAGTTCTTTCAGGTTCATTTCTCCAGTGGAGTCTTGATTGTAGAATTGATTTGGAGTCACCAGGTGGATGATTTTAACCTTGGTGTGTCTGATCACTGTCCACCATCATAGATCAGATCTAAACCTGTAAAACAATTCTGAAGAAAATGTTAGTTCTCCCCAGCGGAGTCGCCACTATGTTATCACTCAGAATTTTCTCAAGGTTAAAGAAAGAAATTTCTGAGGTAACCACAAACCAACCTTTTAAGTATAGGTTCTAGCCAACCTACACTCAGAGAGGGCTCTCTCTTTATAATTTAGCTTTGTTTTATGGGATATTAGGCTAGTTATGAATGCTTTTAAGGGATTTTTGGTTGGGTGGTGGGATTATGGGAACAAATGGACAGAGCAAGGCCTTCAAGCCATTGGGCTATGGAGTCAATCAAAGAAATGGCTTAACTGGATCAGATCAATTACTAAAGGGATAACTCACAGGGCAAGGTAGCAAAACAAAAGGCAAATGCCAAGTTCAGATGGATGGATGAAATGGTATTAAACAGGGAGAAAGGGCAATGAAGAATCCTTTAACTGGGTTTAACATGCAGAATAGAGGGTGCTCATTAACAAGGATCCATTAAGAATTCTTTGTTAAATGGGTCACTGCGATGAACTATGAAAGCAAGGGCACATTTAAGCATTCCCTAACTATGATAGTCTAGAAGAAAACATTAAGAAGATAAACCATTTAAAACATATTGCAGCAAAGCAACTTCTGAAATATCATTATTCGTTTATCATTCAGATTTCATGTAAACACATATGATCATTAATAAACAGGAGGGAAAACAGTAAAACACAAGAGATATAGAATACTTATTTGATTTCTGTTTGACACAAGTATCCTGTAAACTATCTTAGCTTTATTCCTTGATCCAACAAGCCATACAAATGTTGGTACAATAGCACTTCAATTCTAGAAGAAAATGTCTATAGAAATGTTGTAGAATCCACCCAAAATACTTCAAATGAAGAAGTATTTATGCTAATTTTAAACTTAAATATCTTGAAAAAATATCAAGATTGGTTTCACAAATATCTCCAACTGTTTTACATTAATAGAACTTAAATATAGGACACTCAAAAATAATGAATCTATTTGGAACTATGTTTATGGATTCGTGGTGACAAAGAAGAGAAATTCTAATTTGATAGCAACTCTTAAGTGATGATGAGGCATCCCAGTCACTAACTGCTTCCTTCCTTTGTGCATTCTGCGCCAAAAATTCTGCAACCTTAGGGTCCAATGATACGCTTGTATATCTCAATCCGTGCTAGATATGTAAGAAGTGAAGAGGTTATTGTAGATAAGAATGGTTTTGAGATAAACCTCTCTCAGTTTCCCAAAATTCAGCTCCATCTGTTCACAATATGCTTTGTAAAAAGATGTCAAAAACAGGACTTTGCACAAACTAAAACATAGGCTGTGAAGACATGCACTTATCTCCCTTTTGGTAACACCTGTGTAAAACATGAGATGGGTTTTTGCAGATTGGCCTGTTAGGAACAAAATTGTCCTCTAGTTTCTTGAAATAATTCTTGGATTGGCCACAATAGTTTCTACAAAACTATGACTTAAACGGGAAATTTCTGAAGAATGTACCATTTCTGCTCTGATTTCATCTTTTAACCTTAAATTTATTTTAACAGTTTTTCATTTTTACTTTGGATAAACTTCATTTTTTCTGGTGAAAGTATTTTCACCTCTGTTTAACCCTTACTATCTCCAAGTTTACTTTTGTTGTTTTACTTTTACTGCTCTGTTTTTTCATCTGTCTTTACTTTGACATGAATTTGTATGCTTCGTAACTGTCTTCCCTACTGTTTATCTTCATGCTAGCTAATTTACTTGATTTGGTCTTCAATCTGATACTCTTTAATCCAGATACACTTTGACTATTCTTTACTGTGTCCTTTTACCTTCTATGTGTAGTTTAGGTTTTTACTGTCTGTTTCAATAGTAAATCGTTTAATTTCATGTTTCCTTTGCTTGTATTTTTACTGTATGTTTTATTTTCCATCTCTATATGACTAGTATTAAGACTGTTTATCCAATGTTGTGGTCTTCTAATCACCTATAAAACAAAACAAACTGTTAAGAAAGCATTGGCTTGCAGGGGAGGTCGAAAAGGTTTCATTTGAGCTTGAGAGGTCTGTGGAGCGAGTCCAAAATGCTTTTCAGGAGGTAAACCATGCTCGAATCTATTAACGGAGGCTTCCGGTGGTGTAGATGGGTTACATAGGGTTTTACTGCACAATCAGGTGAAAACAAGCAAAACTGGGGTTTTTGTGTTTAAACGGGTAAATGGTTGGTATTGGTGGGTAAGCTTTGAATGAATAGTGGACAATTTGTCATATGCGGAGAGCGGTAAGCGGGTTTCATCGCACCTCTTATGGGAGGTAAATGGTTTTTAGGGAGGACCGTGTGATTCCACACATCTTTCAACACGTAGCATTGACACTATTTTGGAAACTGCTCACATCGCACGCTAAAGGTCGACCAAAAGGCCCATGCGATATGGGCGATAGCCGTTGGATCTAAGGGATCCGATTAGACGGTGGTCGGGGTAATGATGTGACTGATGGATAACGGAGGGCGGGACCGACATTAACTAAAGGAGTTAATCATATCGGGGTGATTTGATTGGTCACTGAGTTATTAGTTAATCCTGGTGACTAATTAATCCTCATTTAGTATGGCCAGATTTAGGGTTCTTAATTAACCACAGATTGGTTAATTAGTTCTGTTTATTGATTTTGTTAAGGTTATATTTAACCGTGGGACGGGATATGTAAATATTTGGGATTTTTATAATAATACAGGCGTAGGTGTTTTGTTTTTGGGGAGTTAAATAATAATACAAGTTAAAAGTTAATATGACTTTGTGGAAATTTAACAAGCGCTAAGATAAAATGTTTTCGAAAGTGTATTTCATCATATAACATTTATAAATTAGGCTAAACGAATATGAGGGTTTTGAGATATGGAAATGTTTTTAATTTCCCTAAGTAAAATAGGGATTTTACTTAGGAAAATCTTTTAAAGGGGATGAATGAATTTATGAAGGGGTAAATATTGATTAAAGGGACTTAAGTACTTTAGGCATTCTAAATTATTGGGTCGAGGGTTTGGTCCCTACAAAAGTCAGAGAAATGCTCTGAGCCCCTCTAACTTGTTGTAGATACCTTTAGCACTTAGGGGAAATTAGTGAATTTCTAGGGAAAAATGAAGTAAGGAAGTTAATTAATTTGACTTTGCTTCCTTGATGTGCTATTTCCGACGTGAGTTGTCCTTTGTCCAAGTGATGAAAGCAAAAGATTTAAGCATTAAACTTAACCATTCACCACATATCTATTCTGCAACCATCATCTACTTACCCTACCTACTTTATCCTAGCATTTTCACTTCTGTATTAGGGTGCACTTAGACTGACAAACCCTTATCAAACTTTCTTTTCTTTTACATAGTGATACCTATCTAAATCTAACCTTATTACATCCAAGGGCTCAGATTACACTGTTGAGCTCCTTTTATTTACTCTACCTATCTACTTATCTACCAAGATTATACTGTTTGGTCAAATATTTATTCTCTACTTTTAAAACATGAAATTGAAATATGAGCTAGTCAAGCTTAAACTGTTTGACTACTCATGAATTGTGGCATAGGTGACAAGCTGCACACAATATTTTATTATACAAAAGTAAAAAGTAGTGGCATTTAGACTTGCAGACTTTCATGGTCTTTTCTTTCTGTTGGGGTTCATTTTATTTCATTTTTTGACCTTTTCTTTATTCTTTTTTCCCTTTGATTTTTCTTTTAGGGCATACCCTCTTCACATTTTTTAATTTTTTTATTTTTCATAAATATGGAAAAAATTTGCAATAAGCAAATATATGAACATATTTCAGAGCTAACCCAAGTCAATCATGATATATGAAACCTATTGGTATAGGAACCTAACACTGGCTATGAGGAATCAAGTGGGCAGAGTAGTCTTCACAAATTTATGAGGTCAATATCATGTGGATATGAGTTAATATTATGTGTTTATACTATGCCTATGTTTATGTTAGAGACAAGTAATTTTGAGAGATACATCAGCGGAATGAAAACAATGTGATCTGCGACATGCTAGGATACACATGGATGGTAGAGAGACATTGGAAACAAGGTTTCTTGGTAGGGATAGTGTTGTCTATGGATGTGTGGTACTACTGTTGTGTATATGTTGTGCATGTCATATATTCAGTGATTGTACCTATGATGATGTGTACATGTACCATATGTAGTATTGTGTACATATGATTTTGTGTGCCTATTGTATATATTGTGTTGTGTGTTTATTGTAAATGCAATGCCAGGTATAGATGGTGCTATGTGCATGTTGGATATGCGATGTTGTGTACATATCGTACTGTGCACATGATGAATATGCAATGTTGTGTGCATGTTAGATATACGGTGTTGTGTACATATGGTGCTATGTACATTTTGTATGTGTCGTGCTATGTACATATGGTGTTGTGTTCATGATTATACGTGTGGTGTTGTGTGCATGTGGTGGTGTGTACATGTTGTACATGTGGTGTTGTGTACACATCGTGCATGTGGCACCTATGTACATGTGGTGTTCTATACATGTGTTATTGTGTACATATTGTACAAGTGCTACAATGTACATGTGGCACTGTGTACATGTTGTGCAGTTGGTGTCGTGCACATGTGAGGTTGTGCACATGTTTTGCAGGTGGTGCTATGTACAAATGGTACTATGTACATGTTGTACATATGGTATTGCTATACATGTGGTATTTTGTGCATGTCATACATGCTACATTGCAAGAACACAGTACTATGCATGTGCAATATGTAGTCATGGTATTGTGA
The DNA here is from genome assembly GCA_031772625.1 of Pinus tabuliformis. Taxonomy (NCBI): domain Eukaryota; kingdom Viridiplantae; phylum Streptophyta; class Pinopsida; order Pinales; family Pinaceae; genus Pinus; species Pinus tabuliformis. The sequence continues at coordinate 1,725,183,679 of CM062818.1, read as the reverse complement.
CATTTGTATCCATTGTGTTGTACTCTATGTATGGTATATGTATTTTGTTGTACATTGCGTGTAGGTATATGTATTATGTTGTGTTGTACATTGGATGCAAGTATATGTTTTGTGTTGTACGCTAGGTGTAGGTGTATGTGTTTTATGTCAGGTGTAGGCGCATGTATTGTATGGTGTTGTATGTCATGTGTGGTTGTATGTGTGTGATGCACTCTATGTGTATGTGTATGTGGTTGAAGAGAAGAGAAGGAACTGGGTGTTTGTTGGGTGTGGCAACTAATCTGGTGTGCGTACAGAAAGGAAAAGAATTGATCAAAGGATACGTATTATTATTTTAATCCAGTTTTAATTATGCATGTGATCTATATATGATGGTTACATGTGATCTATGATTTTCATTTATGATGGTTTCATTTTGAGCTAACCATATGTGATATGTTTATACATGATGATTTTGTCAAAAGCTAGTTTGACTTGTTGTGACAAGAAATAAGTAGAACTGCAGGTGTACCTTGTTGACGAGCTACCAATGAGGTATGATTTGGATTTATTTCAATTTGTTTTAAATATAATGGTAATTAGGTTCTTGTTATAGGAAAGCATAGAAATGCCCAGTTGGGTGGTTGAAACTAACTGCAAGAATCAACAGTATCCGTGAAAGGAATTGGAACATGCAATAGTACATTGGTAGAGCACTTCAGGAGCAGGGTCATTATGGGACATTGGTACCCAATAATGTTCATTGATTTCCATGAGCATGCTATGACCAGTATGATGGTTTGAGGCAGGGATATGCCTTGGTTTTTGGACTTTCGATGTGATGAAAACTTACCAAGGGAGGGGTTGCATGAGGGACTGTGTTGCAGAGAAGGGAAGGACGGGGATGGATTTTTTTTGGTAATTAGCATTTCCAGATGGAATCAAATGCGCATTAGGAGTGTTCCCTGAAACAATGAACTAGTAAGTGTTCATTGAGAGGAAAGTGTTAGGGGATTGTAGCACTGGACATTAGATGCAACTTTGAATTTGGCAGTGGATTCTAGACTTCCTAGGAAGGAGGTGAATTCCGGTATTACTTTGAGGGTGGAGGTGTGAGCCTCTGGATTCCCTTGTTGTGGATGCAGGCATTGTATCATTTTATTTTCTAGTTGAGAAAATGTACATATCTCTATATTATTGTAAATATTGTATGGAGTTGGATTTATAAAGCTCCATAGACCGTATGATTATTTGTTGGTTGAAGCAAATGTCTATAAGAGTATAAGTGGTTGTTATTGTAAATATCATAATGAGTTGTCTTAATAAGCTCCATAGGAAGTATGATTTGTTTTCAGTGGTTTGTTGGTTTGTAAGTGTCATTGAACACTGAGGACGGTGTTCCCCCAAGGGGGAGGGTTCTAATAACTTTTTAACTAACTATTAATTTAAGTTTATTTATTTATTTTATAATTTTAATATAAATCCCTTTATCTTTAATTATATATAACTAACTATATTTAATAACTTTTTAACTAACTATTAATTTAAATTAATTAATTTATTTTATAATATATTCATTTTTTGTCCCTTTAATCTCGATTTTAATAAGAATATAACTAACTAACAATTTGATATTTATTTGGATTAACTTAATTATTAAAATATAGGTCATGCCCTTAATCCTGTCCAACTAACCGTCTCCTGGTCAAATTTAGCCGTTAGTCAATATAGCTATTACTTGGTCAAGAAATATAGCCGTTGGATATTCTGCTCTGACTATTTATTATGTAAAGCTAGATCTGATTCTTCAACTTGTCCTAACGATGAACCACACCAGTTGGTTCGAAACGCGTCGACAAATGAAATTTCATGTGATTTACGCCGAAGAATCTCTCATAAATTTTCTATGGATCACAGAAGCCTCAATTCAATAGAAGAGGTACTTTCCGAGGAAAAGGAAGTCAAGGTGGTAGAGGAAGATCTACAACACGTAGATATGGAGCTAGCAATAGCTCAACCCAGCATGCAACCACAGGAGGTGATGCAGGTGGCAGAGGGAGTTTTTCTAGAGGAAGAGGAGGCAGAGGAAGAGGAAGAGAAGTAAGATGTTACAGATGTAACAAACTGGGACACAGAGCTTTTGAGTGCCCAGAGAATGCAGGAACAAGTTAGAGGAATGAAATTGTTGCTCAAGTTGAGGAAGAAGCAACAACAGTGACAGAAGAAGAAGATGTACCAGAGAGAGGAGAATATTTGGTAGTCAATAAAGTTTTGCTCAAGCCAGCAAAGGAGATAGTTGAACCATCACAAAGAAAGACTTTGTTCAGAACAGTGTGTAAGGTTTGAGGGAAATGCTGTCAGATGATCATTGATAGTGGCAGCACTGATAATTTGGTCTCTACAGAAGTGGTGGAGAAATTGAAGTTGAAGACAATGAGACATCCAACACCTTACAAGGTGTCATGGTTACAAAAGGGACATCAGTTGTTAGTGAATGAAAAATGTGAAATGGAGTTGCAGTTGGGCAAATATAAGGATACAATTTTATGTGATGTGATGCCTATGGATGTGTGTCACATATTACTTGGGAGACCTTGGCAATATGACAGAGGAGCTATGCATGATGGAAAAGGAAACACCTACAAGTTTGGTAAAGATGGTGTCAATCATACATTGCTGCCTATGGGAGAAGAGGATGCACCAAGAAGGAAGACTGATCCAAAAACTCTATTACTAGGAGGAAAGGAATACTTATAGCAGATTGAAGAAAATGAGGTAAATTTTGTTGTAATTTGCAAGCCCAAAGTAATAATGACTTCTACTAAAGTTTCTAATTTACCCATTGAAATTCAAGAAATGTTGGACAACTATTGTGATATCATTGTTGATGATTTGCCTAATGAGTTACCACCCATTAGAAGAATTAGCCATCATATATATTTGATTCCTGGAACAAATATACCAAACAAAGCATCTTATAGAATGATTCCCACAGAAAATTAAGAGGTTAGAAAGCAGGTTCAGGAACTGCTTGAAAAAAGACTGATCAGAGAAAGTTTGAGTCCTTGTGCAGTACCAACAGTGTTGAGTCCAAAGAAATATGGAGGTTGGAGAATGTGTATTGATTCAAGAGCCATCAATAAAATCACAATCAGGTACAGATTTCCTTTACCTAGAATTGAAGATTTGATGGATTGTTTGAGTGGAGCAAAGTATTTTACAAAACTAGATATTAAGAGTGGGTATCATCAAATAAGGATAAGAGAAGGGGATGAGTGGAAAACTGCTTTTAAGACAAATGAAGGATTGTATGAATGGAGATTAATGCCTTTTGGGTTGTCAAATGCACCAAGTATGTTTATGAGACTCATGAATGAAGTTATTAAAGAGTTTATTGGTAAATTTGTAATAGTATATCTGGACGATATATTAGTTTACCGCAGGTCTAAGGAGGAGCACATGAAACATCTAAATTATGTCCTACAAAGGTTACAACAAGAGAAATTATTGTTGAATTTGAAGAAATGTTCATTCATGAAAGAGGAATTAGTGTATTTGGGTTTTGTTATTTCCGCTGAAGGGTTGAAGATGGATCCAGAGAAGATCAAGGAAATCATGGAGTGGCCTTCACCTAAAAGTATTTTTGAGGTAAGAAGTTTTCATGGTCTTGCTAGTTTTTATAGGAAATTCATAAAGAATTTTAGTAAGATCAATGCTCCTATTGTTGAGACTATAAAGAAGGATAAACAACCATTTAGATGGACTGCTGAAGCAGAAAAGAATTTTCAGCTATTGAAGAAGAAGATCACTGAAAAACCTATTTTGGTTCTACCTGATTTTAGTAAACCTTTCCAAGTGAAATGTGATGCCAGTGGAGAAGCTATTGGAGGTGTTTTAAGTCAGGAAGACAAACCTATAGCTTATTTTAGTGAAAAGCTGAATGATTCAAAGAAGAAGTATTATTCTTATGATAAAGAGTTTTATGCAATTGTGCAGTCATTGAAGAAGCAGAGACATTATCTAATGTCAAAAGAGTTCATACTTTATTCAAATGACCATGCATTGTATTATATTATGCAGTAGCCAAAGCTTAACCAGAAACATGCCAAATGGGTAGAGTATCTTCAGGGCTTCCATTTTGTTTTGAAGCATATAAATGGCCAATCAAACAAAGTTGCAGATGCTTTAAGTAGGAGAAATACATTATTTCAAGAGAGTCAAATTCAAGTGTTGGGTTTTGATTTTCTTAAAGAATTGTATGAGACAGATTTAGATTTTAAAGAGGCATTTGAAGCTTGTAAGAATCCTGTTTTGATGGATAGGAATAAATGGTTGGATTATTTCTTACAAGATGGATTGTTGTTTAAGAGAAATCAGCTGTGCATACCAAATTGTTCTATGAGGGAGAGCTTAATCAAAGAGAAACATAGTGGTTGACTTGCATGACATTTTTGTATAGACAAGACTTATGAACAGTTGAACAAATTTTATTTCTAGCCGAAAATGAGATTTGAAGTAGAAAAGTATGTGAAAACTTGAAAAGTCTGTCAATATGCAAAGGGAAGAAGCCAAAACACAGGTTTGTATGTTCCATTGCCAATTCCAGATAGGCCTCGGGATATGCTAAGTATGGATTTTGTTTTGGGCTTACCAAAGACTCAAAGAGAAAATGATTCAATTTTTGTTGTAGTTGACAGATTTTCAAAAATGGCACATTTTATTCCATGTTATAAAACTAGTGATGGTACTCATATTGCTAATTTGTTTTTCAAGGAGATTGTAAGATTGCATGGGTTTCCTAAGAGTATTGTCTCAGACAGGGATTCCAAATTTGTTGGACATTTTTGGAGGACACTATGGAAAAAGTTGGGAACTAAACTAAGTTTCAGTTCTGCCTATCATCCACAGACTGATGGACAGACTGAAGTTGTGAATAGGAGTTTGGGTAATCTTTTAAGGAGTCTTACTGCAAAAAATCCAAAGCAGTGGGATCAAGTATTGGCACAGGCTGAATATGCATATAATGACTCACCTAACAGGAGTACAGGGCAGAGTCCATTCCATATAGTTTATGGAATGCATCCAAGAGGAGTGTCTGAGTTAAGAAACTTGGGAAAAGATGAGATGAGAAGTGCAGAGGGAGAAGATTTTGCTTCAGAAATACAAGCAATACATGAACAGGTGAAACAATAGCTACAGGATAGCAACATCAAGTACAAAAACAGAGTAGACATGAGAAGAAGAGAAGTGAACTTTGAAGTTGGGGATTTGGTTTTAGCACACCTAAGGAAGGAAAGATTTCCAAAGAGGGAGTATAACAAATTGAAGTTCAAGAAAATTGGACCATGCAGAGTATTAAGGAAATTTTCTGCAAATGCATATGAAATTGAATTACCCCCTGATGTTGGAATATCTCCAATTTTCAATGTTGTTGATTTGTACAAATATGAAGGTGAAATTGCAAATGATACAGAAGAAGACCAAGAGACACAAGAAATTGATTGGGTAAAACAGTTACCTACAGCAAAGGAATTACAGCCAGAAAGGATTTTAGACAAGAAAGTGTTCAAGAAAACCAAAGGATAGGAGTACTTTCAGTATTTGGTCAAATGGAAGGATCAGCCAATTGCTGAAGCTACTTGGGTAATAGAAAACATGCTACAAAAATTGGGCAGTTCTGTAGAAGAGCTCATGGACAAGAGCCCATGAAGAATTTTGTCCTCAGGAGTCTGATGCAGGAGCATAAGGCTTGAAGACAAATTCGAAGAATTATTCCAAAAATACAAAAAAATATTACAAGCAAAGGAGTGGGATCCTTTAGCCATCAATTTCCATGTTTTTCTAGTTAAGCATAGAGCTAGAATATAGGATTTGATCATGATGTAATAAATTTTAGTTAGTCTATTGTAGTGGACATTCTCGAGGAGAATGCCTCGCAGGACAGATAGGGTTAATAAATTTTAGCCTTTGAATTAGGATCTGGTTGTTAGGATGAACCAATACTTATGTAATTTTCACACTATTGTAAGGGGATTTTGATTGTTAAAGAAATGGCTTTCCTGGAGCGAATTCAATAAATTGGGAAAATTTAGTTTCTGTGTATGTGAATGAGAAATTCCCTGTCAAATCCTGAAGGATAATATCTTTCGAAACCTCTGTGTTTATTGTGAAATTAGAGGGTCAATTTGTATTCTGTGAGATGAATGAAATTGTGTTGATTGTGTTAAATTCTCAGTTTTCTTTTTAACTGAGTTTCTCGTGATTTCTGAGTGTATTGATCAGGCGGTCAAGATCAGTGGAGGAGGACCAAGGATGTAGCGCATGAAGATTGATTTTGGACCAATAGATCTCGGTCGAGACAGATCAATGGTGTTTGGGCGAGGAAGTTACCTGATCCAGGTGGATCTTGGTGGCCACCTGCCAAGCCCACCTAGACCCCCACCATTGTTCTTCTCAGCATTTTCAGTTTCCTTAATTGTAGCACAACTTACTATTTTTAGCAGTTTTTCGGGTCCTGAACTTCCAGAGCCGTTTTGAGGCCCTAAACGACGTTTTTTGGGGAATCCGAGGGCAACATGGGTCCATGGAATGGACCGATGTTGCCCATTCCAACAATGGTAGTGCTCGGATAGATCTTTCTAACGAGCTATTGTATGCGTCAAACGGAGATCGTATGCCAAAGTTACGACCCCGGGAAGTTGATGTACCAACTTACCCCAAACGGGGCCCATAGTTTGGCGTTTCATCTTCTAGGGTTAGGTTTTGGAATGTTAAGGGTTTTTCCACTGTTTCTCAACAATAAATAGGCCTTCGAGCCTCATTGTAAGATAGTTCAGAGGCATGTAGCCACCACATCTCTTCTCAGAGATAAGCTACCATCGCCCTAGCTGGGTTATTTCCATTACTGTTTGTAAGCATATTTCAGTATTCTACATTAATGAAGTAAAGTATTATTCCCGCTGCATATCTATGTTTATGGTTATCTCTGTTTTTATGGTTATCACATCTCTGTATTTATGGTTATCTCTGTAATCTATTGCGTTTCTGCTTAAATCCAGATCAGTGGTATCAGAGCGGTCTGCTTTTTCTCTGTTTTTCTTTGCATGTCCCCAACGAGGTCGGGATATAAGGAGTTAGGGCTTGAACTGGTCGAACCTTTACAAGACCAGCCTCGCAAATCCCGACGGCCTCCCACGACAGACGAGAAGAAAGACGAGGGGGCAGGAGATCCTATCAAAATCTTGCTCGAAGAAGCCCTCGAGTGACAACGGAATGTGATGATGGATAGTTTCGCCCAGATCCTTCAGCGGCTACCTAGAAGCGACGCTTCAGCTTCTAGCAGCTACTCTGGAAATGCCACTCCCTTTAAGGTACAAGTTAATTTTGAAATCCCCATCTTCGAGGGTAAAATAGACGCAGATGCAGTAGATAAATGGTTAAATCTGCTAGAAGGGTATTTTTCTGTTCATGAATTTTCAAGTCGAGAAAAGATTGTTTTCGCTCTTCTCAAAGCAGCCCCCCACGTCAAGGACTGGTGGGAAACCTACTGCGAGCAGAAGGATGAAACTACCGGCTCGCTATTTTCAGCCGCACCCACTTGGGATTCATTCCGCGATGCCATCAAGGAGCAGTACTACCCTGTCGGAAGCTATGAGGATGAATACATAAAATGGACCACGCTGCGGCAGGGAAGGGACCAAGACGTGCTGGAGTTCACCAATCTCTTCCATAACCTTCGCACAAAGTTGGGTATCAAGGATACGGAGTAGCATTTGATACTCAAATACCGCGGCTGCCTGCACAAGTACATTCAGGAAGAAATACAATTCCTGAACATCCCCTCGCTCGGCACAGCATACCGATATGCCGTCAAGGTCGAGCAGAAGTTTAAACAAAAGAAGCGAGACTTTGGATCTGCGACTCCAAAGCAAGGGAAAGGTGCCCCTAAAACACAGAACAAAGGGCAAAGCCAAGGCGGGGCAGCCCAAGACAACCCGCCAAAGCTGCAGACAAAGAACGGCACCGCAAAGACAAGAAAGGACACGGGAAAATGGTGTGAGTTCCATAAGAGCTCCACTCACAACACCAGTGAGTGCTGGGCCAAGCAGTCACTAGTGGCCGAGCTAAAGGGTCCAGAATCAGATACCTATTCCGACTCTGAGTCAGAACTCGACAAGGGGAATGAAAAAGGGAAGCAGATCATTGATACGGATCCCAATGCCACTGTTGCTACCGCTAAGATCCAGAAAAGTGAACCCGAAGATCCAGAGGAGGAGGAGCGTCTCTTCCACTCCCAGATGTGGGTAAAGGGCTCCCCGCTACAGTTCATTGTCGATAGCGGGAGCCAAAAGAACCTCATTTCGGCGGAGGTCGTGAAGCGGTTGGGCTTACCGACCACCGCACACCCATAACCATACACCATCGGGTGGCTTCACCAAGGACGGGATCTTCGCGTGAGCCAACAATGTCGCATTCCGTACAACATCAAGCCCTTCACGGATGAGGTATTGTGTGACATCGCTCCCCTTGAAGTTTGTGATGTATTATTAGGACAACCATACTTGTGGAAGCGACATGTTGTGTATGAATCAAGGCCCCGGGCTGTTATTGTTACATAGGGGAATAAGTTGTACAGGATACCAGAGGTAGCACTGCCTACCGCCATCTCCTTGATTACTGCAAAACAATGTAGTAAGCTCATTTCCAAGACTAGGAAGTTTGTTTTCCTGATGATACGCCCTCAAGGAAACAAGAAGCTGGTGGCCACGACCTCCAAACAGGGCCCCTCCGCACGGAAACTACAGATGGATAAGGTCATGAAGGAGTACGAGGACATCTTCACCTCCCCCGCAGGGGTTCCTCTGCACTGTCAGGTCAAGCACTCCATCGATCTAACCCCAAGTGCGCCGCTACCCAGTCGACCAATTTATCGGCGTTCGGTTCTAGAGAACGATGAAATCAAGAGGCCGATTCAGGAGTTGCTGCAGAAAGGTCACATCCATCAGAGCTCATCGCCTTGTGGGAGCCCGATCGTGTTGGTACAGAAGAAGGATGTGACTTGGAGACTATGTATTGACTATCGGGCGTTGAACAAGATCACTATTCATAATAGGTACCCGATCCCACGGATTGATGACCTCTTGGACCAACTAAAGGGGGCAAAGTACTTCAGCAAGATTGATCTGAAGTCAGGATATCACCAGGTACCGATCGAACCCTCTGATGTGTGGAAGACTGCCTTCAAAGCCAAGGAGGGCCTCTTCGAATGGTTGGTCATGCCTTTCGGATTGAAGAATGCTCCTCCAACCTTCATGAGGCTAATGGATGACATCTTGCGGCCATTCACCAACTCATTTGTAGTGGTATACTTGGATGACATTCTGATCTTCAGCCAGAGTTGGGAAGAGCACCTCCACCACATCCGACAGGTTCTTCAAACACTGCGACAACACAAGCTGTGTGCCAATTTGGAGAAATGCACTTTTGGCATGACCCAGGTTCAGTATCTGGGATACATTATTGATGAACAGGGGGTGCATGTGGATCCGGCCAAGATCCAAGTCATTCGGGATTGGCCAGCCCCGACCACTCTGACAGAGCTCCGCAGCTTTCTAGGCCTTGCCAACTTCTATCGCAGGTTCGTGTTGGGGTTTTCTCATATCACTTGGCCCTTGAGTCAAGTCACCAAGGGAGGAGCGAAAGCGAAATTCTTTTGGTCTGAATCTCAACAGAAGGCATTCATAGAATTGAAAGATCGCCTTTGCACGGCACCAGTGCTCACGTTACCAGATTTACAACAACCATTTGAGGTCGAGACGGATGCCTCTGATTATGCTATTGGGGCAGTCCTTACTCAACACGGGCATCCAGTGGCATATCACAGTGAAACACTTTCAGACACAGTCCGGAAGTATCCAACCTATGATAAAGAGATGTACTCCATTGTGCAAGCCTGCCGACAATGGAAGCATTACACTTTGGGGAAGGAAACAATCATCCACACAGACCACCGACCCCTGCAGTTCATATAGACCCAAGGGAAATTGCAGAATGATCGCCATCAGAAGTGGTCTACATATCTGCAACAGTTCCATCTGAACATCAAGTACAAGAAGGGCAGCACCAATCATGTTGCAGATTGCCTCAGTCGACCACCAATCATGGCGTTAACCACTGTGCTCAACTCTTGTGGGCACGAGACTTCTGATTGGCCACTTCGCTACAAAAGTGACCGGGAATTTGGCCACACATACCAGACACTCTTGGGGGGTCAGCATGTTCCAGATTTTCACCTCCAAGGTGCACTATTATGCCACCTGGGTCATCTTTGTGTTCCTTCAAGCGAGCGTGCTAAGATGATTTGGGAAGCACACTACAGTCGGGCTGCTGGACATTTCGGGGTTGAGAAAACAGTGGCAGTACTAAAAAAGTATTTCTATTGGCCAAATCTTCGACAGGATGTCGGGAAGTACATCAGATCATGTACTGCCTGTGCCATTGCCAAACCAAACATCAAGAAGCAAGGCCTCTATACCCCGTTGCCTACCCCTAGTCGAACTTGGGAATCCATCTCCATGGATTACATGTCAGGGCATCCTTCCACCAAGCGTGGAAATGATTGTGTTTTTGTGGTCGTCGATAGGTTCTCGAAGATGGCCATTATGGCGGCCTGCAAGAAGAATATCACAGCAGAAGCCACTGCTAAACTCTTCTTTGAACGAGTGTGGGTGCACTTTGGGATCCCACAGTTTATCATCTCAGATCGGGACAGTCGGTTCCTCAGTACATTTTGGTCCAGTCTCTGGTCAATGCTGGACACCAAACTCACTAAGTCCATAGCCTTCCATCCTCAAACTGATGGCCAGACTGAGGTTGTCAATCGAATGATTGTACACATTCTGCGCATGTACAACTCAAAGCATCCACACACATGGGATGAGAGCCTCCCCTATGTTCAGCACAGCTACAACCGAGATCTTCACAGCTCGACTGGCCACAACCATTTTCAGGTGGGCTTGGGATTCCAACCACTATGCCCCATTGATGTGGCCCTGCCACTTGCAGCTACTCAGAGAGCTTCAGCTCATGTCCAGTCCGAAACAGATAAGGCAACCAGCTTCATTGAGCACATCCAACAAATTCGCCAGCAGGTCCATGACATTCTGGAGAAATCAAATGCCAAGTACAAGCAGCGACATGATCAACACTGGGTGCCACACAAGTTTCAGGTGGGCGACAAAGTCTGGTTGCATCTGCAAAAGGAACACCTTACTGGAGCCTATCGGAAACTGAGACCACTCCAATATGGTCCTTACACCATTACTAAGGCTGTGGGGGACAATTCATTTGAGCTCAACATTCCCCCATTCCTTGGCCTACACCCAGTGTTCAATGTGGATCGCCTTCGGCCATACTTTCCACCATTGCTAGACACATCTGACATTGCAGAGCAGCTCACACCCACAGAATTAAACCCAGATTGCATGGAACAGGCTGCAACTGATCGGATCATGGACACACAGATCAAGAACACTCGCCAACAGAATATCCAACTATATCGAGTTGTCAAAGCAGGCCAATTCCTTCACCAGGGACCAAGTTCGGCAAAAGTTTCCTCATCTCATGGAGGAACTCAACGCAATGGGGACCATTGTTTCCTAAGGGGGGAGGAATGATCCAGGTGGATCTTGGTGGCCACTTGCCAAGCCCACCTGGACCCCCACCATTGTTCTTCTCAACATTTTTAGTTTCCTTAATTGTAGCACAACTTACTATTTTTAGCAGTTTTTCGGGTCCTGAACTTCTGGAGCCGTTTTGAGGCCCTAAACGACGTTTTTTGGGGAATCCGGGGGCAACATGGGTCCAATGTTGCCCGTTCCAACAATGGTAGTGCTCGGATAGATCTTTCTAACGAGCTATTGTATGCGTCAAACGGAGATCGTATGCCAAAGTTACGACCCTGGGAAGTTGATGTACCAACTTACCCCAAATGGGGCCCATAGTTTGGCGTTTCATCTTCTAGGGTTAGGTTTTGGAATGTTAAGGGTTTTTCCACTGTTTCTCAACAATAAATAGGCCTTCGAGCCTCATTGTAAGAGAGTTCAGAGGCATGTAGCCACCACATCTCTTCTCAGAGATAAGCTACCATAGCCCTAGCTGGGTTATTTCCATTACTGTTTGTAAGCATATTTCAGTATTCTACATTAATGAAGTAAAGTATTATTCCCGCTGCATATCTATGTTTATGGTTATCTCTGTTTTTATGGTTATCGCATCTCTGTATTTATGGTTATCTCTATAATCTATTGCGTTCCTGCTTAAATCCGGATCATTACCCGACAGTTAATAAGGAGGAGCGGTTGGAGAAAACCACAAGTGGATTTCGGGCGGAGGAAAGGATGTAAGTGGTAGTTCCCCCATTGGCTTTGATTCCATATGCACAGTGACACATAGCAGCGAGGAGAGAGAGGGAAACCACTTATCGAGAGGATTTGGAGTGCGCAAGTTAACGGGCTGATATGTGTGTGAGCCGTTAGATCTGGTGGAGCGAGATCGACGGTTGACAGACGTGGAGCAAGTTTGAGGTCAGGGAGTGTTGTGACCGTTGGATCTTGAATAGATCAATGGTGAAGAAGTGCCGACGAGTTTTTAGAAGGCAGATTTCAAATTTTATTAAACTATGGTTTGTATTACCGTCGGGTCTGGACTAGTGGAAGTTTAGCAGAACTCTGCAACTTTTGGAGGGGTCTGCTAACTTAGCGAAAGCTCTAAAGTTATTAGTGGATGACAGAGAGCCCATTGAACCAGAAATTATCGCCACAAACAGAAGTAGAAGATATAATCTCACAATTTAGGAGATTAGCACTCTTGCCTATACCAGATCGCCGTCAGGAAACAAAGTTGAAAGTAGTTAAAGATTCAATTCTCTCTTGGGCTCATCTTTCCTTCAAGCCTCCCAGAGTCGAGAAGGATTATATATTAACAAGACTGGACAGACTTTATGAAAAGATTGAAATAGGCCAAATAATGGAGGAACACTTGGATAACGAGAAGATATTAATCTCTCAGTTTCTCTCCCTTAGTCATCAGGAGGAGGATTATTGGCAATTGAAATCAAGGAGTCTTTGGCTTAAAGATGGCGGTTGTAACACAAATTTATTTCATAAAAAATCCCGGGCACATGAAATCAAAAACTAAATCAAGGAAATAACCCCAGAAGGTGACCAAATTTTTTTATCCTTCTCTTATATTAAACAAGAGGCCTTTTCATTCTTCAACAATATTTACTGAGAAAATAAGGCAAATGATCATGGTGAAGTTTAGAACTTTATTTCTTGTATTTTATTGTTTCCCCTATGGAGAAGCAACAAATCTTGAAGCCCATCAAGGAATAAGAAGTCCTAGATGTGATATATTCACTAAATCCTAAAAAATCCCCTGTCCTAATGGATTTCCTGTTGGAATTAAGGAATTGTTGAGAGGGGGGCTGAATCAATAATTTAAGAAACTATTTAGTTTCTTTTCTTACTGTTCTTATAGTTCCCTCTTATGTTCTTTCATATGTGAAAGCATTCATTCATAAAGCAGTCAATCTTATAAACTGTCAGAAAACATACTCAAACAACAATCTCATGACTAACATACATTTGACACAGTGTTTTCACGTGGAAACCCAGAGGGAAAAAACCACCAATTTGTTGTTTGTTTTATGATGTAATTTAAGCACCAACTTAATTACATCTATTTGTTTGTGAGAACCCACTCATTGGAGGCACCAACCCCCTTTTGTTTAGCAAGAACCAACTTGATAAGAGGCACCAACCTCTTTTGTTTAGCAAGAACCAACTTGCTTATAGGTGCCAACCTCTTTTGTTTAGCAAGCACCAATTTGCCAAGAGGTACCAACCTCTTTTGTTTAGCAAGCACCAACTTTCCTAGAGGCACCAACCTCTTATGTTTAGCACGCACCAACATGATAAGAGGTACCAACCTCTTAAGTGTGTAGGAACCAACCTGTCACTGGCACTGTTTTACTATTTCATACAATTTTCATACTGAGAACATAGGCATACAAATTACAAGTAAAATACCAACTTAATGGTTGCCTGAAGATTCAACTTCTACACTCTGCTTTTTGAACACTTGTGGCAGTGATCCTCTTATTTCCCACTACAACACCTTCTCTTTTCTCTACTTTCTCTTCTCAAGGATCTCCACTATTTCACCGCAGCACTACCCTTGCAACACTCTGATCCAATTCACAGCTCACTACTTTTCTCTCAGCTCAAGGCTCTCCACTGTTTCACCATAGCACTACCCTTGAAAAACTCTTTGCCAATACACAACTCACTGTTCTACACTCTCGTAAGTATGCTCACCCTTCTCAATTCTATCATTGGAGGTTCACAGTTTTGTTCCTATGCTACTCTTGGCTCAATGTAGTCACTGTCATCATCAATTATTCCCACGCATGTACCCCAGGCATGGAACCCCATTCTTCTACTGATTTATTCAAATTCCAGTTCGGTTGTTGTATTAAAATCATAAGGATAGGCGATGATCACTTCTCTATCATACAACTGGCTCTCGATGCTGTGTATTAACTCTCAGTCCTCCTTTCATATTTCACAGAGGCTCCCCATACTTATTTATGGTTCAAAAGGATCTACATGTACATCGTCATGGAGTCTCTATTTTGCATTTATTTACAATGTGTGAACGAGAGGTCTTTGACCATCAACCTTACAATTCTGCATTAAAAAACACAAATGTTGATTCATATATCTTAATGACACCCTGTACCATCATATCAGATATTTTCATTACAATGCTGTGTAGAGGTGTAACACTATGAAATAGTCAATTGTCGACCTCTGATCAAGTCTAGCCCCTTTTGCATTAGACCCCTGCTATATCTCCACCATAGGACTTGGTTCGGTGACTGAGTGCCAACCATATCAAAGACCCCTATATCAATGTTTTTCATTTGTGGCCAATATGCCAGCAACCACAAACCTGCGATCATTGATATCCGATTTTTAAGCTCCTTCCGCTTAGCCCTTATCACATACTTCTCACCAAAGGACTGAGGGCGGTGACTGGGGGCTTGGCCTTAAGGTGCTAAGTCTTTCAGCACTCTGTCGAGGGCCTTTGGTTCCCTTATAAAGTGTTGCACCCTTGGTTTCTTGTCTTTCCTCTAGACCATGTGCTTACCACATCAAAGCCCCTTATCGATGATTTCCACTTTGTGACAATGTTTTGTCCATCACAAATCATCAATCGCCGATTGCCGATTGGAACCTCTGTTTAGCCATAGCCCTTGGTTCCCTTAAGCCTTTGCGACCACCTGCTATCCTTCATCCCACATCTTGGAAAAATTTCATTGTGGCACATGATCCAACCATTGCAAACCTCCGATCCCTAATTACCGAAGTGATGTCATCTCATGCCACGTGGCATATTATGACCAGTGACATGTGTCACTCAAATATGGCCCATTAGGACATCCATAAACATCGAAACAACTTGCCACGTGTCCCTCCTTACCGTGATGTCATGCTAATGCAAGCAGCCACATGCCCCTTATCGGAACCAATCAGATCCTTCCACTTGTCCTCATCGAAGCTCCTCTGATGCTGCCTTCTATCCTTATCAGAGCTAACTAGAAGCCTCCACGTGTCTTGCCTCGAGGAGAGAGAAAGGGAGTCTGATGACACTGCACTCCATGTTGCTGAGAGTCTTGTGAGGCACTGAATATTTTCCACATGAATCGGGTATTCCTTATCTAACCATAGAAAACTGCCATGCATCCTGCTTACTAGGAGATTTGTGCACTGCATTGCAGCCAATTGTGTCCCAAAAATTGGTAAACTCCTGAGATTGATTAGTGTTGACCGTTGAAGGCCTCAGAATGTGGCTTTGATTCTTGTTTCCTTGGTGTCATCCCTCTTGGGAACTTCTTCTGTGTAGACCTCTCGTTTTAGTGCTAGGAATTGGAAACAATCTAAAACATTTTTATCTACCACTGTTGCCTTGTCATACTTCCCATACAGTGTTTCAAGAAGTGAAATTCACTCATCCAGCTTGTCTTCAGGAACTCATACAATTGCCTTCGTCAAATTTTCAGAGCCTTTGATAGACAATAATTACAGGAGGTTGATAGCCACTGCATCGCTATTGCTGCTGATGCTCGAACTAAAACTTGGACCGTTCTACCACCTGCATTGGAAACTCTGAAACTCCTTGTGTGGCCATGCAGATTAAGTAGACCATCTTCGACACGACGTTTTTGACTAGACCCGTTAACTAATTACTATGACAACTTTCCCTATGCAAACTCAATCGTGTTATTTCTTCGTCAGCTGACCTGGACCTGACTCAGATGACATAGCACAGGAAAGGAAAAAGTGGAGTGTATGGGTAATAAAGTTACCA
Source organism: Pinus tabuliformis (assembly GCA_031772625.1). NCBI lineage: Eukaryota > Viridiplantae > Streptophyta > Pinopsida > Pinales > Pinaceae > Pinus > Pinus tabuliformis. The sequence continues at coordinate 1,725,167,266 of CM062818.1, read as the reverse complement.
TAATGGTATATGTTAGTGTCGGTATCTTCATCCCTCCATCAGTGATCAAATTTCTTTTTTTGCATGCATAGTAGGTGTCCCATCCAATCAGCTGCATTCCATTAGGTCATCGATCAATTGATGGTAGTGGTTCATTGTCAATTTCCCTCATGCCATTTACCTGCTGGCCTATTTTCACATGTTCAAGTCATTTACTATCATTTTATTTCATTCCATTTACGAAAATCATTTTTAGGGTTTTAGGTCTCATTAGGTCTAGGGTTTGTCACCATGGTCAACAAAAACTCAATAAAGGGTCAGCAGGCACATGAGGAGGTCTAATAAATTCACAAAATCAAAATTTCAATGATGTTATGCTCAATAAGTGGTTTTTACCTCAAAACTCTATTTTGAGGTGAAAACAGAGTTTTTATTTCCATGTCCAAATTTTTTATGTAATTTCAATATTTTCTATATGTAATAAGTTCAAATCTGTATCCCTTACTCACCTTGCCAACTCCAGCCACTACAAACCAAAAACACAAGCATCAATGCATTAGTTTACCAAGTGATCAAGAAAGTCAAGTCAAATGAAAAAACGGAGCTTATGACCAAAAGTAACTTTGACATTAGAAAAGTGGGTTTGGAATAAGTAAAAAATTGAAGGTTATCCATATAAAGTGAAAGGGTTGCCATTTGTCATTTCATTGTGCAAAATACCGTTGGAGAGAAAAAAATCATGATTTGGAGCAAAGGAGATCAAAAAACCATGTTTTCCAAGCAAACTCCTTTGGCGCTGCGCATCAGAGGTAGTGCGCTGCGCATCAGTGGCTGTCTTACAGTGTAAATTTGCATGGGCGCTGCGCATCAGGAGGGCACTGCGCATTGGGCCCAATGCGCTGCGCATCAGTCCAAAACTTGCTAAATCATTCCAAATTGCTCAACAACCCTAAAAAATGCTGCATTTCCATGCTACAAGTAAGTGATCATCATCCTAAAACTGAATTTGAGGTCATACTTGTGTTCTTCATGAATCTTGAATGTTGAAAGTGAAACCCTAGATTGTCTTCACTGTTTTCCATTCCATTGTGCAATTTTCACTCCACCATCATAGAAAACATCATTAAACCCTTTTCACTCTTTTATTACCCTAAATCACTCCATTTATCCCATTTTCCCATATCCCACTCCCCTAAAACAAATAATTCCCTTCACCAAACCCTAAATCCCTGACTGAACCCTATTTTCAAAAAACTAATCCCTTCATTCCCCAATTCCATTTCCCAAGAGTAAAATCTCTTCATACTCATCACCTTTGTCCTCCCTCATTACCATTTTTCACCATATCATCTTCACATTACTTCCCTAAGACAAACATCAAGCACCATGGCAAGAAACAGTAACTCAAGCTATGAAGAAGAAATACTAAGTGACAGTTCAAGAGAAAGGAATGTATAGCCTAGGAGACTTCACAAGGGTGGGAAAATTATCAGAGAGGAACCTATCAGTATTGCTGAACTCCTTGCTTGCCCCCTTGCCACCACTTGCTTCAGATACCAATCTTGCTTTGAGTGTTGTGAGATGGTTGAGAGGGTTAAGTATCATCATGAATTTCACTCTTTCACCAGCCATTATTGCAGAAGCAACTAGAATGCCATATGTAGGGGAAAGGTGGAACAAAAGATAAAATATCAGCAAGCAGCACTATGAACCATACGTTAAAGCCAAATATCATAGTAAATTGGGCAGGGTGTTTCCTTTCAAGTTCTTGGAGGACCGGTATGTTCCACTTATGAAACTCATCATCAAATACTTCACATGTGAGGGAAGGTTCTCTAGACTCTATGCTTATCATATCAGATTACTTATGCATTTCACCAGGGTTAGAATGATGAGTATTCCATATTTCATTTGCAAAAACATAGAGAGGATGACTGTACTTGCAAAGAGAAAACCATACCCACAGCAGCTCAACAACATTTATCACTTTGCTATCATTAAGATTATTGTTGTGCATCAGCTCACTCAGTTGGGAGTGCCATGGGAAACCTTCATTGCCCATGAGATCTTCAAGGGGCCTCAAATTTTTGCAGATCTTCAGGAGGAAGGTGGACCTTCCGGGCAAAAAAGAGAGCATGAAAGCAAAACTCAAGAGGCTCACATTCATGTGTTTCTAACTTATGAAAAAGGCACAAGAAGACTTTTTGCAGCTGCCAAACGAGTACTATCTCCACCAGGGGTGGAGGGGGTCTCGTTTCCTTCACTGGATCATAGGAAAATTCTATCTTCACCTGGGGTGAAAGGGGCTTTGCCTTCTTCTTCAGCAGAACAGGTACAGGGTGTTAGCCTCCTGCTGCAGCAGGTTAATCATCTTTCATGATCGAAATTTTTACATGCCAAATATGTCATACTATGCATGCTGTAATGCTCCATATTTGCTACATATGGCCAAAGAAGTGTCCATGAGAGTGTGCTAGTCTCACTGCCACTGTTGTGTTCCAATTTTGATAAGCAATCCATTTTTTGGTTTGAGGCAGTTTTTCAGTTGGAGGACTTCAAGCGAGGCATGTCTAACTCCTCCCTTCTTCCTTTTTCCCCAAGTCACTCACTAACTTCCCCTAAAGAGGTCAAGATCTGCTTGATACCTCTTAGTTTCATCATTTTCCATATCATTTGCCTTGGTGAAGATCTGCTTCACTCAAGGAATGTTCACACTTCTTCTATCAGTCATTTTCCCCCATTTGATAGCCTAAGACATCATACTTAGCGCTTTTTCTCATCATTGTCATATTAACTACTAACTTTACTATGTAGCTCCCTATCTATTTCCCCTTCCCCTACTAAAACTATGTATATTACTCCCCTATATACTTATCCCCTCCCCCAGGTTGAAAGATAACCATATACATCCTCGAGAATTGCTAAGTTTATCTGAAACTTAGCAAGAGCCCTCAATACCCCCTCTAACCATCTCCCAAATGCATAAGGACTCATTCCTTTGCATAGTTTCCCTTCATATGTATAAAAGTCCATCTTTGGGCCTTGTTTTACCTTTCCCAAGGCATGAACCCCTTTTTTATAGGCCTAAACCCTCCTCCGATCCGAATCCCCTCCCTCTAACGCGATATCGTTGTCGGAGGTGCTAACAGTGTTGGATGCATATATATATAACACCATTTCCCTCTCCTTCGATGCGATATCACTATCGGAGGCCCCCCTTACCATATCTCCCCTTTATCACATTATACATATCGCGGCCATCCGATCAAGCCTCAGATCCGACGGCCCGTATTAAGTCGCAAAACCCATTTCGGCGATCGCAACAAAAATGAAGTCATGCCCCATGCTCTTCTCCGACGCGAAACGCTGAGTTAATCTCAGCCGCCCATTCAGGCCCAGAGACCAACGACCCATATTTAATCGCATCACTCCCGTATGGCTCCGACCAGCGGAGCCGAAAAGTAATATAGCACGACATAAAGGCATTTCGGGTCCGATGGGTTTCGGCGTTTCTATGTGGCAACCCCATGACCCTGCCGATAGCGAAATGCCGACTTAATCTCCACCGTCCATTTGGCCCTCAGATCAACGACCCGTTTTTGATCCCATTGCCCCATATATTGTTCTGACTGGCCTGAGCCGAAATAATAATAAGGCACGACATATATATTTTTCGGGTCCGTAAATGGCCCCTTGTACATCGAAATGGAAAGGCTCCGACGGGCCGGAGCTGAAAAGTTATAAAGAGCAGTTTTAATGGGTTTCGGGTCCGCTTATCATTTTTATTAAAATCCGCCGAGTTGGGTTCGCCAATGGGCCGGACCCGATCTCCATAAAGAAAGAGCCTATAAGCATTTCGGGTCCGCAAAGATTGGTACTGTGCGCCCCATATCCGGATCCGATAAATTATAAAGAGCAGTTGAAAGGGATTTCGGGTCCGATGACTCATTTTCATTCAAATCCACCGATAAGAGTTCGCCGATGGGCCGGACCCGATATAAATCATAAGGGAGCCTATAATGCATTTCGGGTCCGCGGGGTTCATCGCTCATCGGAGGCATTATGGTTTGGGATCCGCCAATCCGCTGATCGCCGATTTAGCGCCAGTCATTGGATCTGCCTTCTCGCGATCCAACGGCCATGATATAATAGAATGCACAGTGTTGCGGCAGTGCCAATTTTCAATGAAAATTCTTGTTTTTTAAGCATTCGCGCGTTATAAGGAAAGGGGCATTTGTTAAAGTTTTGTTTATACAGCGCTCCCGCTCGCCACAACTGCAAAGAATTTTTTGAAGATTTAAGCATCATTTTTGATCGACCAAGCGCCAATAGCATCCCAAAGGCCACGGAAGCATTTGCAGCAGTTATTCTTGCATTAAATTGGCAGATAAAGGGGCAATTAGACAGTTAAAGAGTATTAGAGAGAGAAAGTGGCCTGATTCAGTGTCAAAGTGTATCAGAGGAAGCGGCAAAGAGTATCAGATCAAAATATCAGCAGCGCAAAGCAGCAGAACATTAAAGAGGCCCCCATCAAAGTCAATAAAGCAGCTCAGAGCCATCAAAGCCCACCAGATCATAGTTATGAGCATTAAAGCCACTCTACAGCAGCAAAACCGCCTAGAGGGGCAATTCAAGTGTTTAAAGCCCAGATTTTGCAGAGACAGTGTACAAAGACACATATGAGCAGCGCAGCAAGTCCCAAGGCACAGTTATTGTAGAAGTGCCAGCGCATTGCTCAAAAGACTAATAATTTATTCATTCTTATGGCTGCAGTCCCTGCGCAGCTGGTAGATAGGCATTCTTTCATTTATTTGCAATAAATGTTAGGTTAGAAGCATTCATTTCTCCAGATCTGCTATCAGATCTGCTGTTGTAGATATTTTCTCTATTTATACCACCCTCTGGATAGTGTAAAGGGTTGGTTGGTTGTATTTCTCATTCCAGACTTGCGCTATAAGCTTAAAAATTTCTGTAATCAAAGATTGCTGGAATATTTGCATCTGAACTGGCTGGTTGTGCTTTCAATGGCTGAAGAGCTTTGATGTGGAATTCATGTGCTTGCTCATGGTTCAATAAGTCTTTCCTCCCTCTGTTTATCAGTTTATATGTATCTGTATCATATGTATATCATAATCTAATTTGCAGGAAGAAGGAATAGTTCAGAGCTGGCTTTCATGCCCTCTGTGCTCAATTCTTGTAACTTTTCTATGTTTTCCTCTGAATTAGCGATAAATATGCATACTTAATTGATCATGTTTAAGCTATTTCTCATTTCTAAATGTTGTTTAGGAATCCTTCATTGCTCCTATATAGTCTTCATCCACTTTCCCTCTTTGGTTGGATGAGAGATCCTTAATTGCCTCTCATCCCCTGACCTCCATTTCATCCTTGTTCCAGCATTAATCATTGTGCCATGTGTAGCTATCCTGCTCCATATTCCCCTCTTCTGCCAAGGAAAATGCACCCTTCAGTTCACATTCATTGACTCCATTGATGAGCCCCAATTTTTGGTAACAATTTGGGCTCATTTGGCCTACTTACCTTGCTCAACCCTTCATCTTTTATCACTTATGCATCATTTCTTAGTATATTCATGTTATTTGTAGGAAGAAGGGCAGGCATTATGCCTATGTGACTAATACATGATGATTTCAGGTTTTTTGACATTAAATGGAGCAAAGACCACGCAAATGGAGACAAGGAGACAGCCAAGGTGGCATTGCGGGTTTATAGGGAGGTTGTCCACAGCCTTGAATGACCTCCCTCGTGATCTCCACCCCAACTCTGAGCTCCAACAGCTATCACCACCGAGCTAGAAGGCAGCCAACGGATTCTACAGGAACAACAGTTTACTTTTAGTTGGACAGCCAAGCTCCACTAATTGAGGAGGCCAGCTTGGCCCTCATCATGTATAAATATTGAGGCCGTAGCCTTTGATAGGAGTTTTTTGAACTTTTGAACTTCGGTTGCAATTTCTGAGTACGAGCTACAGCTCGGTTTTTTCTTTTTGTAAGCCAATTTTGGCATGTTGTTAGACTCATGATTATGATATTTTAATAAAAGGCAGGCAGATTTGGATTCAATTTTGAGTTCTTAGAGGAGCTATAGCTCTCAGGTTAGGGCCCAACCTGAGAGCAATAGACCTCCTTTTCTTTGTATGGTTACTTGTCTTTCCTTTCAGCACTTCATTTCTTTGCCTTGACATGCATTTGGAAAACACAGTCTGCTGATTCAATTTCCTTGATGTGATTAAGTAGGATTAGTTTATGGATAAAGTGCTTTCAGCAGCTTAGATTAGAGTAGGAGGATTATAATTCATCAGAGCTCCAAGAAAAGGTTGATAGTGCACTCACTGCCATATTTGTTTAGAGATTGGGGGTGTAGACCGTGCCAACCACCAAAAAACGCAGTCTTATATGTTCATGCAAGCTGCAACACAATCATTTCAGTCGTAGAACCGTCCATGCATTCCGATCTTGAGCAATACTTCTTCGTTCCAACACCATGCACGATTTCTCTCTAAAATTTACATTGCTATTCGTTGGTTTAATAACACAGTTAGAATAGGTTGATGAATTCTCAGTTTTGTGCAAGACATAGGTGATTTGTTTCATTTACACTGCGCAGCATCACTCTATTGTTTTCTTCTTCTCAACCATGCCTAAGCCGCCTACTCAACCTCTGTTCAGCTCGTTTGCCTTCCAACCCTTCTACTATCCACGTAGCTCCATCTTTTTGACCTTTCATTGCTTCCACCCTTCTATCCACCAACCAACTTTACGCACTCTCTCTCCATCTCATCTCTCTGTCCCTGAGCCATCACAAGCTCCCTTTTCATCCTACCTATCCACCCATACAACTCCTTCACTTCTCCATCACCCAAAACTCCAACTGCAGAACATCCTGTAGAAGTTAGCAGACTTCCTGTAGAAATCCCGAGCTTCCTGTAGGATCCCCTGCAGACATCCTGTAGAAGCCTGCAAACACAGTTGCCAAGCACCTGAACGTTGTGGACTTCTGTGGAATGATGTTAGGGATCCCCTGGAACCTCTCCTAGTCCTCCTGACCTTTCCCAAGCCTTCCTTCCCTTCGAACTACCCCTGCACAGTCAAAACCCAGTAAGAAACACAATCATAATAACTCCAACCACTTAAGCAAAAATATAAAAACATGCTCTCTTCGATGGAAGTAGTTTAAATTCATGCACCTCATATCACTAGAAGTAATGGCATCATTGTTAGGAGTTGCATTCCCATCGTTGCATTGTAAGGATTAAGCTGGTCAGATTAGGGTTTACTAGGGTTTCCATGTTTGGTTGGCTTTCAGTTCATTCTTGCAAAAGTAGGTTAATTTCCTTTGAGATAGCCTTCGTTCATCATTTAGAAAGCTTCTTCTGAGAACATATAGAAGTTGGCTTGAGCCCTAGCGGACTTGTGCCAGCTGACCAAGTGACAGCTGCGACAAGAGCTAGTACTTGTGCATACAACACCGTCGCTTCCAAGTTTGTTACGAACTACCGGGTTGATAAAATTAGAGAAGGAAGCTCCAGGAGTTGTAGCATTATTGCTACAATACTGGAGCCCACCATCTTTTTGGCGCCGTTGCCGGGGAAGCGTCAGAGTATTAGTAATTGTTGCTTTTCTTCTATTTTCCTACTCTTGCCTTCTGCCAAGTAGTTTATTTCATTTCCATTCTGCAAAAGTAGCATAGACATTTCCTGCTTTCATAGATTAGCATTTCAATTCTGCAATTTCAATTTTGCAAGCATAGAGTAGTATTTCAATTCTGCAAGCGTAGACTAGCATTTCCATTCCTGCAATTTCATTTGAGCAAAGTAGATTAGTTCTTTCCTGCTTTCAATTCAATTCTGCATCTTTATTTCAGTAAGATAGTTAGTTGTAGATCAATCTGTTTTAGTTTTGCAGGTACCAAGGAAAAAAAACAAAAGCAATCAAAAAAGTCTTTCCATTTCATGCCTCGTAGGAATCGAGATAAAACAGGCAAATTCTTACCCAACACCCCCACCACATCACTGAGTCACCCTTCTCTCTTCTTCGGTGACAGTGATCCAGAAGAACCTATAGGTGAACCTCCTGAAATATACGAAGACCCTATAGCAGAAGAAGAATTGGAGACCATCCCATCTGAAGCTATGGCTGGCAATAGAGGAGAAGATGAGAGAATAGAAGGTGCCTTCCCCATCCGAGAGACCAATGGAGACATGAAAATGGAAAACATTAGTCCCTCCGCCCTACCTCACTTCCATGGACTGACTACTGAAGATCCTGATACCTTCCTGTTTGAGTTTGCTGTCCTTTGTAGAACCTATGACTATACTGAAGATGAGTAGAAGCTGAAACTCTTCCCTTCAACTCTTAAGGATGCATCATTACGCTGGTTCATGGGCTTACCTGGGAATAGTATCACCACTTGGGCTCAGATGCAGCAAGCTTTCAATACCAAGTACCGAGATTACTGTAGGTCCAAGGAAACCAAGGGAGAGATCTTTCGGATGACCATGGGAAATGATGAGTCCTTAGAGGATTATGAGGAGAGGTTCCAACTTAGCTATAAGCGGGCCAGGTGCACACTTGACCCTGAATCCCTCAAGTTGGTCCTGCTCCGAGGAGTCCTTGAAGACCTCTTAGATACCCTTCACATGTTAGCTGGGGGAGATATTTACCAACTGCCTTATGAGGACATCAGGACTGTGTTTAGAAACCACTCCAGGGCAGCCCGGAAACGAGGTAGAGGAAACCTCCTCTCAGCTGGTGTCCCTTTCTCCAAACATGAGTTTGCAAATCAATTAGAAGATCTTAAGAGTGAGGTGAGACAGACCATTGCCATGCAACTGGACACATTCAGGATCCAGCAGAAGAAGGAAGAAGCTGAGAGAGCCTTGGCTATCTTTTGCCCTCGATGTACAAGGAGACATCCTAAGAACGAATGCCCATTGCATTCGGTTGAAGTGTGTTTTGTTTGTGAGAAGGACCATCCCACAAATCAATGTCCAACCTTACTTGGGCTTAAAGCCATGTACCAAGGGACAGAAGCTCCCACTGAACCTATCTATTTCCTCAACCAAAGGAGGCCACAAGGACCTAGACCTTACCAGTAGGGGATGCAAGGGGCACCCCAAGCTTATTACAGCCCCAACCAATCGACTCCTATGCCTTCCTGGGGTCCCCCTGCTCATCCTTCCTGGTCTATGCCTCCTCCATGGTCTTACCCACCTCAGTACCCTACTCAACCCACTACTCATTCATATCACTCACATGCCCAGCAACAGCCTCAGTGGAATGCACCTCAGTCGGGGTGGAGGCCCCAGTACAACACTCCTCCCGCCATTTTGCCTCCACCACCAGTTCAACCTCAACCATTACCTCCTACTCCTCCAAGGCAACCTCAAATACCTGCTCAACCGAACCCAAACCCCAACAATAGACAGGCCCAGTAGGTATACACTGGGGAAACATCGTGCCCTACCTATGCTGTGGAGATCCAGGAGATCAATCTTCGATCTAAAAAGACTCTTCCGGATCGCCAACCTGCTCCCCCAGAGGATGAGGAAGATAAACAGGAAAGTGAACCAAAGGCTATTCCACCCTTTCCTGAGAGACTAACAGCCACCACACAACCCAACCCAGGGGAGGATGAGCTTCTGGGAGAGCTCAAGCAGTTGTGTGTGAAAATACCACTTCTCCAAGCCATCAAGGATGTGCCAATATACAACAAACTGGTTAAGGAAAAGTGTTTCAAACACCCAGGCAGGGGAAAGAGAGATGCTTCAACCATCAATGTCTTAGGACAACTATCTGACCTTATGTTAGGACAAGTCATCTGCCCAAAGTATCTAGATCCTGGGAGTCCTGTAGTACATGTCCACATCAATGGCACCATCATACCTCACACCTTGATTGATTTGGGGGCTTCCATTAATGTGATGACCAGGGATACCATGCTCAAACTCAATCTTCAGGGTTCCTTGAGGAAGACCTCGACAGTCCTGCAACTAGCAGATCGCTCCACCGTGACTCCCGAAGGGATTGTGGAGGATGTCTTGGTCTCCGTCGACTCTTGGGAATACCCTGCAGATTTCTTGGTTCTGCAACCCAAGGCAAAGCTTACTGTATATCCTCTTATTTTGGGAAGGCCTTGGTTAGCCACTGCAGATGCTTACATAAGTTTTCGTGCAGGAAACATGACCATCAAAAATGGTCCTATGTCCAAGCAGCTAGTCCTATACCCTCCTGCCCAACCCTCCTTAGAGCATGACTTACCACTATGGTTGGAGGAAGGAGAAGAGGATGAGGTGTACTCAGCACCTTTGTGCACCCTAGATACCACTAGAAGAGACCCCCCAACCGAGGATGACTTGATTGAGACCTTGATCCAGAATCCACCTTCCAGTGCACTATCCTTAGAGAAATTGGTGGAGGATGCCCAAGCCAGCACCTTAGTGGATCTTTGTACAACCAACCCTGTCACTCCCAGAGTCAAGAATGTGGAGTTCGGCCCTGAGAGAATGTTATAAATTAGCTCCTCCCTATCTCCTTCCCAGGAAAAAGAGTTGTGTAGCCTGTTGGCCAGCCATCTAGATGCTTTTGCTTGGAGCTATAAGGAGATGAAAGGAGTCCATCCTTCGGTCTGTACCCATCACATATACATCAAAGAGGATTGTAAGCCGGTTAGGCAACCTCAGAGGAGAATGAATCCAGCCCTTAAGGACATTGTCAAGGAAGAATTGCAAAAGCTGCTGGACGCCGGATTCATTTACCCCATCTCAGATAGTGAATGGGTGTCCCCTCTCGTGTTGGTTCCCAAGAAAAATGGGAAATGGAGAATCTGTGTGGACTACCGAGAACTGAACAAAGCTACCAAGAAAGACCATTTCCCTCTACCTTTCATAGATCAAGTGTTGGATGGACTGGTAGGAAAGAAGTTCTTCTCTTTCCTGGATGGGTTTAGCGGGTACAACCAGATCCAAATCAGCCCGGAAGACCAAGATAAGACCAACTTCACTTGTCCTTGGGGTACGTTTGCCTACCGAGTTCTTCCCTTTGGGCTATGCAATGCTCCTGCTACCTTCCAGAGAGCTGTCTTGAGCATCTTCTCGGAGCTGGTCCATGATATGGTGGAAATCTATATGGATGACTTCACCCCTTATGGGTCCAACTTCCAGGAAGCATTTTCCAATCTGGGAAAGGTCCTAACCAAATGCATTGAGATGAACCTGTCCCTTAGTCTTGAAAAATGTGAATTCCTAATGACTGAAGGGACCGTGCTAGGCCATACCATTTCTTGCCAAGGGTTGCAAGTGGATCCTAACAAAATTGCTCTCATCAAGAAGGTTCCACCTCCCCAAAAGGTAAGGGATGTTCGGAGTTTCTTAGGATTAGCAGGGTATTACAGGAGATTCATTAAAGACTTCAGCAAGCTAGCCTCGCCATTGTTTGGCCTGTTGGCAAAAGATGTGGAGTTTAAATGGACTGACGATTGTTAGAGGGCTTTGAATGAATTAAAGGACAAGTTGGTGTCAGCCCCAATCTTGAGAGGTCCAAACTAGGCCCTACCTTTCCACATCCACACTGATGCCTCGAACAAAGCCATAGGGGCAGCTTTAGGACAAGTTGAACAAAAACTTCCATATGCCATTTACTTTGTTAACAAAAACTTGTCCAAAGCTGAACTGAATTACACTGTAACTGAGAAAGAGTTTTTGGCTGTGGTCCATGAACTGAACAAGTTCCGACATTATATTACTGGATATCAAACATTTGTACATACGGATCATGCTGCAATTAGATATTTAATGAATAAACCAGATGTGAATGCTCGTATTATTAGATGGTTACTTTTGTTGCAGCAGTTTGATTTGACCATTGTTGACAAACTAGGTAAAGAAAATGTTGTTGCTGACTTTTTATCTAGATTGGATTTGTCTGCAGATGAGGATGGAACAGTGGATGACTAGATGCCCAATGAACATCTGTTTGCTATCTCAGCACTCTCTCCATGGTTTGCTGATATAGCAAACTACCTTGTTTCAGCACAGCTCCCTCCGCACCCATCTTCAAGAGAGAAGAGCAGAATCATCAGAAAAAGTGCCTCATTTACTTGGATCGGGAGCAATCTGTTCAAGCTTGGCCCTGATCAGATCTTAAGGCGCTGTGTAAGGGAGGAGGAAGTCTTTGATATCCTCCTCACCTATCATGATGGGCCTTGTGGGGGACATTTTGCAGCAAAGAGGACTGCCTTCAAAATCCTGCAGGCGGGCTACTATTGGCCCACACTTCATCAAGATGTCAGAAGATATACCAGCCAATGTGACCAATGCCAAAGAATGGGGAAACCGACTCAAAGGGATGAGATGCCTCTCCAACCTCAAGTGACTCTTGAGCCATTTGAGAAGTGGGGTATGGACTTTGTGGGTCCAATCAACCCTCCTTCGAGGCAAAGGTCTTACATCATTGTGTGTACTGACTACCTGACCAAGTAGGCAGAGACTAAAGCAATCAAAGTAGCGATAGAAGAGAAGGTGGCCGAGTTCTTAAGAGAAAACATCTTCTACAAGTTTGGCTACCCAAGAGAGCTGGTCACCGATCAAGGGAGCCAGTTCACATCCAACCTAGTTGAAGACTTACTAGCTCATCACAAGATCAAGCATAGGACTTCCACCCCCTATCACCCTCAAGCAAATGGGCAGGTGGAAGTCACCAATAGAGCATTGGAAGGGATCTTGACTAAGGTGGTGAGCAGCAACAGAAAGCACTGGGCAGATCGCCTGGTTGAGGCCACATGGGCTTACAACACCACCTGGAAGACCACAACCGGCTTCACACCTTATGAGCTGGTCTATGGGAAGAAAGCTTTGCTGTCCATCGAATTTGAATACAACACTTTGAGGATGGCAGCTCAGCTGGACCTAGATCTCAGCCATGCACAACAAGAAAGGTTATTGCAACTGAATGGACTGGACGAGCACCGAATGTAGGCCCTCCTTCACTCGGAAGTGGTTCAACTTCAGAGAAAGGTGTGGCATGACCAACACCTCAATGACAAGCAATTCCAGCCAGGAGATTGGGCACTGTTGTATGACTCCAGGTACAAGGATTTCAAGGGGAAGCTGAGAACTAGATGGCTGGGACCATATGCAGTGGAAAAATGTCATGAAAATGGATCTGTTCTTATTCGGACCATTGATGAGGAAGCCATCCCCATGCTTGTCAATGGGCATCGATTGAATATCTACAGGAAACCTCTCTCAAGACAAGAGTTCATCAAAACTATGGAGAAATCAGTGTTGGTCATAGAGAAGGGTTTTGCCTCTGCTTTGGGCATACCCTGAAAGATTTTAAAATAATAATAATAATAATAATAATAATAAATAATAAAGATCCTTGGGTGAAAACCTTCCTGAGGCGCCCAAGGCAGGTGGTAGGGGTGAAAACCTCATTGAGGCGCCCCTATTGTCTTTCAAAAAAAAAAAAAAAAAGAGATTTGGAAAAGATCCTTGAGTGAAAACCTCTCTGAGGCGCTTAAGGCAGATGGCAAGGGTGAAAACCTCATTGAGGCACCCCTGTTATCTTTCAAAAAAAGAGAAAAAAGAAAAAAGAAAAAAACAATAAGAAAAAAAGACAAGGACAGCAAGTTCATAATGTGAAATTGCATGCAGGTTGCAGGTGTTCTATGGAGGAGAGGAGGCCTCTCAACTCAAAGCCAAGGATCCTTATCATGCTGCCAGGAGACCTCACCAGCACCTCCTCCAAGAATACTCATTTTCTTCAAGGTATGTGCACAATTTCATCACGGCTTGAGTCTTCTACAGGAAGATGCAGACTTTCTACAGGAAGGTGCAGACTTTCTACAGGAAACACAACTTTCTACAGGAAGTTCTGTATTTCTACAGGAAACATCCTGTAGAAGTTCGGGACGGCCCAGAATTCATTTTATGAGGAGATCTAACGACAAAGGATCGGTTTGGACGCATGCAAGCTACTGCTGTCACCCTTACACATTGCTGTCACCCCGTTCTACCATCCTTTTCGACATGCAATGAAGTTACCTGCACCATCAAAGCAGATCATTGAGTTATCAAGAGAAAGCAATTTTTAAAGATGAAAAAACGCTGAGATGTCATACCATATCCATTCCAGCCATCCATGAGCTCTGGGAGCGTGATCGTGAGGCCATTGCCTTCGTCGTGCAGCATGCACCCGAGGAGGAAAAAACTGTTACAGGACATCCTGCAGGAGTCCCGTAACAGTTAAGCCCGCTAGAGTGTACACCATTCACAGCGCTTGCCATATGCAATGAAAACGCGGGCGCATGCATCCAAAGCATCAAATTCATCGTCGGTGGCCTGTGAATATGAACCTCCGGGCCTGTGCAAATTCACCAGCAGCAAATAGATCCACTGATCATCGTCCAAGAACCGAAAAATCGTGTTGCGGCTGCACAGGTAAGTGCCTCGACCCTTTCTTCCATCAGATTGCATGAATTTTAGTTTGAAAATGTTTGCAAAGTGTAAAGTGAATGGGTTGAGCGGTTGTATGGCCATTCGACTGGCCACGTTGACCAGTTAATGGTCTAGTCGGATGTTTGGGTGGCAGCCATGGCAAAAGGAACGGGCAGTACACACGTGAGAGAAATCCCGTCGGGAAAGACGAGTTTAACAGAAGAGACGGCGACGGATCTGCGGGGAATGATGCGGCAGCAAGGGAACTCGCAGGCAAATGATGGGATGACGTCGTCCAATGGTCCGACAGGGACAGCTCACCCCCGCGCCACGGATTTCGCCAATTCAAATCTAATCGGCTAGATTGCCACCCCATGCATTTATCATTCACCGTTTGAGACTCGAGTGATCATCCGGATCCCTCTGCAGCTCGATACTCCGAGTCTTTGGCCATCAGAATGCCTGTGAAGCAACACCAAGAGCGCAGACCCACTGCAGTATTTCCCAGAAATCGTGCGCTGCTCCTACAGGAAAGTTGTTTCTACAGGAAGGCGGGTTCCTCACGTCAAAAGGTGGCGGATTAAAAAGGTAAACCTGAACTCTCCATGCAATTGGTTTTTGAAGGTGGCAGAATCGTCGTCTACAGTCTGGTCGTAGAAAATTGTTGCAAATGTTGTCTGCCGTGCATAAACTGTCGTCCTACAGGATGTCAGTGTAATTAAACTGTGTTAAGGTCCTCAGGAGATAAGCTTTGTGGATTATATGCATGACAGGAGCGTAATTCTACGCTCTGTCCCAGTAGGCCGAATTTCTTCCGCATTCGCCACCTCTAGCTAAGGCAACAGTTTTTCACCATGCCGGGTGGGTTCATCAGAAGGGAACCCACTGATTCAACAAAGTTAAGAGAAAATCCTGAGGTGGTGGAGCTCTTCACACGAGTGCAATGGATATCCTTCTGTGACAAATTGCAGGGCTATGATGACGAAGTGGCAGAAGAGTTTTTGCAAGCTCTGAGGCCGAAATCCAAAACATTGGCCACCGTTAACTTCAGGGGTCTAAGCCTCAAACTCACCCCACAATATATCAGTCGAATTACTGAGCTTCCAATGGGATTGCCATGGGATAAGGAAGAAAGGAAATTGAGCCAACAGGCTAAGAAAGAATTCTTTCCCCCAGAGGAAGAATTCTCAGAAGACAAAAATGGGGTGCGTAGAACCAGTTTACTGCCACCGTGGAATGAAGTTAGCCTGCAGATTATGAAGTACATCACCTGCGAAGGCCGTTTTAGCATTGTGTACGGGTATCACTTTCGGTTACTCACTGAATTGAGGCACCAGATGGACCTTCCTGTAGAAAACAAACTGAGCATCCCCTATTTCCTGCTACAGTCTCTAATTGAGTGTGCCACAAAGTTGAAAGAAGGCATACCAGACCAGGTAGCCCACCATGGACTGATCAAACTCCTCGTGGAGGATGCGCTTCATACATACAAGGTTCCTCTCTCATGGGAAGCCTTCAGAAATTTGACAAGGGATGGAGACATAAGGATGTTGACCGAAGAAAGCGGTTCCTCCAGCAGTGAGGAGAAGGAGTCAGTGGCCGCGGGAAAGAAAGAAACAGGCCAGAAGACCCCGACCACGGAGCAGAAGAAAAAGCAAGGGAAGAAACAAGAGAAAAAGGATGCCGAAGAGAAAGATGACACACCCATCTTGACAGCAAGAGAGAAAAGGTTGCAAGGCAGAGTGGACAAGGCTGAGAAGGTCCACATCAGCAAAAGTGCCTCGACCGCGACCGCAACCAAGTCAAAAAGCAAAACTCATGCAGCAAATAAAACCAAGGCGGTGACACCTGTGTCTACAGGAAAACCGAAACCGGCTTCTACAGGAAGCCCGAAATTAACTGAAAAAGGGTCTTCTACAGGAAGCCCGAAATTGACTAAAACAGGGTCTTCTACAGGAAGCCCTGAAAAAGTGAAACCCAAGGAGAAGAAGGCTGACATTCTAGCAAGGGAGGCAGCAGCTGTGCTGGCCGCCCTCAGCACACCACCTAAGCCAAAGGAGAAGAGAAAGAGGGAGACCCCTCTATATTTTAAAGCTCGAAGAAGTGTCAGAATAAAGACGGGCAAGCCACAGCCTCCGTCTAGCAGCCCGATCATTATTGAAGATGCCCCTACTTCGCCCAAGGAAAGGTCCCCCTCGAGGATATCAGTCACCTATGAGAGGGGGAGCCCGAAGAAAACTACGTGGCAAGAAAAGTTAGACCAATTGACTGAAAAAGCTCGGCTACAGGATGCTGAAGATGTTCTACAGGAAACTCTGGCCCGGCTTAAGGAAACAGAGAGGATGGAAGGAGAAGGACCCTCATCACCACCGAGGGAGGGCGAGGTAGAGCCACCCAAAGAGGTAGAAAAGGAACATATACTAGAGCCCAGCCCTCAGCCAAGTCTGAGTTCATATTACACCTTTTTAGAGGCTAGCAAAGTTATACCTCAGAAATTTACTGTGCCACTGTTTTTTGCATTGGAGGAAGAAAGAGTCCGTACACACACGTGGATGAAGATAGCCAAGTCAAAGGGTGTGGCGGACATAGGTCCTTTACAAGAGCAACTCAAGGAGGCCAGGAGTGAATTAGCCATGGCTAAACACGTGGCCAATTGCCAAAGAGTGTACCTACAGGAAGAAAACCAGAAGCTAAGATTGCAGCTATAGGAGCTGAGGGCAGGGACAGGTACATCCTCCAAGGACACCACAGAAGAACAACAAGGCAAAAAGGAACTGAACATCGGTCTTGGGGAGCCAATGACATATCTACAGGAAGCAGAACAACAAGCACAAATTGAAGTGCAAGCTCTAAAACAACAGCTGCAGCAGAAAGAGGCACAATTGGCCTGCATGGCCAGTTGGGCCATGGAGGCAATACAGTGCAGACAACCGGCCAAATCCTATGGCCTGTACCTGAAAGACCAATGGCTGCAGTTCCAAATAAATACCTTGGCACAAAGAGGTATTTCTTAGCTCCAAGACCCACAGCAATTTTCTGAATTGTGCAGTACTAGTTCGTCAGAGGATAAGGCTAAATTAGCGGAGTTCTACCTCCATAATTTGGCCTTGCCTAATGTAGTTTCCTGGGATCCCAATACTGCCTTGGGAGATATGCAATTAATGGCGTTTGCTTCATGGTTGAACCATGAAGATCAAAGAGCAGCAGAAGCAAAATCGGTCATGAACCGAGAACTGAACGAGCCATTGCTCATTCGAGCAGAACCAGAGGATCCAGTTGCACTCATCTCAGCACACCAACACTTGTCCACTGATCCTACAGCTTCATTAAGATATATGGATCAACAGGCCCAAGCCATAGCTCATTTTGAAGACATGGAGAGACTGTTAGGAGACAACGCTGTCCAAGCATGCACACGCAGATGGAATACATTGGCACACAGTCTGAAAATCCGAGAATACCATACCCCAACTCGGATGAGGGAAGCTCTGGTACGGGTAGCCCTTTATAAGAAATCCATGCAAAACCTCCAGGCCAGCTGGATTGGCCTTAAACTCAGCCCACCACTGCTGCTAGGATTGATGGAAGGCAGCACAGAGAAGGATGACAGTGAACAGTGGGAAGAGGTGAACAGGAAAGCTGGGTTTCATATCAGCAAGGAGGACACTACTACAGAGGCTTGGGATGTAAGGGTAGCAGTCAAGGCAATGAAGGATGAAGAGTTGGACTAGTTGCTCGAGGATGAGCAAATATTTTCGCTGGGGGGTGATGATGAGCCCCAATTTTTGGTAACAATTTGGGCTCATTTGGCCTACTTACCTTGCTCAACCCTTCATCTTTTATCACTTATGCATCATTTCTTAGTATATTCGTGTTATTTGTAGGAAGAAGGGCAGGCATTATGCCTATGTGACTAATACATGATGATTTCAGGTTTTTTGACATTAAATGGAGCAAAGACCACGCAAATGGAGACAAGGAGACAGCCAAGGTGGCATTGCGGGTTTATAGGGAGGTTGTCCACAGCCTTGAATGACCTCCCTCATGATCTCCACCCCAACTCCGAGCTCCAACAACTATCACCACCGAGCTAGAAGGCAACCAACGGATTCTACAGGAACAACAGTTTACTTTTAGTTGGATAGTGAAGCTCCACTAATTGAGGAGGCCAGCTTGGCCCTCATCATGTATAAATATTGAGGCCGTAGCCTTTGATAGGAGCTTTTTGAACTTTTGAACTTTGGTTGCAAATTCTGAGTACGAGCTACAGCTCGGTTTTTGCTTTTTGTAAGCCAATTTTGGCATGTTGTTAGACTCATGATTATGATCTTTTAATAAAAGGCAGGCAGATTTGGATTCAATTCTGAGTTCTTAGAGGAGCTATAGCTCTCAGGTTAGGGCCCAACCTGAGAGCAATAGACCTCCTTTTCTTTGTATTGTTACTTGTCTTTCCTTTCAGCACTTCATTTCTTTGCCTTGACATGCATTTGGAAAACACAGTCTGCTGATTCAATTTCCTTGATGTGATTAAGTAGGATTAGTTTATGGATAAAGTGCTTTCAGCAGCTTAGATTAGAGTAGGAGGATTATAATTCATCAGAGCTCCAAGAAAAGGTTGATAGTGCACTCACTGCCATCTCTGTTTAGAGATTGGGGGTGTAGACCGTGCCAACCACCAAAAAACGCAGTCTTATATGTTCATGCAAGCTGCAACACAATCATTTCAGTCGTAGAACCATCCATGCATTCCGATCTTGAGCAATACTTCTTTGTTCCAACACCATGCACGATTTCTCTCTAAAATTTACATTGTTGTTCGTTGGTTTAATAACACAGTTAGAATAGGTTGATGAATTCTCGGTTTTGTGCAAGACATAGGTGATTTGTTTCATTTACACTGCGCAGCATCACTCTATTGTTTTCTTCTTCTCAACCGTGCCTAAGCCGCCTACTCAACCTCTGTTCAGCTCGTTTGCCTTCCAACCCTTCTACTGTCCACGTAGCTCCATCTTTTTGACCTTTCATTGCTTCCACCCTTCTATCCACCAACCAACTTTACGCACTCTCTCTCCATCTCATCTCTCTGTCCCTGAGCCATCACAAGCTCCCTTTTCATCCTACCTATCCACCCATACAGCTCCTTCACTCCTCCATCACCCAAAACTCCAACTGCAGAACATCCTGTAGAAGTTAGCAGACTTCCTGTAGAAATCCCGAGCTTCCTGTAGGATCCCCTGCAGACATCCTGTAGAAGCCTGCAAACACTGTTTCCAAGCACCTGAACGTTGTGGACTTCTGTGGAATGATGTTAGGGATCCCCTGGAACCTCTCCTAATCCTCCTAACCTTTCCTAAGCCTTCCTTCCCTTCGAACTACCCCTGTACAGTCAAAACCCAGTAAGAAACACAATCATAATAACTCCAACCACTTAAGCAAAAATATAAAAACATGCTCTCTTCGATGGAAGTAGTTTAAATTCATGCACCTCATATCACTAGAAGTAATGGCATCATTGTTAGGAGTTGCATTCCCATCGTTGCATTGTAAGGATTAAGCTGGTCAGATTAGGGTTTACTAGGGTTTCCATGTTTGGTTGGCTTTCAGTTCATTCTTGCAAAAGTAGGTTAATTTCCTTTGAGATAGCCTTCGTTCATCATTTAGAAAGCTTCTTCTGAGAACATATAGAAGTTGGCTTGAGCCCTAGCGGACTTGTGCCAACTGACCAAGTGACAGCTACGACAAGAGCTAGTACTTGTGCATACAACACCGTCACTTCCAAGTTTGTTACGAACTACCGGGTTGATAAAATTAGAGAAGGAAGCTCCAGGAGTTGTAGCATTATTGCTACAATACTGGAGCCCACCATCCATGCCCAATGGTTTGAACTTCTTACACTTTGTATGCCAACTCTGCTTGAATAGATCAACCATCCCACCAAACTCAAACAAAACCCATGTGCATCATATCTAGCCTAAAATCATCCCTTAAACAAAGCTAAATCCTAAAGAGAGAGCTCTCTCTGACTGCAGGTAGGCTAGGACCTGCAGTCCAAAGATTGGTTTGTGGTTACCTCAGCCGTATCCCTTTGGGAGTCAAAAGGGACAACCTGAGTGATAACATAATGGCAACTCCACTGGGGACCTGAAATCATTTGTTTATTACTGTAGACCCCCAATTTTGATCAGTTTGCCTTGTTTTCTGGAGAAAGTGTCCCTTTTCTTCAGAGCTTCTCATGTTTAGCTCTGATCTGTGACGGTCGACGGAGATCAGGCACTTCAATGTTAATTCATCCACCTGGCGACTCCACTCAGAATAAAGACTCCACTGGAGAAATGAACCCAAAAGAGATATATGAGCAGATCAGGCTTTTGACATGGATTACTATCCAAGAGGTCATGTTTTTTCTCCATAAAGTTTTGCTGTGTATATTGTATTTTAAAGACGATTCTATATCAGATTTTTATGATTTTCCTTTGGAAAATGTTGTTGAAAATCCTCCTTGCACATTAGAGCAGCAGTCTTCAAATGCTGTTGAAGATCATCATACAGCCAAGGAGGAACCAAAAATAGAGCCCAGTCTTACAGTTCCTGTATATACTCCTGTGTCTCGTAAAGTTCCTGATAGATATAAGCCTCTCATTTTGCCTCCTGTGCTGAATCCTTTGCCTGCAAATCATCCCGAGTATCTCCCTATATTTGATGGAGAGAATGGTATTACTGCCCAGAAACATATCCAAGCTTTTGAAGATTATCTTAATATATTTGAAGTGGAAGATGAAGATGTCAGTCTTAGACTATTTGCCCTTTCTTTGCAAAGCGAAGTTAGGACTTGGTTTAAAGCATTGCCTGAGGCCAGCATCTCTAATCTTCAGCAGTGTGCTAAGCTCTTCCTTAATAGATGGATGATCAAAGTTAGTTTCCTCTCGCTCATTCAAGATTATGATGAGTTAAAAAGGCTTCCAAATGAGTCGGTTCAGCAATTTTCTGATCGATTCAATCAAGTCTATCTCTCTATGCCATTGAATATTAGGCCTCCCCCTGATCTGGCTCTATTGCAATATCCAAGAGCTTTTGATCCAGAAATGGAATTTCGTTTGAGAGAAAGATGCCCGTCCACTTTGAAACAGATGCAGGACGTAGCCGTGGACGTGGAGGCAAATCTAAAGAGGAGGGAGGAACAGCGCAAAGCAGAGCAAGAAGAGAGACTTCATAGTGTGTTACAAAGGACAGAGGAAATGATGCAGCTGATCACAATGAAAGTGGAATGTTTGGAGCACCACAACACATCTGTTGTGCAAGAGGAAAGTAGTGACATTCACGAACAAACCTGCCACAGAACAGATGATGTATTCATACAGACATACGTGAAGGAGAAGTCTCCGGATATGCTATATGAATATAATAGCTTCTCCTCTTTCAGCTGCTTGCCAAAATACGACGAGTATGATGATTTTTATGAGCCTAACGACCAAATCAGCCTTGCAGAGGAATCAGATCCTATTTTGGCAGGAAGCGAAGTTCAGGCTCAGCAGCTTGAATGTAATGATCAGTTTGCCCAGTTCAGCTATGAAGTAAAGGAGGAAAGCGCAGAAAATTTTGATATCAGCGAAGGAACTTTACCTTTCTGTTTTGAATCTTTTCAATTTATTAAGGAGAACTATCATGCAATTAATAAGCATTTGTCAGCAAGTCTTATTATTGACCGCCTGGAGGATGATCTAAATATTGTTCCAGATGCATCGCCTCTAGTTGTGCAGCCCCGAAGTGCCATTGAAAGTCAGATTAAAAAGGAGTACTCGGAAGCAGCAGTATGTGATCAAATGATTCAAATTGCTCCACTGCCGCTTTGTTTTGAGTCATCTAAATTATTTAAAGAAGAAGAGGAGCAGCCGACGCAGGTCAATAAGGTTCCATTTGAGCCTGTTTTTAATGAGTTACAAGTATCAGTCCTAGTTCTTAATGATTCGTCCGCCGACAGGCGGAATGATGAAAGAGATCAACGCTCTTCTCCATTAGCAGGCTGCAAGGCTCAGTATCAAGTTGTCCCTATTTCAAAGCATGATAGCTGTCCCAAACTTTTGTACAGTTCTTTGTTTCGGCCTAGCAATTGTATATATATGTTGCAGGACAGTTTTGTACAGTGTTTAAACACAGCAAAGGAGGTCAGTAGCTTCCTGATCTTCTCAAAGATTAACAAATCCACATCATATTGCAAGATCTCAGATTTTCTCATCGGCAAGCACAAGCAGCAAAGCTCACTGATGTCTATTTTGCTTAAATGGCTGCATTGGTTATTTCACTTCACCTAACAGCAAAGTAAGTGCTGGTTAGGGTAGGTAGGTAGGTAGGATCAATAATCTAGCCAAAGGGAATTTTGTAGAACACAACAACAATTGAATACAGGGCAGTCTGACCTGTTGTTCTTGGCTTTTCACAAGGAAAAGCCATCCCCAAGTGGAGCCACTATTAGACTCCTGCTGCAGCAGGTTAATCATCTTTCATGATCGACATTTTTACATGCCAAATATGTCGTACTATGCATGCTTCAATGCTCCATATTTGCTACAGATGGCCAAAGAAGTGTCCATGAGAGTGTGCTAGTCTCACTGCCACTTCTGTGTTCCAATTTTGATAAGCAATCCATTTTTTGGTTTGAGGCAGTTTTTCAGTTGGAGGACTTCAAGCGAGGCATGTCTAACTCCTCCCTTCTTCCTTTTTCCCCAAGTCACTCACTAAATTCCCCTAAAGAGGTCAAGATTTGCTTGATACCTATTAGTTTCATCATTCTCCATATCATTTGCCTTGGTGAAGATCTTCTTCACTCAAGGAATGTTCACACTTCTTCTATCGGTCATTTCCCCCCATTTGATAGCCTAAGACATCATACTTAGCGCTTTTTCTCATCATTGTCATATTAACTACTAACTTTACTATGTAGCTCCCTATCTATTTCCCCTTCCCCTACTAAAACTATGTATATTACTCCCCTATATACTTATCCCCTCCCCCTGGTTGAAAGATAACCATATACATCCTCGGGAATTGCTAAGTTTATCTGAAACTTAGCAAGAGCCCTCAATACCCCCTCTAACCATCTCCCAAATGCATAAGGACTCATTCCTTTGCATAGTTTCCCTTCATATGTATAAAAATCCATCTTTGGGCCTTGTTTTACCTTTCCCAAGGCATGAACCCCTTTTTTATAGGCCTAAACCCTCCTTCGATCCGAATCCCCCCCCTCCAACGCGATATCACTGTCGGAGGTGCTAACAGTGTTAGCCGCATATATATATATATATATATATATATATATATATATATATATATATATATATGTATATATATCTATATATATATATATAGATATATCTATATATATATATATATATATATATATATATATATATATATATATATATATATATATATATATATATATATATATATATATATATATATATATATATATATATATATATATATATATATATAACACCATTTCCCTCTCCTCCGATGCGATATCGCTATCGGAGGCCCCCCTTATCATATCTCCCCTTTATCGCATTATACATATCGTGGCTGTCCGATCAAGCCTCAGATCCGACGGCCTGTATTAAGTCGCAAACCCCATTTCGGCGATCACAACAAAAATGAAGTCATGCCCCATGCTCTTCTCCGACGCAAAACGCTGAGTTAATCTCAGCCACCCATTCAGGCCCAGAGATCAACAGCCCATATTTAATCGCATCACTCCCGTATGGCTCCGACCAGCGGAGCCGAAAAGTAATATAGCGCGGCATAAAGGCATTTCGGGTCCGATGGGTTTCAGCGTTTCTATGTGGCAACCCCATGACCCCGCCGATAGCGAAATGCCGACTTAATCTCTGCCGTCCATTTGGCCCTCAGATCAACGGCCCGTTTTTGATCGCATTGCCCCATATATTGCTCCGACTGGCTGGAGCCGAAATAATAATAAGGCACGAAATATATATTTTTTGGGTTCGTAAATGGCCCCTTGTACAGCGAAATGGAAAGGCTCCGACGGGCTGGAGCCGAAAAGTTATAAAGAGCAGTTTTAATGGGTTTCGGGTCCACTTATCATTTTTATTAAAATCTGAAGAGTTGGGTTCGCCGATGGGCCAGACCCGATCTCCATAAAGAAAGAGCCTATAAGCATTTCGGGTCCGCAAAGATTGGTACTGTGCACCCCATATCCGGATCCGATAAATTATAAAGAGCAGTTGAAAGGGATTTCGGGTCCGATGACTCATTTTCATTCAAATCCACCGATAAGAGTTCGCCGATGGGCCGGACCCGATATAAATCATAAGGGAGCCTATAATGCATTTCAGGTCCGCGGGGTTCATCACTCATCGGAGGCATTATGGTTTGGGATCTGCCGATCCGCCGATCGCCGATTTAGCGCCAGTCGTTGGATCTGCCTTCTCGCGATCCAACGGCCATGATTTAATAGAATGCACAGTGTTGCGGCAGTGCCAATTTTCAATGAAAATTCATGTTTTTTAAGCATTCGCGCGTTATAAGGAAAGGGGCATTTGTTAAAGTTTTGTTTATACAGCGCTCCCGCCCGCCACAACTGCAAAGCATTTTTTGAAGATTTAAGCATCATTTTTGATCGGCCAAGCGCCGATAGCATCCCAAAGGCCACGGAAGCATTTGCAGCAGTTATTCTTGCATTAAATTGGTAGATAAAGGGGTAATTAGATAGTTAAAGAGTATCAGAGAGAGAAAGTGGCCTGATTTAGTGTCAAAGTGTATCAGAGGAAGCGACAAAGAGTATCAGATCAAAATATCAGCAGCCCAAAGCAGCAGAACATTAAAGAGGCCCCCATCAAAGTCAATAAAGCAAATCAGAGCCATCAAAGCCCACCAGATCACAGTTATGAGCATTAAAGCCACTCTACAGCAGCAGAACCGCCTTGAGGGGCAATTCAAGTGTTTAAAGCCCAAATTTTGCAGAGACAGTGTACAAAGACACATATGATCAGCGCAGCAAGTCCTAAGGCACAGTTATTGCAGAAGTGCCAGCGCATTGCTCAAAATACCAATAATTTATTCATTCTTATGGCTGCAGTCCCTGCGCAGTTGGTAGATAGGCATTCTTTCATTTATTTGCAATAAATGTTAGGTTAGAAGCATTCATTTCTCCAGATCTGCTATCAGATCTGCTGTTGTAGATATTTTCTCTATTTATACCACCCTCTGGATAGTGTAAAGGGTTGGTTGGTTGTATTTCTCATTCCAGACTTGCGCTATAAGCTTAAAAAATTCTGTAATCAAAGATTGCTGGAATATTTGCATCTGAACTGGCTGGTTGTGCTTTCAATGGCTGAAGAGCTTTGATGTGGAATTCATGTGCTTGCTCATGGTTCAATAAGTCTTTCCTCCCTCTGTTTATCAGTTTATATGTATCTGTATCATCTGTATATCATAATCTAATTTGCAGGAAGAAGGAATAGTTCAGAGCTGGCTTTCATGCCCTCTGTGCTCAATTCTTGTAACTTTTCTATGTTTTCCTCTGAATTAGCGATAAATATGCATACTTAATTGATCATGTTTAAGCTATTTCTCATTTCTGAATGCTGTTTAGGAATCCTTCATTGCTCCTATATAGTCTTCATCCACTTTCCCTCTTTGGTTGGATGAGAGATCCTTAATTGCCTCTCATCCCTTGACCTCCATTTCATCCTTGTTCCAGCATTAATCATTGTGCCATGTGTAGCTATCCTGCTCCATATTCCCCTCTTCTGCCAAGGAAAACACACCCTTCAGTTCACATTCATTGACTCCATGCCCAATGGTTTGAACTTCTTACACTTTGTATGCCAACTATGCTTGAATAGATCAACCATCCCACCAAACTCAAGCAAATCCCATGTGCATCATATCTAGCCTAAAATCATCCCTTAAACAAAGCTAAATCCTAAAGAGAGAGCCCTCTCTAACTGCAGGTAGGCTAGGACCTGCAGTCCAAAGATTGGTTTGTGGTTACCTCGGCCGTATCCCTTTGGGAGTCAAAAGGGACAAGCTAAGTGATAACACAGGGAAAAGGCAAGCAACAATTGCATGATGAAGGGCCTTCTAAAGGCCAAGATGGGGATTTTGTCTTGGTTGAGGAAGATGACATTGTTTTGGGCTCCCAAAGTTCAAGACTCAAGGATGTGGTCATCAACGAGAAAGAAGCTGAGATCCAAGCCTTATCACTTGACCTTAAGAGGGCTAAATGAATCATTAATTACCTTGAGCAAGAGAATAAGAAATTGGAGGACAAACAAAAAATCATGGAGCTGCAAACCATAAGGGAAAATCGGCAAGTGGCGAAAAGAAGGAAAATCAAGATGACATCACTAGAGCAAGAAATAAAGGCTGACCAAGAATCATGGTTGGAAAGAGTGAATATCCACCTTGAGAAGCTGCTTGATAATACTAACAAGGAGAAGAACATGTTTCGCCACATGGCTTATCACTACTTGGCTTGGAACAAAATTTGCAAGACAAGGATAAGAAGCCTAAAAGCCAAGTTAAGGAGAGCCTTAAAAGCCAAAAAGGAGCAAGATAAACTTAAAATATTGGTTGAAGCTTCCTTGGCTCAGCAAAGCAATTGATAGGCTTGCCTCTTGCCAATTTTGAAGCAATTTGGAGAAAGTTTTGTCATTTCATAAATTTTAATTACAAAACATGGGAAATTTCATCTGATGCGTAACGCCAGTGGCTGGGAATTTTTCAAAATGGCTTGCATGTTTGGATTCCTCATGGAAAAATACTAAAACCCAGAAAGTTTCATGAATTTTGGAGGACATCTGGGTCACCTAAAGGGCAAAAAACACCTTAAAAATTCCCTCTCTACCACTTTTTAGACCCACAGGAAGCAGTCTTGGGAGAAGTAATTTTGAAGGAGCAAGTGGACTCCAAATCCAAAAATTATAGTTTTCCTAGAAAGTAGACAGATATAGCTTTCCAAAAAGCCATCTTGGAGCTAATTTGGTGAAGGGGAAGGCCTTCAAACTCAACCTTGAAGTGGCGCAGCGCATCAGGCTCATGGCGCTACGCATCAGGCAAAATTTTTCCAATTTTGCTCAAAAACTCAGATTTTCGCCTAGTTTTCTACCAGTTTGACTTTTTCTTCTCTCATGGTTAAATTCAATATTTAATATGATGTAAATTGATGTACTATGATGTAAAATGATGAAAAATGACTTAAGGAGGTAGATACATCAGTTTTAGGTGGTTTTGAGCTGAATGAATTAGTTTCCATAGTTTTAGAGGCAAGCTGTTCCACTGCCTATTTTTCTGTTCCTAGTTTAGATCTTGTTGAAACAGCTCCTTGAATCATGGATTCGACCCCTGATGACTAGCATAGGTGGTTTGATGCCTATATCTTGTACTGTCTTAGTCATTTGTCAAGGTTGGACTCTTGTAGATGCATTGAGCTATTTTGTACATCACTTCTACAGTTTGGCAAGGAAATAAACCAGGGTTTTACAACATTTATGGGATTCTTGTGGTAATGTGAATTAGCATTGTTTTCTTCTCAGTAATTCAGTTTATCTTATGTTTATATGTGCCATCATCTCTCTTTTTTCTGCATAACTAAATGAATCAAGTTTAAAAGGTGGAATTCATTGGTGTTTTAGTGCTTTGCCTTGGGGTTTATTTAGTTTTACATGTTTTATACTATTTGAAGAGGACTCATGACATTTGCATGCCCTCTCCAACTTCTCACCATATTTAGACTCACCATTACATTCATTTCAAAGTGCTAAAACACTTGCCTACCTCGCCCCATAGAAACCTCTGCAAATCTGAGTTGATTTCCCGGACCCAAAGCTGCCTTCCTCATCTGATCCAGCAAACAACCATTAAAATCAAACAAATTTCTCTGAGCACATACCTAGCCTAAAATTAGTATTTATATCAGTCATCTCAAGCCCTAATTGCCAATATCCTAATTGAGATTGACAAGGAGAGAGCCCTCTCCTGACCTGGTAGGGCTAGCTACCAGGTTAAGCGTGGTTTGATGTTACCCTAGACCTGCCTTCCTTCAGCCTGAGGTTGATCTAGGCACTAACAGTAGACACTTATTGGTCAATTCCTTCCATAACGAGAAAATATCCTGCGGAAATTTAACTGGCAGGTGTATTATTTCCTACTTATTAAGGAAAAGACTTAGAGTATGGTAGATAAGACTCATGGAGCGTCTGACCAACTACCTGAACATAGTCAGTTGCAGTGTCACGACATAGATGCTGCCACTAAAATGACCTGCATGTATTATTTACTGGAAAGGAAATGAAAATGCAGACTGACTAGGTGACTAAATTATTCTTATTGACTCTAAACCTACCTATGGGCTCGTTCCCAAGACCCTTTCAATTTGAAAATAGGATTTTGGACTTGTGGAAAGGCTTCAGGCATGTGCTATTCACCCATCCCGGTAAGAATATTCCATCTAGTTGCAATAGCTTCACTGTACCAGATTCTTTGATTTCCACAACTATAAACGGACCCAACCAATGCATCTGCAACTTAGCCAGGAACTTCTGAAATTTACTGTCATATAATAGAACATGAGCTCTATCTATGAAATATTTTTTCTTAATATGCATGTCATGCCAAGCCTTTTGTCTCCTTTGTTCATCAGATTGGTGGAATTTGGCTAAAAACCTTGATTCATCTAACTCCATTAACTCCTCTAGCTGCTTTTGTAATGATGCATCATCTGTCATTTTAGTAACGTGAGAAATGAAGATACTTGGTACAGTGAACTCTACTGGTACCATAGCTTCTCATCCATACACCAATTGAAACGTTGTTTCCTTGTGCGACCACTTTACTATCGTTAGTGTGCCCATAGCGTGGCTAGCACTAATTCGTCCCAATCATCTCAGTTTTCTAAAACAATCTTTGTTAGCCCCTTCTCAAGTATCTTATTAAAATCTTCAATCATCCCATTAGCTTGAGGATGGTAAGAGTTTCTCTTATGATGTTGGACCAAGAAATGCTTTAGGAGAGATGCAACTATTTCATTTATGAAGTGAGTTCCTTGGTCGCTAGTTAGGCTCTTCGGACACCCAAACCTGGATATTATGTTTTCAAAGATGAACCTTGCAGCTGTATCAACTGTACAGTGCTTTACTAAGGCTGCTTCCGCCCACCGAGTGAGGTATTCAGTATTTGTAATGATGTAGCGTGCATGAGAATGACACGCCAACAGAGTAATCAGACCAATAAAGTCTACTACACATTTTTCAAAAATCGATACTGTGTGTACAAGATGTAAGGGCAATTCATCTCGATGCGATGGTTTTCCAACCCTTTGACAAAAATCACATCTCTTCACATATTCCTTAGCATCCTTGTGGAGGGTAGGCCACCACAACCTTGCTTGTAATACCTTTCATGCCGTATCCTTTCCCTTGACATGTCCCCTCACAACCTCATAATGGCATTCCCATAGCACCTCGTGCCTTTTGTGCTGAAGGAGATAGCGTTGCAAGACTTGATCAAGTCCTATATTGTACAGTTGCCCAACGATGAATTGATAGTTTGATTCTCATACTACCATGTGCCTTTTCTGCATTGTTGTGTATCCTTTTGGACACTGCCCCATCACCAGGAAGGCAACAATCACCTCCAAGTAATTTTCGATTGGTTCTATGCAGAACAAATCAACATCTGGTAGTTGGTCATCCAGTGACCCTCCATTCTCCCCTGATTCCAATCTTGAAAGGTGGTCTGGATCCACATTCAACCTCCCTGGTTTGATGACAACTTTGAATGTGAATTCCTGAAACAACAGTAACCATCTGCAGATTCTGCCTTCTAGGACTGGCTTTTTGACCAAATACTTTAAAGTCGAGTGGTCTGTGAAGAACTTGAATGGAGCTCCAAGTAGATAGTGTCTAAACTTTTGTAGTAAGTACACCATGGCCAATGCTTCTCTTTCCATTGTGGTATATTTCTTGTCTGCGTTGACAACTTCCTATTGGCGAAGTAGATCGGGGGATCCAAGTTCCCTTCTCTTGGTTGCGCCAACACTGCCCCTAGAGCAATGCCTGATGCTTTAATGTGTACATGAAAATATTTATTCCGATTTTGATATAACAAGATGGGAGCACTCACTAACTTTTCCTTTAGTGCGTTTAATGCTACTTGACATGGCTCCTTCCATTTGAATGCTTCTTCCTTCTTTACCAGCTTCTCCATCGGAACAGTGATGGATGTGTAGTTGTAGATGAATCAACGATAATATCCTGTGTGGCCCAATTTTGATCAAAACTGCTTCACATTGGTTGGTGGGTCCATATTTTTAATTGCCGCAACTTTCACGGGGTCCACACCAATGCCATCCGTGCAAAAAAATATGGCTTAGTAGTGTTCTGAATGGAACTGCAAAGATGAATTTCTTTAGGTTCAGAGATATTTGTAGCTATCTGCATCGGTCAAACATAACTCCAAGTAGGCTGGTATGCTTCTTCAACAAGCTGTAAACTGTCTAATGATCTATGTACACTTCTAGGAATCGATGGATGTAATCCCTGCAGGTGGCTATGAAAATCTGAGAGAAGACAACAGGTGCATTCTTCAGGCTGAATTGCATTACATGATATTCATATAACCCCCATTATGTGGTGAACGTTGTTTTCTTCTTGTCTTCTTCTGCTATGCGGACTTGATGGTATACTAAGAACTTGTCTATGAAGGAGTATGCTTCATTCCCCGCAATTTTATTTAGGACCTCGTCATTGAAAGGTGTTGGGAATGGGTCATGTATGCAAGCATTGTTGAGACTCTGGTAGTCTACACACAACCTTATCTTTGTGACACCCTTCTTTTTTTGTATTACAATGGGGTTGATCCATTCTTCTTTGTCCACTGGAAAAATGAGTCTTGCTTCTAACATTTTATCGACCTCCTTCTTGACCTTCTCTTTTACTCTTGGGTTTAGCTTGTATGGTCTATGCTTCACTGGTCGTGCATCTGACTTCAACATAATCCTCATTTCCCTAATGTCCCCATTGGTTCCTTTTAACTCAGTAGCCGATTCTGGGAATAAGTCCTCATACTCGTACAATAGATCAAAAATCTCCTTAGTTGTATGCTCGTCCCAATAATCCCCAATGGATGCCATCTTGGATCTTTCTTCTAAGCCAATGTTGTGCTTCCGTAGCTTGACTGGGAGCAAGTGAGGGGCATTTGTCATAGGCCCTTCCTGAATATCCAACTCTCCTTCAGTTTCTTGAAACTTCAGGTGCCTAAGCCATTCCAAATCATCCTCCTCTGGATCCACGTTAAATTTGCCGCAAGCCATGGACTCTAGATATCCGGTTCCATAAAAAAATTGTACGAACTTCTCATCAACGCAACCTTCCCACAACCTCCTGGAAGTGAAAATAATTATTTTGATGGCATGTAGAGCCTCAGTCAATCATCGATCACTGTCTCTGAACTAAAAACTGCTACTGAACTGTTCAACCATAGTATCACAATCTCCAGTCTATCTTTGAATCTCTTCCTGTACATACCATTCTTGAGGAATCATACCCAAGGTGTGTATGAACATGTGTACTCACAACTCTTTCAGGACCTATTCCTTATTCCATTTCTCTATGTAGTTCTCCAGATGTCTTCGGGTATCAGATCCCCCTCTATATTTTGTAACTTCTCATGGTCGATCTCCTTCTTGCATAAACCTCTCCCTCATGGCTTGCTTGATTTTGTCTCAGTTGCGAAGGGTGTTGCTATGTGCTCCCCACCATTATGCTAGGGTGGATTGTAATGTAATGTCCAACAATGGGACCTTGTGTCTTTCCCTTATGGTTCTGTCGAATTCATTCAGAAAGACATCTACCGATTCTATTCCATGGAAAGTGGGATAAGTACTT
Organism: Pinus tabuliformis; assembly: GCA_031772625.1. Taxonomy (NCBI): domain Eukaryota; kingdom Viridiplantae; phylum Streptophyta; class Pinopsida; order Pinales; family Pinaceae; genus Pinus; species Pinus tabuliformis. The sequence goes on along the minus strand of CM062818.1, from coordinate 1,725,134,923 downwards.
ACCTCTGTTCCAATCTAGTTAACGTGACATATCTTAGCACAATGTTTGGTATCAACCTCATATCCTCCTTGTTGCCAAGCCTCCCAGGAAGCTTTTGAGCTTACCTCTGAACTCTGTATGCTCCTCCAACTAACTGATCCCCCTGCTGTGGGATTGATATAGTCCTTCCATTTTCTTGCAGTTAGTTGGTACAATTGATCTAGCATTCCAGACTCATCTCAGTCATCTACAGGTTCTGGCAATCTTGGCCCTTGGTATGGATCTAGTGGCTATATTACATGCATCCCTTCTACCTCAAATATCATCAACTCCTTGTTCAGATCGATGATAGCAGAGTTCTTCTACACCCAGTCAATACCAAGGAGTGATGGGTAGGGGTCCTTGTTTCCCATTATGTCTATTACTTCAAATTATGCATGTGTCTTCACCCCTGCCACATCTACCTCCACGTCCTCCAACCTTCTGATGGGAAGGATGCAGTATTGATTAACCATCCACAGTTGGATTGGTGATTACTTCAATTTTGGTTCCCCTAGTGCCTCCCATGTTTTTCTAGGTAGAATGTTAACATCTGACCCTACGTCTAGCATTGTATCTCTAATATGGAATCCTGCAACTTGAGCGTCAATTCAGAACTCCCTTCTTGTCCTTTTATTGTTCCTCAGAATCTTCTCGTATGTCTTTCAGGAATATTTGTTGATATTCCTCCTTCCCTTCATTCTTCTTCCAATAAAACTGCTTTTAGATTCCTACACAACTCTCCTAGCATCTGCTCACTTTCAACGATTTGTAGGAATAATCTAAACCATTCCTCAATTGGTCGATAATTTGTGGTTATGGTCGTGTCTGACACCTTATCCTTTTGGGAGTCTGTTAATTTTTCAAACAGCTTTACCGCCTCTTGATAGTATTGCTTCTGTTTTCCAAGGTTGTGGGAGCACTTCGGGGACACCACCCGAACAATTGAAGGTTGGTTTGACACCCCTCGATCATCCCTTGTCTTCTTACCTCCCCTAGTGACTATGTTTATATTGGACAGTGGGATGATGTTAGTAGTCCATGGCTCTACATTAATCAAATTAGTTCCCTGTTGCCTGGTTCGTTCTTCCCATCTCACAATTAGCTCGAGGAAATCCTCTATGGTGTGTACATTGAGCTGAAATTGAGAGCACCAAGGCCTTATTGGAAGAGGGAAGTCCCTTGCGATGTGTCCCTCTTGGTTACAGTTGTAGCACTACATGGGTCCCTTGCCCTCTGTGCTTCCACCTCTCATGCCTCCTCCTCATCCCCTGAAATTAATTTCATTAATCCTAAAGGCCGACCAGTCTAATTACTCTGCCAAACCATCCAACGCTTGGAACTGGTCCATGTGGTGAGTCATGGACACACAAAACGTGCAGTAGTTATTGTTTGGTACATTGGAATACTTCTGCAATATTAGACATAGTCGCGGAAAGTGTCCGTAACTTCTACAAACCTCATAGTATTCTGGTGGATTTCAGCCTAGGAAGACTCCTTGAGATCCTATTGTTGCAACCCTTGTTGTCAGTGGAGCCCTCGACGGTCCTACAGGCCCTGTTGAATTACTTGTGCCTCTCAATCTCGGGCATTTAGTCATGACATGAACTTCTACCAGGCAATGAGTGCACCATACATTGGGTCTTGTCGACCGAACTCGTTGTAAGTATTTCAATTTCTCGATCAGACTTGCTATCTGGTTCTAGAATCCCATGATTGATGGGTCCTAGATCCCATTCCCCCCTCGATACTCATTGGGATACCCCACCATCTCTTCTATATGAGTTGTTTTCTCCAGAGCATCTTGGAGAGTTTCAATCTTCTATTGTGCTAACAAAGTCCGAGTAAGGGGTAGGAGTGCATTGATAAACCAATCCCTCTGGTGGTTGGGGTCTATTGTATAACGTAACCTGCCGATCGTATCCTTGAACCTCTACATCAATTCCCATGCCATCTCCCCTTCCCTTTGCTTTATCTCGTATAACTCTGACAACCCTTTTTGATCCATTTAAGGTAGTTTGAACTCTTGCACGAAGCTCTTCTTAATGTCGTCTACAGATGGATTCTAATTCGGATCTACCCATTTGATGAACCACCTTAAGGTTCTCTCCCTCAGGGTGGTCTAGAATTCAATCAACTTCACGTTATCCATTGTTTGGTGAGCTCTCCATATTTCTTCACATAGGTACCAATAATTTTCTACATCCTCATTCCCTCGCCCAGAGAACTCATGATATCTAGTAAAGGATGCTTCCATATTAGCTTGAGTATGTGCTAGAAGCACAAATCCTTGGGTTCTAGGTTATTATGATCCTTGTAGTCCTTGATTACTAGAATTGTTAGTCCCACTACTATTATATGTGCCAAAACCTATCTGATATCTAACATGCACACTGTGTACGCGTATCACCTTAAGCAACTTAGCAAAAAATTTACCAGGGCTGTTATAAAGTACCAAGGGAAGGTCGGGGTGAACACTACCTGAAATTTGAGGGTTTGGGTGCTAGGTTTCATCTGGCATATTGCCATCCACAAACAATAACTTCATCACATTGCACATCTTATCCTCCATTTCTTCCTTGGGATTGCTATGACCACTTCCTTCCAGCACCTCCCCCGCAGCCAGGGAGGGAGTGCTCCTATCGTTTACCGGGCTTCCGTCTGGCCCGTCGACGTCCCTCTCATCCTCTAGGTCCTTTACCATCTTACTCCTCTTCCCCAAACCCTCCGGAACTGCTCCCGCTTGGTGGGGTCATTTTGCTCACATTTTCATGACCTATGCCCTCTTTCCTGCCACGTTTATGCTATCAACACCCTCCTCCATGCTTTGACATCTCTAGCACTTCGTGATTCTTCTATATCCATTCTTTTAGTAGCATCCCAGTTCCCTAAATGGTAGAATTTCCCCCTTAGATCCTTCCCTCGACACTGGGGTTTTGCGCTGACATACTCACTCCTTGGAAAAGTATCAAACCTTCCTCCGCCATCAACATCTTAATCCAAAGGGGTACTTCTTTCAACAGTTTTACTCTCAACACTGATATGAACACCACGTCATCATTCAAAAAGGACTGATAACTTTATGTCGCAAATTTGATTACGTACCCCTCTATAGCAGTATGTACCTAGAAATATACTGCCCTTTTTAGGTCGTTATCCAAGTGGTGGAGCACCGCGAGATCTATGGGTACCCAAATGCAACGGACTGACGTATATCCTTCTGGCCAATTCTTTACTTGTAGTCTCTATAACCAGTTGTACATATCCTCCGAGAATTTACACTAGATGATCTCGTATTGATCACTTGCAACTTCCGACTAAAAAATTTCTTCATTCAACTTAGAGATAGATCAGATTTGAAGGGTGGTCTATTCTGATACAAATTGATCCATGAGGTTGTCCCACTAGTCTTGTATCTCCTTCTTAAAGATCCTCGATACCATATTCCGAACCACTTCTCTTGATTCCAAGTTCCGACAACAGAACCATTTGTTGGCACAAAAATGTCATCAGGGAGGAGACCCTGGGTTCGGGTACAAGGGGCCAACAAGGCTCCATTGTAGTCTAGGACAACACTGACATTTTCACCTTACCCAAAGGGTAAGGAGTCTCACTTGAGGCGTGCCGCTACTGAATATAGGAAAGGTTAGAAGAGGTATCAAGGAAGATCTAAAAAAAAATCATCAATAACTTATTGAGTTCATCTTTCTAGTATATTCATCACAATATGTTATGAAACCAGCTCAAGAAAAGATAGAAAAGATAGATCAACGCCTTAGAATTCAGCCTCTTCGAGGGGGCAACCTCATTTACATTACATAAATGAACAATTATTGGATGATACAAATGACAAAACCTCCTTTCTATATATAGGAGTCTAAGGAGTCACAATATAATCCAGCCGACCTAACAATAATAATATAAAGCCACAAAAATAACAATAGAGGGATTCTATGGGGCACAGAAATAACAATATGGGGGTAATAGGGGCACAACAATATAAATAAGGGGTATAACTACAATAGTAATGGGGTAATCACTAGTATTATAGGGACCCAACATGCCCCTCTCCTTCAAAAAAGTGTTGTCCTCAACGCTTGAGTAGTTCTGGATACTTCTGCATAAAATTCTCATCCTCCCATGTGGAATCTTCAGCGGATAAGTTCTTCCACTTGATAAGATACTCTGAAATTGATCGATTTCGTAGCTGTCGAGTTCTTGTTTCTGTGACTGCTTCCGGTTCCAATATAATTTTTCCTTCCTCGTCAAGTTCTGGCAATATTGTTTGAATTGGGAGCTTGTCGCCTATAACCTTCTTTAAACATGAAACATGGAAAACTGGGTGCAATCGAGAAGCTGCAGGAAGCTCCAATTTGTATGCCATAGTACCAATCTTTTGCAACACCTTGTACGGACCATAATACTTTGGTGATAATTTATTATCCTTCTTAGCTTGCTTTAGGGACATTTGCTTATATGGTTGTAGCCGTAGGAATACCCAATCACCTACATCAAAACTTCTTTCACTGCGATGTTGATCTGCCTGTTGTTTCATTCTATTTTGTGCCAACACGAGGTTATCCTTTAAGAGTTGGAGGACTTGTTGTTGATGTTCGATGTGATGTTCCACTGCCTGAACCTTAGAATTTTCTCTTAAATATGATGTGATGGATGGTGGTTGATACCCATAAAGTGCCATAAATGGGGTCATTTTTGTTGCTGTATGGAAGGAAGTGTTATACCACCATTCAGCCAGAGGCAACCATTTGACCCATTGTGTCTGTTTATCAGATACAAAGCAACGAAGATATCCTTCCAAACATTTGTTTACTATCTCAGTTTGCCCATCAGATTGAGGATGATAAGATGAGCTATGAGCTAACTGAGTACCAAGACAAGAAAATAATTCTGTCCAAAAATTTCCAGTGAAAATGGGATCTCTGTCACTTACAATAATCTTTGGGTTTCCATGTAGCTTTTGAATTGTTTCCATAAATGCAGTAGAAACTGTACTGGCTTTAAATGGATGTGATAATGCACAAAAGTGTGCATACTTGGTAAGTCTGTCAACTACCACCATGATGACACTCTTTCCCTCAGACTTGGGTAAACCTGTGATAAAATCCATTGAAACCTCCTCCCAACGTTGGCTTGGAATGGATAAAGGTTGTAATAGACCCGGTGTCTTAATTGTTTCAACTTTATTTTGTTGGCAAACCAAACATTTCGCCACAAACTTTTGAATATCTGATTTAAGGCCATCCCAAAAAAATTCCTTCTTAACCCTGTGGTAAGTTTTTAAAAATCCTGAGTGCCCTCCTAAGGGAGAAGTGTGCAATTCCATAAGAATCTTTTGTTTTAGCTGGGAATTCTTACAGAGGTATAAGCGATCTTTGTACCATAACGAATCATTTTTCCAGCTAAATGTATCAGAAGTACTGGAATCTTGTTGTAGCTTTCGAATAAGTGCCCACACTTCTTCGTCATTCTTCCATTCCTCCCTTGCTTCGTTTATCCAATCTGGTTGGATAATAGAAATGGCACACAACAATGCTTCCACATCCTCATCCTTTCTTGAGAGTGCATCTGCCACCACATTTTGCTTCCCTTTTTTGTAGATGATTTCAAAGTCATAACCCAACATCTTTGTGACCCACTTTTGTTGCTCTTCAGAGGATAATCTTTGTTCTAAAAAGTATTTAAGGCTATCATGATCCGTTTTTACCTTGAAGTGTCTTCCCATTAGGTAGGGTCGCCATTTCTTAAGTGCATGGAGTATTGCCAACATTTCCTTCTCATAAATAGCTTTGCTTAAAAACTTTCCCTTGATTGGACGACTTTCAAAAGCAATGGGTCTTTCATCTTGCATTAGAACAACACCAATTCCATTTCCTGAAGCATCACATTCCACAATAAAGGTTTTTGTGAAGTCCGGTGTAGCTAAGACCGGTGCTTGGCACATTGCCTCTTTAAGATGTTCAAAGGCCTTTGTTGCTTCCGGAGTCCATGAAAATGAATCTTTCTTCAATAATGTTGTTAGAGGTGCTGCTATTCTCCCATAATTCTTAACAAACTTGCGATAATACCCTGTCAACCCAAGAAATCCTCGCAGATGCTTTATGGATGTGGGGATTTTCCATTCCTTAATGGCTTTAATTTTGCTAGGGTCTACCTTAACTCCTTCATGAGATACAATATGACCCAAATATTCCACCTCCTGGACTCCAAAGAAACATTTGGATCTTTTTGCATATAATTGTTTCTCCTCCAATAGTTGTAGCACCCTGTCAACATGTTCAACATGATCCTTCCAAGACTTGTTGTAGATTAGTATATCATCAAAAAATACTAACACAAATTTTCTAAGGAATGGTTTGAAAATTGAATTCATCAAACCTTGAAATGTTGAAGGTGCATTGGTAAGGCCAAAAGGCATGACCAAAAATTCATAATGACCCTCATGAGTTCTAAATGTCGTTTTCGGAATGTCTTCAATCTTCATTCTGATTTGATGATATCCCGAACGAAGATCCAACTTGGTGAAGTAAATTGATCCATGCAATTCATCCAGTAATTCATCAATGACAGGAATGGGGAACTTATCTTTAATAGTGAGCTTGTTGAGCTCCCTATAATCCGGACACATGCGCCATGATCCATCCTTCTTGTGCACCAATACTACTGGAGCTGAGAAAGAACTTTGACTCGGTTGAATTATACCAGCCTCTAGCATTTCTGCAACCATACGTTCAATTTCACTTTTTTGGACATAGGGATATCTGTACGGCCTGATGTTTGGAGGAACACTTCCTGGAATCAGATGAATAGCATGATCATGATCACGCATAGGTGGGAGACCTTTGGGAGTCTCAAATACCTTGGAATGATTGTCCAAGACTTTTTGGAGATCTGGAGAAATAGATGATTCCAATGTGGAAACATCTAGCGAACATAATTGTGCAATTACACCTCTTTGCTCCTTTTTTAGAAGCTTTGTCATGCCATTAGAGCTGATTATCTTTCCTGGTTTCCCTGCAATACCCCTTAATTCAACTTCCTTTCCTTCCATAGAAAATTTGATGAAAAGTTCTTGAAAATTAAAAGCTATTGTACCCAAGGATTGTAGCCATTGGACTCCTAGTACAACATCAGCACCTCCCATTGGAATGGAAAGCATTGGGCTAGTCAATACATATTCTCCCATGGATAGCTTGATATTATGGCACTTTCCAGAGCAATTTATTGTTCCTCCATTTGCAATCATCACTTGACACTCTGGTGCTGGATATAGGAAGCAATTCAATTCTTTTGCTACCCTACAATGAATAAAATTGTGGGTGCTTCCTGAATCAATCAACACTATTACCTTTTTCTTCTTGATTTGTCCTTCTATCTTGATGGTTTGAGGAGTGGTAATTCCCGCCAATGCATTACAAGATATGGTCGGATTTATTTTTTCTTCATCTAGGCTTTGTTCCTGGAGTATATCCTCTTCTTTTGACCTTTCTTGCTCCTTTTCTTCTTCCTCTTCACAATCTATGTAGAATAATTTCTTCTCAGCACACTTATGACCTTTTGTGTATTTGCTATCACAATTGTAACAAAGCCCTTTTGCTCTTTTTTCTTCCAATTGTTGTGGTGTCAACCTTGTAGGTTGTGGAAGACTAGGGGCAACAACACTTCCGTCTTTATAGTTGTGAGTGGTATGCTTCCTAGTTGCCATAATTTTGCTTTCCATTTTTCTTGCTAACCTGAATGCCTTCTCTAATGAATCAGGTTCCCAAAGGCGAACATCATGTTGGATATTATCCTTTAAAGACCCTATGAACACATCAATCCTATGCTCCTCTGGAATATCTTTTACCCTTATGTTCAATTTTTGGAACTCCTCAATGTGCTCCATTATTGAACCCTTTTGTTTGAGACTTATCAATTGGCTAAAAAAAGTGTTGCTTTTTGTATCCTCATAATGTGCTATCAATTCTTCCGTAAAAATTGCCCAAGTGATAAATTGTTTACGAGAACAAAGCCATTGATACCATACAAACTGATTTGGTTCCAAATATAAAGTTTCCATACGTACCTTTTGTGTGTTTTGCACATTATTGAGATCGAAGAATTGCTCCATCTGTAATATCCATGTGGCGGGATCCTTGCCATCAAACTTCCTCATATCGATTTTTGGAATATGGTGATTCTTCGATCCAACATTAGTGTCTATGGAATCATGATTAACATTTCTTTTGTTCTCATCATGAGTTTCCTTTACTACCTTTTCACCATTAGTAAGTATTTCTTGTAGAAAATTTGTCAATCTATCTTCAAATCTGCCATGCCTCTCTTCAAATTTGTGTTCAAATCTATCTTCAAATTGTCCATCTTAGCTTCCATGCCATTCATCTTAGCTTCCACGCCATTTATCTTATCTTCTGTTAACTTTTGTGAGCGTGACATTTGTTGCACTTGTTCTTGTAATTTTGATATATCATGTAGCATTTCTTCCTCTTCTTCATGAGTCATGCTAGAGCTTTCAGGTTCCTTACTAGGTGTTTGCATTTTCTTTCCTCAGGTCATCAGTTACCGATAATAATGCTCTACTATGCTCTTTGAATTTCTTCAAAATAAATTTTCAAACCAAGCTTAAGCAAAAATTTTAAAAAAACTACACACCTTTTTTCACTTTGTAGGAGCTTGATATTGCCTCGGATGTATCTCTGTACTTTCTAATCATCTAGTTATGAATTTGTGACCTGTAGTAGCTCTCTGTTTCCTCTTTCCCATGCCACCAGTCTGATCCAAATTGGATTCTCCAAGAAAGAGTTATGCACAATCTCCCAAGATGACCTGATTATAGACCTTTTCAGAAGAGCGAACTTGTATGAAGTTCCACGTGTACAATTTTTTATCTTTGATTCTGAAAACAATATACAAGAAACTACAGTCCGTCCTCTTTCTATACCTTCTTATGAAATTTCAATCTGATTCCCAGAGAGAAAGTTATGACGATTTTCCCCAGTTCACCTGTTTTGAATGTAATTCAGGAGTCTGCAAAAAGACAAACTTCCTTAGATCATATCTCCGCAAATATCGCGCCAAAAGCTCTAAAATTCGGACCCAAGGTTCAACACAATTTCTTCTCAAAATGCCACGATGACCTGTTTGGAGCAGCGAAAACCTAGAATCTAAAGCTCTGATACCAAATGTTATGAAACCAGCTCAAGAAAAGATAGAAAAGATAGATCAACGCCTTAGAATTCAGCCTCTTCGAGGGGCAACCTCCTTTACATTACATAAATGAACAATTATTGGATGATACAAATGACAAAACCTCCTTTCTATATATAGGAGTCTAAGGAGTCACAATATAATCGAGCCGACCTAACAATAATAATATAAAGCCACAAAAATAACAATAGAGGGATTCTATGGGGCACAGAAATAACAATATGGGGGTAATAGGGGCACAACAATATAAATAAGGGGTATAACTGCAATAGTAATGGGGTAATCACTAGTATTATAGGGACCCAACACAATATCATCTTACCATTGTCACTATAGCGATCAAGTAAATACCCGTTTATTAAATTTTTAAATAGGCATATAAACTAGAGAGACACACAACCATAATATGACATCCAAACCGCTTCATTCATTAATATTAATATAAAAGAGGTTTCTATAAAAATTACGTAAGGCATGAAACCCATTCATCAAATATATGGAGTGGCCTACTGTCAGGATTCCTCAGACCGAAAGCTAAGACCGACACTGGCCCTTCCGCAACTTCTCAGGCCCTCAGGATCCTGTTCCTTTGATCCTCTAACCTCTTCTAACACCAAACACTTCCCTTTGACATCTTATTATTTTTATCCTTTCTTTTGTCGCTCCCACTACTAGTTCTGCTCGGTTTCCAGTTCCCTCCATTGCTTTCTATCTTCTCTCTTGCTCGCTCAGCTATTCCTATTCTCTTCCGCCGCCTTTCTGCAACTGCCTATTAACTCTACATAACTACCTCCATCCCTTACTGTCATCTCCGCGACTTGACTGTTTCCCCCACCACTTGTTCTCCACTTTAGTTCCCGCAAAAACTTCAAAATTCAAACGAAGGCCCCAACACCTTGTGAATGCACAAGTAGAATCCTAACTATCTTCACCTAAATTCTTCATGTCATTAGGTAACTATCTCAATGCAATTGACTTCTAGAAAATTATACAAAGAAATGACAAGAGGAACTATTCCTTTAATATATTAAGTAGATTTGGGATAGTTTCATTTCATTTGATCATAGTTGGTTTCTTGTTTTGGTACAACATCATCATTGAGAACATTTAAGACTTTAGGATACTTCATTTCTTAGGAGGTTAGATCTCAATAGTTTTTGTACATGCATCACATAACACTTTTGAAGTTTGTATGACACCCTGTTTGATAATTAAAGTGAGCTAGGGAGTTTAGTATTTTAATGTCTTAATTCTATAACTCAATAATTTTTGGCTTCGTTTTTGGGTATATCGGTGTTTCTGTTCAACCTTTCACCCTATCTTTAGATTCCTTGAGTTAGGTGGGTCACTGGGATAGTAGTAGTTGTTCCCCACACTTCAAATGTTATTTCCTCAACCCATTTGTAGGATTAGGTGGACCCAACAACAAATCCCTAGTAGCTATTTATCCTCACCCACCTTGAAATAATTTCCTTCATTACTTCCCCTCTAAGAAATCACTAGATATAATCTTTGAAATTTGAAAAATATCAAAATTGTATAAGCATTGCCAAAATAAAAGTGACATTTTCCTTAGATAATTATTTTGTGTAAAGTTTTGAATTCTATTTTAAGTTCTTAACCTAGAATACATACATTGACATGGGGATAAGCTAGGATGCTTCCCATGAAAAACTACATTTCTGGTGAAATTCTAACATAGAGTAGTGGCCTTTGCACAATCACTATTAGAAAACCCTAATCTAGAGTAAGAAATATTTGAAGACTAATTTAAGCAATATTCTATAAAATACCTAATAGATATACAATAAATTATTGAGTAATTTGTTATAGGTGTCATGGAGAGAATATTGTTTGGTACATGAATCTTTACAATTTTTCCTCATTTCATCATAAAAACTGAATCTATAGAGAGATCAACATCCTTGAAAATGATGGTGGTAGAAATAGAAGATCAACTTTATGTATTTTGATTTCCAATTAAGGAAACATAATAAAAAATGACAATGAAGAAAACAAATCCTTCTATTCTCTATAGAAATCTTATGACTACAGGATAGATGCCTAGAAGTAGAGGCTCTTCCCATCCACTTTAAAGGAAGTAGCATTAAGATCGTTTATGAATCTAGATGGAAACATCACCAACACTTGGGAACAATTGAAATAATATTTCATAAAAGCAAATATACTATTCTAAAGTTCAAGACTCCACAGATGAGATCTTTAAAATGATATAAAGAGAAGATGAATCACTAAAATATTATAAGGAGAGGTCTCAACTCAACTTTAAGAATTTTAGCACCTATATATTGGATCAAATATCTCTTAAATTAATTCTCTGTAGTTGTTTGGGAGAGAAGTGGATCTAAACATTGAACCTCCTTGCAAAGTAATGATATTTTTTAGTGCGCTTATGAGGAGATAAAGCATGTGTTCAAGATCTATTCTAGAGTTTCCAATAAAAATAATAGATACCATAGAAGTAATTGTTACATAATCATTAAGGACATTAATAATAGGTTTGACTAAGTCTACAACTGGAACCTTAATTGAAGACATGAAGAACAACATTCTACATTCCTTAGACATGCAGTTAAATACCATACATAACAAAAGGAAATAGGAAGAGGATGAAAATGATCTAGCCATTTTCTATCCTAAATGTACCAAAAATCATGCTAGGAATGAAAGATCATTAAATAATATAGAAGCTTATGGGATATGCAAGGAAAATCCTTGAAGAAGCCAATTCCCATCCCTACACAGTTTAAAGGTTGTTTTTCAAGGATCCAGGGAGAACACAAAGCACCTACATTTCATTAATGAGAGAAGGTGAGGTCCATTGAAATATTTCCAACAAGGTATGTGGTGTGTAACTCAATAGATATGAAAATATAAGATAGACTAGAAACCTTTAACTTCATAAATAAACCAAATTGTTCACATTATAAACAACAAGACATTGAACACACAAGAAGTGTAGAGAAAATCTTTGAAATAAGGTAACATCATAAATTTTCCTTGAAGAATAAAATAATTCCACAAATAATGTTTGCTACAACTACGAGATACTTCAAAACACATCTCATTACATTGCTTCTACTATTTTATATAATTCTATTTAACCTATTAAAAACTTTCTAATAAAAAACTATCTAGTAGGTGGAACCTTCCCAAAAAAAACCCTTACTATTATTACTTTCACAAATTGTGATCACCTATTTAACATTATCCCTCTTAGATATAGGGAGGATAAAATGGAATAGATACATAAGGGAATAATATAGTCAAATGGCCATACTACTAAAAATAGATAATAACAATAAGGCAATTATATACCATTATAATGAAAAGATTAGTTAAATATATACCATTTTAATTACCATTACAATAAAATGTCATTAAAATGGGTTAAGATTTGATTAAGATTGACTTGAATTAATTAACGCAATGGTTAGGTTTTGGATAAGGTTGAAAAAGAAGACATTCATGCACCACGTTGAAGGCCACAAAGTCATGCTAAGTCACTCTTCGTTTAATGCCACCAATGAGTTAGTGGCATAATATTATTATAAAAGATTTGAAAATGACAACTTTGAAGCTTTTGAATGATTCAAAGAAAATTTAATATAATTTATGTGAAGTCCCATATTATGAAAAGTAAAAAAAATTTCGGTAAAACTCACATTATTAGAGTTTTGTTGATGTGTTTCGAACCATCCAATGTGGTTCATCGCCATGACAATATTTATATTGAAATTTGTTATTTTGCACTTATCAACAATCTAGATAGGAATTGTCATCATAATACCTTAAAGTAGGACATTCATAGTTTTAGCAATGATGGTAATAGCCTCTTGTTAGGAGACTTTAATGCAAAACCACATCTAACCAAGCTTTCTTCTAAATAATGATTAAAATCCTAATCCTCTTTGGCTAGATGGGGAACTTGATTAGCTAGTAGATTCAAAAGAAACTTTGAAGTCCTAATCAAGAACTTTTTTGGTACATAGTTAGTCAAACTATGTAGTTCTCAAGACCTTATAATTTTCAATGACATAATCAGGTGGCCAAACTCCAACCATATGACTTGTATCATGGGCTTGGAAGTAGTGTCCTTGATTATATGATATTTGATATGCCCATTTCCAACCAAATTGTAAACTTTGGCCTCCTATACAATTATGAGCTTGAATTTGATCACAGATCTTTAACCTTAACTCTAAACTTTTCCATGCAAAACAAGCACATGCATCAGAATTTTGAGAGTCAAAGGCATCTACAACAGTAAAATGGACATCTTTTTAAATCAGAGCAACAAATTAACTCTTGCATTTAATTATCAATCCAGGTAGGGTTAATTTTTACAATACTATTGCACAAACTCTATGCTAATGTAAATGATGACTAGTAAAGCTTATTGTAATCAATTAAATTACACATAGAATTAATTGTAACAACAACAATGACAACAATCACATAACCAAGAAGAATTTATGCAATTAAGTATTCTACTCCAAGTAGCTAGTGATCCCTGCTAAGAAGGAGGTCCTTTACTCCTCAGTAGGGGTTAGTGCACCAAAAAGCACACATGATACTCAGAGGAAATGATTGAATCACAAAGTTGAGATTTTTCATTAATAAAAGTATCAAGATTACAAAGCTCTCATATTTCCCCCTTCCAATCCTATTCTTTGATTCTTCGCTCTAGCCCTCTTGGGAAAACAATCTTCTCTGTAATAGATCTTAATTACAATGAGAAGAAAATCATGACAATCGATGTATAGTTATAAAATGTATGTATGTGGTAATGATTTTAAAACTTGTGGCATGCAGATATAGCACTAGTGAGGCTGGTAGGATATGCGAGATGAGCTTTAGCACCTTGCTCTACACATCAGGGTGGCTGACATCACAACAAAGGCCAGAGAGTGATGCATTACTAAAGGATCTCCATTGGAGGATGGACTTGGTACTAACTGGGGTGATATATTGTGGATGGCATGAGATGGAATACCAGTGCATTGATGCATGTATAAGTCTTCCCTCTAAATGATGGGCTATTTTTAGGCGCATGGCTATGGCCAGTTAGGTAGTTAGAGACTTGTGAGTTGGGGAAGTGGCCCCTCTATCTTAGGACCTTCCATAGGATAGTGATTAGGCATAGGGGTAGATTTTCCCCAATTTTTGTATATGTGATGATAACATGTTATGGGCATGTTGTATGTATTTAAAGTAGTGGACTTGAAACATTATAGGATGGATATTTGATACATAATGTGGTTATGCTTTTTTTGTTGTTGTGACAATGTGCTTTGTCATTTTCTTACGTATGTCTTCTTGTATATGCATGTGATAAATGCAAATCTAGAATGTTATTTGCAATGGTATCTACATAGTTATTTTGTGCTCTAGGAACATGGCTAAATCAAATGTATTCAAATTCACATGCTAAAATATTAACTCATAGATATTTTCTAAATAGGACAAGATTATGCACACGATAAACGCCATTCAATTGCATGACAAGCAACAAGGAATTAAGACAAGCATGAAGGTGGAGGATGCGATGATCAAGGGCATCGGTTAAGAAACCTATCATTGTATCATATTCAGCTTGATTGTTGGTGGAAGATCTGATGCACACATTGTTGGAGTGGAATAACGTACCCAATGGGGAGAAAATGGCCCAAGCTTCCGAGGATAGATTCATAGAGAAGCGATTCGCACCGTCGACATAACTGATATATAGTGTGGATGATGGATCCATTTAAAAGGTGCAAGAAGGAAACAAATTAGATGATGGGGGAGGAAACCTACCTAAATGCAATAAAGAAGAACAAAACACATTTCTATGGGAGATGTTATAGCTAGAATTTTTTTAGGTAGAGTGCATTGTGAGGGTTAGGGAGAAACTCACCTTCTAGACCCTATAAAAGGTATGCCTCTTTTCCGAGACATTTTCAAATGATATAGGGACCATGCCATAATGGTTCAAACTTTCCATGTCCCATGACATCATGAGCTTGGTCATAGACAAGAACAAGATCCCCTTCATTGAAGGTGCGAGGATGGACTTTTCGATCATATTGGGATTTGGTGCACTTTTTAGCTGCTTCAATGGTTTGTAAGGAAACTCGAGGGTCTTCATTAACACGCTCTAGCATGATAATTCTATGTTCTAAAGGTTGGGTGTCTGGGAGGAGTTCGACGGAAAGGTGGAGAGAGGGGATTTCACACTCGATTGGTAAAATTGCCTCCTGTCCATACACAAGGTGGAAAGGAGTGAACCCAGTGGCAGTTTTGACAAAAGTTCTATAGGCCCACAACGTAGGGAAGAACATAAGGTGTTAGTTGGTCTTGTATTTATTCACCGTCCGCTGAAGCATGGTTTTGAGGATTTTATTGACCACTTCAACTTGGCCATTGCCTTGGGGGTAATAAGATGATGAATATTGGTGTTCCAATCCTAATAGTTAGGATAACTCATGCTAGATCTCATCTTCAAAGTGTCAGACATGGTCAGAAACCAATTGTTTTGGAACCCCAAATTGAGCGATAATATGGTTAAAAAAGAAAAGGGTTGCAATAACTATGGTGTTATTGAACGTGGGCATGGATTCATCCCATTTTGTGAAAAGGTAAACAACCACAATAAAATACTTATGGTTATTAGCAGATGGGGGTCAACACTCTATGAAATCAATGGCCCATTTGTAGAAAGGATCGGTTGCGATAATAGGATGGAGGGGAGAAAGTGGGGCTTGAGCCTTTGGGGCATATAATTGGTAATTGGGACAAAGTTCGACTGCCTCAATGTAATTGCTAAAGAGAGAAGGCAAAAAGTAACTAGCATGCATGATTTTTTAGGTAGTGGAAATTCCAAAGAGATGACCACCATAAGCACCACCATGATAGGCATTGAGCATTTACCTGTCACAACATCACACAAAGCTCAAGACAATTTTTTGTGGCATGCCTAACAACATCACACAAAGCACATGGTGGGGAAAGCTTTGGTGGTTTAGGAGGAGTAGGATTTTCTTGGGTCACCTTGTCTTTGACTCCATGTTTCAAGGTTTTCCCCCCTTCACCAGATACTTTTGTAATAGGGGGAGCTTTATGTTGAGGTGGTTATCACACTACAGCAATGAAAGGGGTGGTAGGAATGGGTTGAAATGGAGTAAAAGAGATGAAAGGTTTGAGTTGGTTAGAAGGAGTGTTTGCAGGGGAATCAATGTATCAGACTGGGATCCCCAAAGTGCTGTTGAGAAGACTCAATGTTGCCATGACTGGAAGATAAAATATTCCTATTGGTGGACATAACAAAGGCATCTAACCAAATGGAAAATGACCAAGAGGAACTACTCCAAGATGCAAAAGACCTGGAGGAATTGTTCTAGGTTGAAAAGGCCCTGAGGGGATATCAATGGGAGTAGATGGACTTGGAGGAATTGTACCTAAAGGAAAAGTTGAGTCTGGTGCAGGGGGTTGCAGAGGAGATGGTTGTTAGAAATACATACTAGACCACTTGCCAGCATCCCATGATGCTTGGGGCATGCAAAAAATTTGAAGAACTAGATTCTGAAGTGATAGGTGATGGGCCATAATAAGCCCCAAGAAATGGAGAGTCTTTATAGACCCAGGGGAAAACACCGGTAAGCATAGAGGTAGTATTGTTGCGGGCATCTGATGAGATGGAATTCTAAGGATATTTCTACAACTGAGGGTCACAGTAAGTCAACTAATCGATAATAACGATCTTTTCGTTATGTAGAAAGAACATCTTTCGAAATAATGTGAATGCAACAACTCGCATGGCATATGTGGAACTACGACCCAACAAGAGGTTCTAATTGAGGGGAGAATCTATGAATTCAATATCGATCATAATTGTCTTGCCAGTGATGGTGATGAAGCAATTCCGGTGTAAACATAGAGGCTGCTAAGGGTGACCATCCTATGCACAAAGGGTGATAATGGATGGTAAGAGGTTGGGGGAACTAAGTTTCTTCCAGACACTTGTGACCATCACACAGGTGGAGGTTCCTTCATCTATGATACACCACTGAATAGCGGAATTTTTAATGGAGATTGATATCTAAAAAGAAATAGAGGAATGGAGGGGGAACATCCAATTTTTCAACATCAAAGATGATCAAGCTATCATTAGACGGGTCCACAATACCGAGAGCAGAAAACACAACTTTTCTTTGGGATGGGCATGTCTGGAGAACTTCCAATATTAAAATGGAAACATGAGATTACGTCAAGTCACTATACTGTAGGTATGGGTGGCTCTAGAAGAAGCAAAATTTCAACGTAAGGGTCCTTTGGTGATATTAGGGGGGACCTTTACCTTAGGCAGAGGGATCTATAAGGTACCATTTGGTGATGAAAGGGGCTCGGAGGAAAATTTGGGTTGGGAATGAGTCGTTGAATTCTCAGGAGATTTGTCATATTGGTGAAACCAAGTTTGGAGGTTGACATCTTTAGAATTCATTATGAGGATTTGGTAAATACCATTCATAGTTTGTGAAGGTTGAGGTGCAGGAGGATTATGGGTGGGTTGGTTGGCCACATATCCTTGGTGAGGGAAAGGATTGGTAAGAATTTCGAGTTGCGAAGAAGGAGGAGGGGTAGCTATGGGCTGAGGTCCTCTAGAGGCAATTGCTTGGGCTTCCCATGCTTGACACATTTGAAGAAAAGGGGGCATTCATGAGTATGATGGCCCAAAACGCTACAACAAGCACAAAACAATGTAAACTATGAAATGGGAACTATAAACTGAAAATGATAAATCTAGCCAAAAAACCCCAAAAAAACATGAAAAACAACCCGAAAATGAAAAATGTTGATGCTGGAATTTTTTATTTTTATTTTTGGTGAATTTTTAACATTTTTTAAAAATGGAAATAAAAGCCAATAAAAACCATTTTTTTGTGCCAAAAACACCCTGAAAACAAAAATGTTGATGCTGTAATGTCTTTTTCTTTCGAGGTAAGTTTTCAACATTTTTTAGTAATGGTGTTAAGGGTAAAATATCATGACTTCAAAAAACCTTAAAATTCCAATGATTTTCAGACTTGACATTAAAGATAAAATATCATGTCTCTAAAAAGCCTTAAAATTCCAACAATTTTCAACAATGGTGTTAAAACTATAAAATATCATGACTCAGAAAACCCTTAAAATTTTGAAATTTTTTCAACCATGGAATTAAAACCAAAGATCATGACTACATAAAACCTTAAGTTTTCAACATATTTCAACCATGACATTATGAAAATTTTCTATGACTATTTTTTTTTAAATGAATACCTAAATGAAAGAGTCATTATACCAAGAGTAATTTTTTTTTCAAATGTTAAAAGTATAACAACTTTAAAATCTTAGCCTAAGACAACTTGACACATTGCAACAAAAATTTAAAATCAACCATGAAATTGACACACAGTGTAGGTGAATTAACCCACTGTAATGAAAGCTTAAAGACCAACTATGAAATTGACACATTGTTGAGTCAGACTCGATCCATTATAGCAAAAACTTTAAATTCAACTATCAAATTAACACATAATGGGATAGGGTTGCTAGTCAAGGATTGACATGGATCTTGCAGAAAAAATAAAATAAAACAAAATAATAAATAAATAAAAATGAAAAATAAAAAAGAAAATAAAAATTAAAACACTGAAAAAAATAAAAATTAAAAAAACACAAAAAATTTAGAAATAATAAGTAAATAAAAATATATATTAAAACATATAAGAAACCATGACTTAAAAAGAAAGAAAACAAAAATTAAAATATTGAGAAAAATAAAAACTATAATAATAATAATAATAATAATAATAATAATAATAAGTGAATAAAAATATATATTAAAATATAAAAAAATTAAAAACATGGCAAAAAAAATAAATATAAAAATTGACAAATAATATATATATATAGATATATATATATATATATTTCCAAAAGATACATAATTTAAGGAAAAAAACAACAAAAATGATATTAGGTAATTTTGAAAAAAAAAATCTTAAAAGTAATTAAAAATTAAAAATATATATTAAAAAAAAAACAAATTGAAAACCATTGAAAAATCAATTAATTAAAAAAAATAAAAACCAAAAACAAAAAATAAAATAAAAACTCTCGCGACCCAATGGGTTAGGGGTTGGAGGGCCGATTCTCAGAGGAGGTGGTTGCACACAACGCTCTCCCCCCATCCCTGCGGCCCAATGGGCCCAGGGGAGTGTAGGCTTATTTTGACACCTCCCTGTAGCCCAACAAACCTTGGGGGTGTAGGCTGCATGCAACACCCTCTTCCCCACCCTCGTGGCCCAACAGGCCGAGGGGGGTGGACGCTGATTCTCAGAATCAACCTCCACCCCCCTAAGTCTGTTGGGTCATGGATTTTGGGGGGCGTGGGGGTGAGCACTAATTGAAATCCCCTCCCCCCCAACCGCCCCGATTCAACGAGCCTAGCGAGGTAGACGGGGGGAGGGGGTGCACGTAGTGCCCTTCCTCCCCACCCCCACGGCCCAACGGGCCCAGGGGGTGGAGGCTAATTCTCGAAACTCAACAAGCCTAGGGGGTTGGAGATCGATTCCCAGAATCGACCTTCACCCTCTGACCACCCACGTAGCCCAACGAGCCTACACGGTGGAAGGCCTATTAGGCCAGACGAATTTTATTCTTTTTTATGCTTTTAAATGTTTATTTTTTATTTGTTTTTAATAGTTTTTAATGTGTTTTTTTAACTTTTATTTCAATGTTTTAATTTAAGTTTTTTTTTATATTTTTATTATTTTTTAGTGTTTTTTATTTTTTATTTTAATTTAAATTATCTAATATATTTTTTTTGGTATTTGTTTTTTTGGTTAATTTTATTTATTTATTTTTCTTAAATTATGTTTTTTTTGAAATATTTTCTTGTTTTTTTTTTTAATATATTTTTTAAAATTCTATGATTTATAAATTAATTTTGTTTTTTGTTTTTTACATTTCTAGGTTCCATTTTATCTTTTTTTGCCTTTTTTTAATATTATTTTATTTATTTTTTGCCATGTTTCTTAATTTTGTTATGTTCTAGTATATATTTATATTTACTTATTATTATTTTTTCAAATTTTTTTGTGTTTTTTGTTTTTTGTTTTGTTTGTCTCATTGTTTTAATGTTTTTAATTTTTTTGTCCGAAATTAGACAACTTGAAAAATGGTTAAATAATCAACATTTAAAAAAATATATATACTTAGGACATAAGAAAATTTAAAGTGTCAAAAATATGTCTTAAAAAAATGTTGATGCTTTTCAAAATCGACATGAAAATGACCAAAATTATCCACTTAATACATTAAAAAATTTGAAGTGTAAAAAATAAGCCCTCTAAAAAACAGGGTTGATGCCTCATAACACTTTTCAAAATCAACATGAAAATCATTAACATTTAAAAATAATTTTTCATACTTGATACATATGAAAATTTAAAGTGTCAAAAACATGCTAAAAAAAAATAGTGTATTATGAATCAATGCTTTTCAAAATTGAATGATTTTTTACTACCTCAAAAAAACAGTTACTCGGTACGGTTCCCGTTTCAAATTTTACATTGTTACAAGCTTTTTTAGTTCTAAGAGCCTTGTTCTACTTGGATTGTCCACCCTATTGTTGGGTTGTGAGATTGGATTGGTCACCCTTATGGGAATTAAGTTGTTTACCTTGGTTTCCTTCGTTACCTTATGGTTACTCGTTCTGGTTACCTTACCCTTTTGTTCCATGTCTTGGGGTTATGGGGATTGGTAGTAATCTGTTGAGCGTACACTTGACTCTGTAGAGGTGGTCGTTGTTGTGGCAGAGGAGGTGGAGGCATGGAAGGTTGAGGCGTCGGTGTCACTAGGGATGGAGCGCTAAGCGGTGCATAAGGACAATTAGGAGCCGCAACAAAATTTTGGGAACCACGTTGAGAAACAACTGGCCCTAACATCGGTTGATGTGAATAGGTAAATGCATATGGTGTGCTTTGACCTTGGTAAGAGTTGACACACAAAGTATGAAGTGGGGGATAATTGTAAGTGGTAATAGTCCATCCCTGAGGTTGACCATAGCTCATAGAAGTTTGAGGATATGGTGATGGATAAGGGTGGGAAATGGATCCAACGATACTGCAGATATCATGCCCATCTACAATCTACGAATTTATGTCTAAAATTGTTGCAAGAAAATAAATAACCATGAAAAGGCTTTTGAGAATTGAAGATACCTTTCCTTTGAGGGCTTTTTCCTTAAGGATGAAATGACCTATGTTGGTTCTTCATGTGCCTTCCATGGAAATTTTCATTACTGACTCCTATCCTTTCTATCTGCTGCTTGGATTTCTTCTGTTTCTCTCCTCACTTCTCCTTCTTATCCTTTTTTTGTTTCCTTTTCTTATATTGTTGTTGTTGTTATCCAACGACCTCTTTTCCTTTGTTGTTTTTGGAACCTCAAACTCCCTTTACCTGGGAATTTGACCCTTTAGCCTTTACCTTATTGGATCTAGTTTCTTCTTTGAAACCCAAACCAACCTTGATGAGTAGGGATCCTACTTAACAAGCATCTCATCCAAGGCCTTTGAGCTCCCCTCAAGCTCTGAATTTGAGACAACTCTTTATCAAAATTTTCTAAGTCATGTCTCTGTTAGAGTTAGTGTTTGCATACTGCCATCAGTGATCAAAATTTCTCTTTTCATATTCATTTTAGGTGTCCCACACAATTTTTTTTTATCATTCCACTAGGTCATGCAAAAAAATCAGTCACCAATGGTATTCTTAAGTCCAAAAATATTACTCTTCCCTAAATATGACTACTTGCTAGCATAGTTTCATATCTTTTTTACTGTACATCATCCATAAAGTTATTTTTATCATGCCATTTGTATCAGTCATGAGGTCATTATGTCATCTTGAATTTCAATCCTTCAAGGTTTCATGAGGTCTTTTAGGTTTTTCAAGGTTTCATTAGGTCATTAGGGTTTCCAAGGTTCCATTCCATTGCATAATACCAGCAAGTAAAGGGTGATCAAATAACATCCCTTCACCATGTGAAGATGATTTGTAAAGAGAAATGCTTATTTCATTATGTAATTTTATGTCTTTCAAATGTAATAATTTCACCATCCCAAGCTGTTAACTCAGTGTTCCAAAGATGCCAGACCATCAAAAGGTCAATTTGTCAAAGGAAATAGTCAAGTGAAAGGGTAAAGTTTCAAAGGGTTAAGTGCATGCCAAAGGGAGTTGTCTTTTCCCAAGGGTGTCCAAATCATCATTTTCCACAAGCACTAAACCCTAATTTCCTCACCCATTGAGCTAGGGTTTGCTATGGAATCAGACATATATGGGGAGAGGAGGCATAAGGGATATCAGCACATATGAGGCCATTTCATATCATTAGTATCATGTCTCCACCATTTTTCAAGAAGTCATTCCAAGGGACAAATCATTTGCCACACATAGGGCCGGGTTTTCTTCAAACTATGTTTTAGACCAAATAGAGATGAATTTGGAAAACGTGAGAGAGTTTTTTTTCCATAAGAGTCCAAGGATAAAAAACCCTTCACTTTTTACATAGGTGTCATGGTTTTAGAGAAATGTCAAAAATACAGTTGCTACAAGAGAGTTGTTGCACTTCTGGAGTGACTTTGGTAAAATCACTTTTTCTTCTATTTGGAGTATCCAAATGACTTTTGCGATGAGTCAAATGATAACTAGAAAAAAATATCTTTCCAATGAGCTATCATGCACTCAATTTGGATTGAGGAAGACCTCCAAAAGTTTCCTGCAAGAGAACACTTCATTTTGCACCCTCATTCTGCACTTTTTGATCAGTCTTGGTAGAATTGACTTTTTAGGGGCTATAATTGACCATTTTCAGTGCTTGACAGGTCCATTGTGTAACCATGAGGGAGACCTTTCCAACACGCTATCATGGGCTCAATTTGGACTCTAGGAATGTAGTAAAAATAAATATGTAATTTGGAGGATGCGTTTAACCAGGTCGATGTGCGTTTGAATGGGTCGCTGCACATTTGTGAGGGATTCAAGTGCAATTTACAACAGTGCTGCGCTCATGTAGAGGCCACTGCACGTTTGACTAGGTCATTGTGGCTTTGCCTGGGTCACTGCGCGTTAGCCTGGAAGGAGCAAAAATAATCCAGAACGTCCTCCATCGACACCAAGTTTCGAAATTGGTCATCGCACACTTCAATAAATGAGGTAGGTGGCAAAATATATTCACACCTTCCCTCCATTGTTGATCTACATGGGTTTCAAAGGTGTTTTCTGTCATTTCTAAAATCAAACCCTAGTGACAGATTTTCAAAGTCCCACCTGTTTAGGATGCCCAAGAGGCACATTCATCCTCTCTTCCATCCACCTCCATTCCTCCACCTCAGTCTATACATAATTCATCTTCATCTCATGAGTCAGCCACACCATCACCTCCATCATCACCATTTCATTAGCCTATTCATTCACCTGGCAGAGATAAAGGAAATGAGCATGAGAATATTGAGCATGGTGAGAGAAGCAAGCCCAAAAGGGTTGTTTTAGGTACCTTGGCACATACCTATCAGAGAGGGCATAGGCAAGTGTTTGCCCCACTGATTGTGGGAGGGGCCTTGCCTTCTTCATTGACAAAACAGGTACAGAAGGGTAAGGAAAAAGTTGTAGAGGCAAAGGTCCAGCAGCAGGAGGAAGACCTCCGTGAGATAGAGCATGATTTTCAGTTAGTTGAGTTAGATGAACATGATGACAGTAAAAGCACAACTATTGTCATCAAGGAGAAGAATGCACTCATAGGAGAGCTCGAGGTCAACTTGCAAAGGGCCAAATGGATCATTTCCTACTATGAGTGGGAAAATAGGCAGTTTGAGGTAAAAAATGAGCTCATGGAGATTTGGCTCAGAAAGGCAAAGAGAGAGGCTAAAAAGGAAAAGGCCTTACTTGATGAGGCATATGGGCAGTATGGTGAGCCACTTGATGAACAGATGCCAAGAAGAAGGCCAAGGACTAGAGGCCTAAAAAGAGCCTTGGAGCAGGAAAGGAAAAGGGAGGAAGAAATGGCCAATTAGCTTACCTTGAATGAGCAATTTTCCAGGATGGTAAATGAAAACCGAGAATATTGGCTTGCGAAGGTAAATGATCATCTAGAGAACATCCTAGGAAATGCTAAGAAGTAAAATGCTATTCAAAGTAGGATGGTGAAGCACTATGCTATGAGAGACAAAATTGCTAGAGCCAAGCTCAAAAGAGCTCATGCAAAAATCAAGGCTTTGACCAAGCAAGAGGAGAAAAAGAGATTGGATATCCTTCTCGAGGCATCACTCCATGCCTCAAACATATAGCCCTCTGTTAGCCCACCAATTTTGGCCATTTTTGAACAATTTTAGCAAGATGTGTTTTGCTATGTTTTTTGAAGAAATTCTAGCACAGTCAGCATAGTCAAACACACAACACCTAGGACGCTGCGCTTTTGTTTGGGGCATCCAATGAGCAAATTGCCAACATTTTTGGATTCAGAATGATGAGGACATGCACCCTGTACTTTTTCTAAGAATTTGGATCAAAACTAGTCAGCTAAAAGGGTAAAAAACTACCAACAAATTACCTTTCTGCCTCTTTTCTAGCCTGGTCGCTGCACGTTTGAGCAGTCTTGGGAGATTGCAATTTTGGAGGGGTAAATGAAGCCCATTTTGGAAACAAAGGGTTGTTGTGGAAGCTATATGGGATAAGATTTCCAATGAACTATCCTGGGCTAGATTTGGACATCGAGAAGGCAGTCAAAAGTCAGCTTGAAGAGGACGTTACGCATTTGACAAGGGTCGCTGTGCGTTTGACCAAGGTCATTGCGCATTTGACAATTTTCCACTATTTTCACTATTTCATTCTAGGTCGACTTTTATCTATGGGAAATTCAAGTTTTACCTATGTAATTGATCTAGATGATGTAGTTATCATGTTTTTACTCTTACCTAGGGTAGATACATTAGTTAGATGGCCTATGTGGCATGTAATGAATCAATTTGCTAGAGTCAGGGATGAGTCACTTTGACCACCCTACACTCTAGCTATTAGTTCAACCTTTCTTACAACTGCTCCTCCACTCATGGATTGGACCCTTTATGCATAGGATGAGTTGGTTGTTGGCCTATATTATGTATTTTCTTAGTCATTTTATAGGTTGGACTCAGCTGGATGCTTATGCTTCCAGTCGACATCATTTTGTATCAGTGTTAGCAGGAGATTATTGAAAAATTGTAGCTATTTCTTTGGGATCCATGTGGTATGATGTTAAGTTCAGTTTTCTCTATTGTGATCATATGTTAAAAAAAAATTGTACTTCACCAATCATTTCATTTCTTTTAAGTGGATGTTTTCAAATTAATAGGCATAACCCATAATATTTATGCTCTGTTTTGGGAAAATATTCACAGTTTATGTTTTCTTCAGTTTAGGAAGGATCCATGTTGCTCACATGCTATTTCTAGCTTCTCACCTATCTTGAATCACCTCACTCATCAAAACCCTAAAGTGCTGAATCTTGTGCCTACCTTGCCCCATCAAACACCCTGCAATTTTGACCTAATTTCCTTGCCCTAATTGTTTGTCTCCTCCTGATCCAGCAAAACCTTTCAAAATCAAATCAAACCCTATGCTACTATACCTAGCCTAATATCATTTTCTTGATCCAATAATCTTGGCTGAGATCCTTATGGAGAGATCCCTCTCCTGGCCTAGTAGGGCTAGCTACTTGGCTAAGCGTGGTTTGTGGTTACCCTGGCATTGCCTTCCTTCAGCCCGAGGTTCAATCCAGGTGATAACAGTCTCAATGAGAATACTTCAGATTGTAGTCTCTCATGGTGAGCTTCTCTTTCATCTAGATGAATGGTTAGCCTTTCATTTAATCTGCTAGCCACTTCTCATTGAGCATTTAGATCAACTATTGTTTTTCTCAACTTCTCATCCTCAAGCTCATACTCGTGCAGCTGCTCCTTTCGCTTGAGATTTGATTTTGATAACTCCTTGGTCTCTTTTAGAGCAGAGGTCAACTTCTTTCTCAAATAGATCCTTTCATCTATATACTTTTCTTCACTATTAGAGTTGCTAGAAGAGTCACCACAGAGATCTAAAGCCATCGCTGTGTCGATGGAGTCTTCCACAGGTCTAAGGGTTATCCCTTCTTCATCACTACCTAGGATACTCTCATTTTATCCTATGGATGAGAAAACCTAGTATTTCTCTTCTTCCTCTGAGGTACCCTCATTAGCTATTGCTACAAATGTAGGTCTTCCTTCACAACAACTAGATGTATGACAATCTTTGTCTTTAGAAAATGAATATGTACATCTAATGTGTAAGTGACCTTTCTCTTTACAATTATCACATAACAATAACTTACATTCATTGAAGCATAGTGTCTCTTTAGAGTATTGATCATCCTCTTGAGAATGGTGAGAAACAACTTCCTTACTGGAAGAAGGATCTTCAATATTTTTAGCATCTTTCCATTGAGATTCCTTTGTCTTCTTCTTCCTTCTCTTCTTATCATTATCAACATCCTTCATAGATTCAGGTTCACTTCTTGAGCAACAAGGTTCTTTGACCTCCTCTTCAGTTATGTACCTTTCTCCTCCATATAGACATTACAAACTATCCAAAATTTCCTTTACTCACTCATAGTGCCTCACTTTATCAGCATGTGGCTTAGACAACCCTTTCATGATGATTTCCTTGGCTTTAGTATTGAATTCATTCCTCTCTCCATATATCATAGAAAACCAAACATCTTCATTGACTATCATAAAGTAGGCTTCCATTCTGATCTTCCAGATATCATAGTTGTTATAACACCATTTACCACCCTTGGTATTTGTGATGCTTGGTTTATGGCCTAGGGAAACCCTTCCTTCCAGACTTGGTCCAAATATTTTAAAAACAATGTTTTATTCCCTGTACGCTACTTTGCCCTGAGATAAAAGCATGTACATGCAGGTTAGTAAATACCCAACCCGCGTATATGTGTTAAAACACTTTAGAAGATTAAATTTCCTTAATTATGGGTGAAGTTCACGATTTTTACTTGTTGATTACCTCTTATTGCCCGTGGCCCAATTGTTTCCCAACTAAAAAACTAATTGGGAGGAGTATAAATAGACTTAGATGGGAAGGCCTTAGGGAGGAGAAGAGATAGAGTTATTATACTGAGATTATCCTTGACTGAGTCTAAAGTATCCCTATGCTTCAAGCACTTCCCCAAGTTTCAGGGAACCCTTGTTTCTTTGATTGTTGATATTCACCCTCTTGCTTGAGATATCATGGTATTGGTTATGGAAGGAGGTTGTTGAAGACTGGGACTAGACAGATCTAGAGGACGGTTCCACTTAGAGCCGGAAGAAGAAGGCTCAGGTGAATTTTCTCCGTGTTAGTTATAGCTTTTTACAATAAAAAGAAGAGTTGTCTTGTTTCCGAGATTAACTGTGTTTATGCATCAGATACTATTGTAACTCATATGTGAATGTTATTTTGATGTATAACTAATCATTGGCTTATATGATATAAAGTTAGTTTCATTAAAATTCTTTATCTATATATTGCTATGTATGTTTGAATTGAATAATTTTCAGGTTTGGAAAACATTAGGAGTTGTAGAGGGTCTGAACCCTGCTGAACCTACCCAAATGAAGGACATCCGGATATGGTCACTCTCACATAGTTTGTTTATTTAAGAATTTTGCCTGAGTTGTATGAGTGTTTCTTACTATAGTTTTCTCTTGCTCTGTTGGGGTTCTAACCCAAAGCCCTAGGGTACTTATTCCCATAACAAAATTGGTGACTCCACTGGGGATAACAATCTTGTTATTCCTAGTTTGGGTTGTTCAGTGTCAATCAAGGCCTAATTCTTGGTTTGCTTGCTGTGACAATATTATTTGATCCAGTAGAATCTCAGACCTTAAGTCTGATCTCTTTGATTTGGTTTTGTTTTTTATTTTTCTTGCAAAGATTTGTATACACACTTTAGTCTGTTTACAGTAGCATACACACGCTAGTTTCTATGAAGTGAACACACGTATATGCAAGTTTCCTTTATGAGAAGCGCGTGTACACGCCTATGTGCTTGAACACAGTTGCGTATACCATTTTTTTGCATTGTTATTTGAAATCTCTCTGCCCAGAAATATTTGTTTCTTGGTTTGTTTAGTCTCTGAGTTGTCAATTTCTGTCTATAGAATTTTATTATTCTGCGAGCTTACTGTTTTGAAGTCTCTTCCACTTTGAGAAGATTTGGCCTAGGTTTTCTTTTGAGTGAGTTTTATGATTTGTGTTTTGGCACACATGACTTCGTACAAAGGTTCTTGATTGTTTTGGTCCTCTAGAACAACAAATTTTTTTCAATATTAGTGTCAAGCTCGGCTATTGGTCTACTTGCTTTTCTTTCCATCATTTTGTGGCCTTATACCTTTTCTTGCTTTTTGAAAGTCCCTTTTTTGAAGAATTTGAAAGTATTTCTTTCCTGACTTCTTGGTCACTTTGTCAATCTCTTTGCTGTTGTTTGGGTCGTTTAGTACAAGTTGAAGCCTTTTTGTTCAAGTTTTCATTCGTTGTCGAATTTGTAACTTGCAAAGACTCCTTGTGCTCTTATTTCGGTCTTTGAGTCTTGGTGGCATTTAGAGTGCTTTCAAAAAGTTGTTATGATTGTTTCTTGAAAAAGAAAAGATCTTAAAAATCATTGTTTTTTTTTTCTTTTTCCAAGTTTGATTTTGGTTTCTTTTGATTTTTTGAAAGTCAATTGTAATCTTTTGGGATTTTTCCTTCTTGTTTGGGTAGGATTTTGTATTCAAAATTTGTATTCTTTTCATACACTTAAGTTGGCTTATTAATAGTTATAAACAATTGCTTTCATTCTTTTTTTTGAATAATTTAGGGTAGTTTTGCATTATTAAAGCATCAATAGTTTTTTTAGTTTTTGTATGTCTGAAGTGTGTTTTAAGAAAATAAAAGAATTTTTTTTTTGGTTTATAGAAGTTTCGTAGAATCCATGTAGAGATCTCTTTTCATCGAAGAAGAAACGATTGCATTCATATAGTTAATTTTTTATTGATTTCTTTTGTGTCATACAAACACCATTGGTTTCATTTCCATTTATACTCTTGACTTAAAAGAACAACCATTAAAAATCAAGAGCTTAATAAAATAAACTAGAACTCTTGTATTGTCATCAGAATACACCAACAAGTTTAGGTTTATCAGGGCCTTGGATTAGGCGAGAGGAGGGTTAACTCTCAAGGCCACTCTAAATTGTAAAACATAGAAGTTTGATTAAAGAGCGAAATCCAATAGCATTAGGGAGACCAGGAAAGTTCCGTGACTGGGAGTAAAGCACGAGGGTTAGTGAAAATAAGGACGAGAGATACCCCCTCTCTTACTTGTTGGATCCTACCTCACGACTTTTCCACCCAACTTCTGATACGAGTTGGTGACCATAGTTGCCTATCCTAGGATCCACACAGGTGGCTGCAAAGGGGAATCCCATGGCACCTAAGGTTGACGTTGTATCACGTTCAGCAGTACTTTTGGAGGGCACCCTTACAAAGCTTGGGGGCTTGCACCGGCAAAGGCTGTTGTCTGGAGGTCAGTGTAACTACCTCTGATACCTTCGCTAGTAGGCCTAGGGCATAATTACCCCAGTCTATTTTTGGAAGGCCCTTATTATTAACTTTCTTGTATTTTGGTGTCCGATCCTAATCACCCGGAGTGGAAATACTTGGAAGTTGTTTGATTGCTGATATCTTTAGGGACATTTTAGTGAGTGTTATGTGCTCCTAGTTAGCCTAGATTTTTAGTTTTCTTGAGTCTTTAAGTATTTTTTTAAAAAATAATTCAAAGTGGTTGACCGACCATCTCGACGGTCTCAGAGACTTCATGGGCTTTCACCTACGATTCCAGATCCTTCTCCTAGAAGGCATAGGAGCAATTTTTCCAGTTGTTTCCAACCAGTGGCAATAGGCGCATCAAAGATTGATCCTCCGCTTGGGGGCATTAGTTCACAAGATAGAACTGGTACTAGTATAGAGTTAGAGAGGAACACATTAGTTCTTTCTTGAGTACTATTCCAGTCAGAAGATAGTATTGAAGTAGAAGAGTTTTTAGAGTTGGTTGCGGCTTCGAATTCTCCTTGCCCTCTGGATCATCCAAATGTTTTGTTATACGTTGGAACTCCGACTCATAGGCCTTCAAGCCCAGGTCCACATACATTTATCCCTTCGATGACCATTGCTGGAAGCATGGCATCCACAACGAGTGTTGTGAGCATGCAGACTCCCATATCTGTACAATGGGGAGGAACTATTTCCATCCATTCTAACACTTCCAACACATCTATATTTGGGTCTACTTCCATTCCGTCGACAAGTGGAATTTCTCAAGCCAATGCATCCAGTTTTGGATTTTTTCCTTTTGGAATGCCCTCTCAAGGTATTCCTTTGTTTCCTTTGAATATACCATCAACCGCCTCTACATCCATGATGAGTGGATCAGCTTCTTTTCAGGGTTTCCCATTTGGACGTGGTCATATACCACATTCCAAATGGACAGTAGGGTCAATGCCTTTTCCTTTTACAAGTCAAGGTAGTAACCTCTTTCAGAGTTGGACAAACCTTGTGGTTAGTGGGATAGGAGCTGGGAATCATTTTTTCGGCCAACAAGGGAATGCATTGTATTCTTCGGTTAATTCATTTCAAAGTTTATCACCCTTTTTTAATGCATGGAACCCTTATCAGGGGCTGTCAGCTCCTTTCAATACTTCATTAGGAGGTAACTTCACCGGTTATGGAGGATTTCCAACAGTAGTTGGTCAAACTTTGAATTTTGTTGGACGACAAGGATCACCCTTTGGTTCAGTAGGCTCTACGAGTTACTTCAGGTAACCTGGTGCCTTTCAAAATCCAGGTCATTCTTTTCATACCTTCAGGAACCCTACCCATTTCGGATGGAATTCTGAATCTCCTCCACGACTTCCTTTTCTGGCCATGCTTGATTTTAAAAACTTAACTGAATTGATGAATGATCCAATTAGGTACAATCTGGCTTGGCCTCCGGTCCCAACTAAACTTCCATCGGATATTCCAAAGTTCGAAGGTAAGAGTGGTGAAGACCCAGGAAACCAAGTGACCACATTTCACTTATGGTGCTCATCCAACTCCATGATAGATGATTCGATCAGGTTGAGGTTATTTCAGTGCACCCTAACCAGGAATGTGACCAAATGGTATATAGAGTTTCTAGGGGGCACCTATACTTATTTCGTTGATTTGGCTAATATTTTCTTGAACCATCTTCAGTTTCCGGTCCGCTATGAAAACTGAACTGAGCTTCTGACCAATTTTCATCAAGACATGACAACTCACATTTCGGATCATATCCAGGAATGGAGATGGATAAAAAGGCTTATCAAAGTTGAAATTTCACCAGTGTTTCATCTCTAATGGTTTCTCAAATAATTACAAATTGAGATCTCAAAGGATGTTTCTCTTTCCGGTGTTTATTCAAAAGAGCGGGCTATTTTTTGAGCCCAACAATTAGCACTGATATATTCTTAGTTTGGGACTTTTCAGAAAATCCTACCTAATGCTCCTAGATCCAAGGTTGATTTAGCCAAACCGAAGCCAAGCCCTCACACTAATGGTATAGTTGGATCAATTGACGCAAATATGGTGAACCTTTTGAACCAATTGCAACAGTTGTCTCTACAAATTGCTTCTTCTAACCAGGCAGCACTGTCTACACCTTTGCCTTCCCAACCTACCTCCATAAATGCCATCCAGACCTCTAACCCCAAAGGAAATCAATAATCCGGTGGGAAGAATAAGGGAGGAGGTAAGAAGAAGAACCAGGAAGGTAAGAGTAATGCGAACAAGCTTGGCAACGGTGCCGGTGAGGGTAGAAAAGAGTCCAATAAAAAGGTT
This sequence comes from Pinus tabuliformis, assembly GCA_031772625.1. Lineage (NCBI taxonomy): Eukaryota > Viridiplantae > Streptophyta > Pinopsida > Pinales > Pinaceae > Pinus > Pinus tabuliformis. The sequence continues at coordinate 1,725,102,674 of CM062818.1, read as the reverse complement.
AAATTTCCATGCAAGTTATGTAATGGAGATCATTTTACTCACCTCTACCCTAAGATTCAAGATGCTCAACGCTTGTTAGAGCAGCAAGGGTCCTCTAGCTCCCAAGCTGTCCTAACTAACCCTTGTCCACAAGGGTAGCAATTATTTGCTGGCGCGAACTCGAACGATGGTACCTCTGCAAGGGGCAACCAAGAAGGGGAAAATTCCTCAAATGTTTATAAGATGAACTTTCATGTCGACGTTGCCACACAAGCATGTGATTACGGTGAAACAGAAATATCTAAGGCTAAATCTGTTCCTGAAACCACAGACCCACTTCATATTGAGCGACCCTCTGTTGAGTCTATACCTCGGATATCGAAAGGTTCCGCAAAGTGCTCGACTATTAACCCTAATGCTAGGGAAGCTGAGAACTACTCGATTGTAGAAGATCTGGCTCAAATTCCTTATGCTATGTCTGCATGGAGGTACTCCAGTCATGTCCTTCTCAGAGAAGTGCTTTGCTTTCTACGATCGGGGCAGTGGATCCAAATAATTCTTTAGTGCTCACTTTTGATATGCTGAATGTTAAAAAGGGACTTCCTCACCATATGGCTTTCCAAATAAAGTCCACTTATGGAAAAACCAATATTTTTTAGAAAGTTATAGATGAGGGAGCTTCCACATGCGTAATGTCTATGTCATGTTGGAAGGCCATTGGATCACATTCAGTTGTTCCTTCATCGTCTCTCTTAACAACATTTGATGGACATTCTCATAGGCCACACGGAATTATCCCGACCTTTCCTATATGTGTTGGAGGAAAGGTCATTAATATTGAGGTAGAAATCGTTGATGCCAACCTGGATTACAACCTCCTCTTAGGAAGGAATTGGATTTACGAGATGGATGCCCTAGTTTCATCTTTATTCCACATCCTCTGTTTTCCTCATGAGGGGAGAATTGCTAAAATTGATCAGTTAGATTATTCTCCACGTGACTCTCGTGCAACTTTAGATTCTACCATTCTATTGGTGGATAATCCCTGTCAACCTATAAAGAATTTAGGAGTTGGGATGTACTCCTCCTTGAAGGGTATATTTGACCTTCCCCCTCCTACAACTAGAATCGATGCAATTTAATCCTCCAAGGGGCCTTCATGGAAAGAGTTCTTTCGAGCTCATTATTTTCAGACCCTTGGACCTTACGTTCATCTATGACCACATTAGATGGAGGGCAGGTTGGTGGAATGCCATTTCCCATGTCTGCAATAGAACTTAGCTATCAATCTATCGTTAACTCTACAGATGACCATCCCACTCCTTTTTCAGAGGAGGAGTTAGATGGTGATGTGGCTCTAGCTTGGACCCTTGACTCTACTTCTTCTCTGGATTTTTTAGATACAGTTTTATCATTTGACGAAGAAATTTTAGAAGCAATGACGACTATAGATTGACCATGGAAATATTTACATCATTGTTCATATTTTCTTCCTCCATTGCATGAAGTTGAATCTAGGTTCTCCAATCTGCTTACTAGTGATGTTTGTACAATTTCAAACCCTTTTTGCTCTAGCACAATTATCTACTGAAGGTAATATGTTGATTATCTCAAGAACTGTACCTATAAACATATCTAAGAAAATGTTGGAAGAGACCTGAAATGGGCTCTACCTTAAGAAGTATTTTGCTTAGGTTTCAGCCGAGCAATTGCTTGTTTGTATATATTGTATTTTTGTACATATTTGTCGGGCATTTTGTGATATCGACATTTTTTGATCTGCTTTGGCAGGTGTTGATGGATGATTTGATATATTTCGGATTCACTGATGGTGCTAGTCGACACACTCGGAATCTTTCTTCCGTAGCTTGGGTGATTTATTATCCATCTGGCCAGTTGATGGTGTTGAGGGGAGTATGTATTGGTCCTGCTTCAAATAACATTTCCGAATATACTACTGTTATTAATTTACTATCCGAAGCAATTTCTTATGGGATTTATTCATTGGTAGTTTATCTTGACTCATAGATGGTAGTGTCACAATTAAATAACATTTATCAGGTTCATGATCCTTATTTATATCACAAATTTTTGAGAGTGAGAGTGTTGCAATGATAATTTGTTTATATTACATATGTTCACATTCCACAATCTGAGAATTCATTAGCAGACTTTATTGCTAATAAGGCATTAGATTGGCATATCAATCATTCATCAAATTAAACAAACATCAGAAATTTGGATTTGTATATATATCCTAAAATTGTCTATGTATAGATAAAGTGTTCAAAAAATAATATACAAAATTGGGACAAAATGTCCATAATCATGTCTAGACTAAAAAGTTAACTACCACATTGGCTACATGCCGAAGTATGCGGACCTAGTCCCGCGATACCCCCACTATGCGACGCTACATCTCATTAGGTAGATCCTCTATGGCTATCATCAGTACCTGGTGAGTCAATCTCACCAAGTTTCTCTGAACTGCATATAGGACTCTCTGTTTCAGCTGCTGCTGCTTCGACACCTCTTCCGCGACGCCTCTACCTCAGAAATCCATTTGGTCTCACTGGACCCACATTTGGAACATGGTCATTTTGTCAGCATTTTGTCCTGTCAAAAATATTTCTAAATTCATTTCATATTTAAAAAATAAAAAAAACTAAAAAATTTACAAAAACTTAAAAATTGTTACCTATGTCTCCCCATTCTATGTTTGGTGGCAACACCAAGTCTGGATCTCCTTGGAAATCCATACCAGCATACGGGTAGTCATCGACTGTGATGATCTGTTGGTCCCACTAGGCAAAAAACTCATCATCGAAAGTCATCCTAGGCACGTCCCTGCCTCCAAGGTTTTTCATCAAGTTAGCACATCTACCCATCCGAGGATCCCGCGGGTTGCTGAAGGAGGCAGATACTTTGGGACGTAGCCCAGGTACCTTCTTGAAGAAGAAGGAGTATAAGATAGTCCCATATCCAAAGTTCTTTGTCTGACCCTTCTAAATAGAAGTCAGTTGGCTCTTCATGTTGGTTAGAAGAGGTGTGCACCAGTCGAAAATCATGGTAAGGCATTCCACTGCCAGGATCATGGACACTTGTGAAGCCTGATGCAGTAAAGCTGATCCATTTACCCTCAGAATGGTAAAAAACAGAATCCTTAGAGATAAACTATCCACGTTTTTGATTGAAATCTGACTTCCAATCTTTTCCGGGTGCCCAGGAAAATATATATGTACATAGTCTTCTACTGAAAGACTACTTCTTGTCCTGCCAGTCGAATGCACAACCTCCCCTCTTCAGGAGAGACCTGTAATAAAGTAGATGTCTTCAACCTCAATCCATAGAGGCATCTGATCTATCATGAAGGGGTCATCCTCTACACTCCAGTAGTGGATCAACGATTCAAGCAGGCATGTATTGGCTTTCATATTCGGCATTTTGAAGAATTTCAATAAGCCACACCCTCTCAATGCATCTCGTGCATTTTGGTCATTCATTACATCATTTTCAATTATGGTATGCTCTCTCTCTCTCTCTCCATGTGATGGTCATCCTAGAAAAAATTTGAGTTTCAACTGTTAGATTTTGTGTTTAAACTTCAACTCGCGTACACGCAGGTTCCCTTTACACACAGTTGCATGTAGGGCCATCGTATATGCGGGTTGATCACATCCAACCTGCGTGTACGCAGAGTTGGATTTTTTGGCATGAATTCCCATGGTCAAATCTTAATGAAAACTTCTAAAAACTATCACAAAACATTGCAAGCATGATTTGAGGGTTACCTGATAACTTTGGTGCAATTTGAATGGTTTAATTGTTTAGAGGCAAGTTTGCTCCTTTTTGACCCACAACTCTTTTCTCCAAACAAAAATAAAAAAATTGAGTCCAAAAGTCATTATATATCTTTGAAATTGCAAAATATGTTTTCAAAACTTTATTTTTCTTCTCATGAATTTTTTGACTTGTGGGCTTGGATTGTTGAGAATGGGTTATTTTTCAGGATATTTTGGAGACTTCTTCAAGATGTTATTTTGGTCCCATAACCGCTGACCCGTCATGGCAGGTATCGTCCACTCACTGGCATATAGGTTAGGGAAAACCATTTTTTCCATTGCATCTTTCATACTAGCCTCTGTTCAGTGATACATTAGCCATAGGGTCGATCCCATCGTGTCTTGGTTAGCAAACCATGTTCACTCACCGATTTTTAAATCATGATGCAATGGTAGAGCCATCCTTTACATGGGCATATTAGTTAGAATCTCATTGACATTGGTTGCCCATGCTGTTATACTAAGTAGGCTCGGGAGTCCTCTTTAGTCCCACCATGAGTTGTTTGTTGAAGACACATTCTCCTTGCTTCTACACTTATTTATGGCCTTATACCCTAGAGGTTCCTTTGTGTTGAGTTGTATTGCTACATTGAATTTTGACAATTTGCACCTTTTGGCCTTGAGCAAACTTCACTTGGACTCGTATTTAAGCCCCTTATTTGACAATGTCTTCCGAAAAATCAACCAGGCAATCACTTAGCTTCTGCAACTTGACACATCCTTTGACCCGTGGAAGGAACATCCCTTTGAGTGTCCTTGACCAGTTTCGCCTCCCTACATTGAGCATAGGATTGTTCCCATCCCAGGAACTAGATCATCTATTTATCTTACACTCGTTCTTTCCACTGTATTATAGAATTTTTTTATTCTTTTTCTAGCTTATTGAAAAAGACAAAAAAATTATATATTACAAAAAGAGCGGGAGCGAGACAACACTTCCATATATTGTTGGCAGCTAGTGTCAGTCATGTCACCCTTGACAAAACACTCAAAAGAAAGCCTCTTCTCCATTTTGGGCAAGATTTAATTTGACTTAGGTACGCCTTAGCCTTCTTATTGAGTCAGTTCTCCTCCGATTGGTTATCTCTTCCAATCATATGGAGAGTTCGCTCGTGCCTCCTGCATGATGAACTTATACAGAGTTATCATATGCTGCCATATAGTCATCATTGAGTCATGTATTTGTTTAAGGGAAGTAAGCCTGAGTCAACCTCTCTGCGGTGGCTCTTGAACTATTTTTCAGTTGGCCATCCCTGGTTGTTAGTGTCATGTTTGTCATCACATTAGTTATATTGGTCCTTTGCTCGTTCCGATTTGAGAAGGTCTCCATTGACTTCTTGTTGGCGGATCTTATTCTTATTGACGACGGCATATTGCTCTGAGGGTAGGCCTAGAGCCACACCCCGCCCTATTGTCATTATTGATAGGACACCTTGTGCTCAACATCGATCAATATCATGGGTCTTTGACTGGGTGGTCTCCCTTGTGTTCAAAATTAGATTTCATTATCACACATTGGGATTCGTGCAGTGCCTTGGTTTGGTGGATTCCTCGCCTCTGTGTCAGCTTTCATTATTGATTGGTTCAGAGGGTTTCTATCGTGTGCTAGCTACATCTTGTGTACACCGGCAATGTGCTTCAGTTGGGTTACTACATCTTTTTAGTCTGATTCCTTCCACATTATTTTCCTACGGGTTACACTCGTGCTAGATTGATGAAGGATTCCTTAATTCCTTCCTTCTAGCAGATCTTTTCCTATCAACTACGGCTCATTGCTCTGGACAAAGATCTAGAGTTCATTTGGAAATACATTGGGGTTTGCAGTCATCAGTGGTAGATTCCTTCACTATCGACAGTGGGAAACCATCATTGTCCCTTGATTGATAGATTCTTCCAAGTGTTCGACTTCAGCTCATTCATTCGCACTTGTTAGATTGTATTGGGTACCTTGAATCTCATTATCATTATCGGTGAGTAGTCTCGCATTTGTTAACGGTATACATCAATGACTGGTAATCAAATGATTTCTCACGTGGTCGACCTCAGATCATTTATTCCTATTTTGTAGAAATGTATCACAGCGGTCGGTGAAGACCTCGGGTTGCATTATATGTTTTGGTTCACTTGTCAGTTGCTCCTGTTACTGCTAGTTGACACCATCCACCGTATATGTTGCAGTTTTTTTCACAACGACATCTTATATGCTGGCATCCGAGTTTCAATGTAGTATCATTTTATTCCATCATGTTCATTTTGCACTATTGGGATCAGTTTTTGACATTAGTGATCAGCTTTATCTTTCAGCTTTATTGATCATCTTCTTATATGTGATATCCAGACATGTACTTTTTCGATCATGATCAGATGATCCATTATGTACTTTCAGTTCTTTATACTTGTATACATAGTGGATCCACTTGTACTTGATATGCATACATGCTTTACTTTCTATGAGCATAGGTATGCCTGCCTCAGACAACAGTTTCTTTTTGATCTCTTTTTGATGGCTTGGCAGGCTGAATTCTAGTGAAGTCCTTCTTAGTCTCGGCAGGATTCTTTCCATATACTTAATACATTTCGGCCATCATGTACCCCTTCTGACCTCATATATTAGGGGGCATATGTTATAGCACCATTTACCACCCTTGGTATTTGTGATGCTTGGTTTATGGCCTAGGGCAACCCCTCCTTCTAGACTTGGTCCAAATATTTAAAAAACATTGTTTTATTCCTTGTACGCTACTTTGCCCTGAGATAAAAGCGTGTACACGCAGGTTAGTCAATACCCAACCAGCGTATACGTGTTAAAACACTTAAAAAAATTAAATTTCCTTAATTATGGGTGAAGTTCATGGTTTTTACCTATTGATTACCTCCTATTGCCTGTGGCCCAACTGTTTTGCCAACTAAAAAACTAATTGGGAGGAGTATAAATAGACTTCTATGGGAAGGTCTTAAGGAGGAGAAGAGATAGAGTTATTATACTGAGATTATCCCTGAATGAGTCTGAAGTATCCATGTGCTTCAAGCACTTCCCCAAGTTTCAGGAAACCCTTGTTTCCTTGATTGTTGATATTCTCCCTCTTGCTTGAGATATCATGGTATTGGTTATGGAAGGAGGCTGTTCAAGACTAGGATTGGATGGATCTAGAGGACGGTTTTGATTGGAGCTAGAAGAAGAAGACTTAGGTGAATTCTCTCCGTGTTAGTTATAGCTTTCTACAATAAAAGAAGCGTTGTCTTGTTTCCAATATTAACTATGTTTATGCATCAAACACTGTTGTAACTCATATATGAGTGTTATTTTGATGTATAACTAATCATTGGATTATATGGTATACAGTTAGTTTCATTAAAATGATTTATCTATATATTGTTATGTATGTTCGAATTGAATAATTTTTAGGTTTGGAGAACATCAGGAGTTGTAGAGGGTCTGAACCCTGCATGATCTACTCGAACAAAGGACATCCAGGTACAGTCTCTCTCACATAGTTTGTTTATTTAAGCATTTTGCCTGAGTTGTATGAGTGTTTCTTACTATAGTTTTCTCTTGCTCTATTTGGGTTCCAACCCAAAGCCCTAGGGTACTTATTCCCATAACAATAGTCTAATCCAAAAAATGGAACTCCTTTTGTTGTTAGCCAAACTTATTTATCTATTGCTTCCTTTTGATCTGCCTTCTAGTGATTAAGCTATTCCCAAAGGAACCTGCTCTGATACCAATTGTTGGGAAAAAATAGTGCTAAGAGGGGGATGTATCAATATTAAGGTCTATTTTGACTCTTTATGCCAATTTAATTTTCTTATTTAAACTTGGAAACTGTCCATATAACCAACAACAACATGTCATATGGAAATAATATGAAATCAACATACAATCACACACCATGAGCATCATACAGATGAGATAAAAGGTTCTATGTGGAAACCCTTTCAGGAAAAAACCACCAAAGTTTGTTGTTGTTATTGATGTAAATTGAGAGAACCTAATCTATTACATAAATTGTCTTTGTGATCCACCACTCATAGGAAGCACCAACTCCCTTTGCTTGTTTGCTAGCACCCACTAGCAGGAAGCACCAACTCCCTCCATTTCTAGACACATTTTTAACTTACCAGAAGCACCATGTGAAATACCAACTTCAGAGATTTGTTGCAAACACCAACTTGCATCTCCATGGATTTATGCGAGCACCAACTTGCAGGAGGCACCAACCCCAAGCCTTCTCAAGCACCCACTAGAGATGGAAGCACCAACTTCCAGTATGCAGCCTCAAACCCACACTCAAATAGGAACACATTTTTTTTTTGTAATTGACAGCCACTCTGCTTGATATTAGCTTTGTTCTCTTCTCACTCTTCTCACTCTACAACAACTCACTGATCTTCTCAATAACTGTCACTTATCACATCCCACACAAGACTATGTTCTCCTCTCTTAATCAACATACACTAAGATCTCAGTATATTCATCAAGCTCTCTCACCCTCTTACACTACAACACATGCTCTCTCGAGGTCTCTTTTATTTGCATAGGCACTCTCCAACCTTTCTTTGTAGAGGAGGATCACTTTGTCTCAAACAAAATAGTGCACACTCAACCCAGAGCTCTCCACTCAACTCTTCTCTACACAATATTGCATTCCCCCCACATTTCTCATTGGAAATCACTAGTTTTTTCCTTCTACTTCACTCTGCACAATGTTTCCTTTGCTTCCTATATCCATACTACTTGAGTGTACCTCGACATGGCTCTCCATTTCGCTGTGGGGTCTGACTAGGCCACTACTACTACAATAACCAATGAGAATGGGTATATAAGTAATTCTACATACTAAGAGATAAATCCTTAGTCCACCTATACACTCAATGAGGCTCTCCATGCTTATCCATGGCTCTCTGAGTTGGACTGTACCTTAGGATGGCTTCTCTGCACTTCATTTAATTTAAGGCATGCCCAACACTCTTCCCTGCGAATCATAGTCCTCATTGACTTGACTCAACGACATTTGACATTCACTATTACTCATGCAATCAACTCTCCTATAGTGATTTATTAAGCTTCCGACTCAACTGTCCTTCATACACCTCTTTGTTGCCATATCCGAGCTCCACTCATTGTAACTTTTATTAAAACAATGTTATGATATTACTAAATTTTGATTCCTTTAGCTCCTTCTTGCTTAGCCCCTTTTCCTATTTCGCCTCCATAGGACCAATGCTTATGACTAGTGGCTTCATAGTCCACCGTAATTCAATTTCAAGGCTCCCCACATATCATAACTTCTTATTATTTTGTTGTTATGAAAATGAGAGATTATGATATTCCAATCTCGCCTTGGTTAGTATCTCTTGGTTTTCACCATGGGACTAAGTGCAATTACTAGCAGAATAAATTTTAGGTGCTAAGCACTTTAGAACTTGTTGGGGGCCTATCTCATTGTATTCTACCCTCCGCCCTTGAATCTATGGCTTTTATCACTAAATACGAACACTATATCGGAGCACCACATATTGGTACTTTCTCAAAAAGTCCATTTAGAATAGAATTCTGAAATTTTGACCTCTGAAATACTTTATAGCCCTTCGTTGCTATCCCTGTTTTACACCCTTGGTCATTTGGGTATCCCATGACCAAGCATCGATCCAAATTAGAGCTCCTTTATCAGGACCTCCTCTTAATTCAATTACGAAGAAGTTTCAAAATATCCAACCTTCGAAATATATTCCATGTGGCATCTTCACATCACTTTAGGTGCTAAGATCTTCCTTGTGTTGTTGGTTCTATCGATTTTCTTGTGACCAAATGCAAATAATATCAGAGTCCCCGACATTGAAACTTCTACCAATTTTAATTACAACAGAGTTATGAAAATTCAGACCTATGAAATTCTGACCTTTCGGATGACGTCATGTTCTCTTCATCACCTCCATGTGGCACCTCCATAGTGGTTACACATGTCACTTGGATTTGCCCAATTATACCACCTGATTTTTCCGAATTTAGCTTCCAAGTGTCCTCCGGATACCCACGTTATTCTCACATCATCTACCATTGTTAACTTCTCAGTACCAGTCAACTACCACCATGTGTCCTATCATAGGAGAGAGAAAAGGGTCCCTAAGTCCTTTGGTTTTGCGATGAATTTCTTCATTAGTTCCTTGCACCTCGCAATCTTGACACTTCTAAAGAATTAAAATCATAAGGACTTATGAAACTTTGAGTATCCAAAATCCTTATATACCAGGGTTCGAAGTGTTCCTTCCTGCTTCTGATATCTAGCCTTTTCGATGCCCCGATATGATTATGATCTTTTGAAATCATGTCCCGATGTTTTGCGGTCCCCAGGTTCCAAACCTCTGAGGTTCCAATGGTATGAATGATCCCTGAAATTATTTATGCTTTGATTTAGGCTACTCCAAGATCTGACCTCCTAAAGTTCTAGGTTCCAATATTCTGACCTTCTAAAATTAGCCTGCTTCTGATACTCCCTTTCTGATATGGAGTTCTGAAATTCAGCCTCCTCCTAATGAATTTAAGACCCTAGCTTCGACAGTCAATAAATCTTGATCCAAGAGGCCATTTATGGAATTCTACATACTGTTGGAAAGCTCTTTCAAAGCACTAACCAATTGTGCCAATTTTGAGAGTATATGAGATGACCTCTTTAGGTACAATCTCCTCCAAATTCCGAGGCTCCCAACCACCATAGTCATCATTTTATGGCTTCTCCAATAAGCCTGCTACTATGGTGATTCTCTATAAGTGAAGTGCAACAACCATGGCACTACCCTTGAGCTTAAAACATCAAGAATATCAAGCTAGACCAATTACAATCACAACTAGGCTAGGGAACATCAAATTCAACATTCTTGCCAATAGTTAGATAACTACCCAATGCATCTCCCAGCATGGTTGTTGACGTAAATGCCAAAACACTTGCAACCACTATCCGTCTAGACAATTCCAACTCTCCAAAAAATTATCTTTCATTTTGACATCAGGAGGGAGAATCATGATGGTGGGTTGAGAGGTCTCTTATCTTGGAGAAGAATTGGTACCGAGAACCATAGGTAGAGAAGGAGGAGGGTCAATATGTGCAGTATCTAGTTCACGAAGAACATGAAGTGTATCATGAAATATGTTGATATGTGAACAATGATGAGAGTAATGTCTATGTGAAATGTAGAAAGCACAAGGGTGGTTCATGTGTAATTATTTATTCTTCTTCGGAGACTCAGGTAAGGTGACTTATACCTCAGGGATGTTAAGATTGGGTTCAATGTCATATTTTGAAACCATGCTCTTAATGTTGGGAAGATTAGGGAAATTATTAGTGGCATGACCATGAATAACACACAAATTTGGATTTGGTGGTTTAGTAGGAGTGGTTTCCGCTTGGGTTTCCTTGTCTTTGTCCCCCTTTTCTTAGCTTTTCACCCCTCAGTAGATTATTTTGGAATAAGAGTAGCTTCCTGCTAAGGTTGTTGTTGAATGGAAGCAAAGGAAGGGGTGGAAGAAATGGGTTGTACAAGATTCAAATCCATATAATGCTTGATCTAGTCAAGAGGATTACATTAGGATCAATGTGCCAAACTTGGCTCCCCAAATTCATGTTAGGAAGACTCAACATGGCTAATATAAGAGTGGAAAAGATCCCTAGTGGGGGAATAATAAAGGTATCTGACCAACGGGGTAATGGTCTGTAGGAGCTCCTCCTAAGGGATGATGGCCTGAAGGAAAACCACCTGAAGGGAAATTGCCTAGAGGAATTCTTCCTAAAGGACTAGCTAAATCTTGAGAAACATATTTTTAGGGAGATGGATATTTGGAAGACGTACTAGACTAATTGCTTCCAACCCATGATTTTTGAAGAATGCAAACATTGAAAGAGTTGGGCTCAATGGAGATAGGTGGTGGGCCATGATAAGCCCCAAGCAGTGTGGAATCTTTATAGACTCAAGGAGAAACATTGGTGAAGGTAGGGGTGGTCTTATTTCCTGCCATTGATGAAATGATATTTTAAGGAGAGGTTTGAGATTGAGGGTCATAGTAAGTAAGTTGATCGATGGTGATGACCTTTTGACTATGGGGAAAACACATCTTAAGAAAGACAAGATATGTGATTGTTGACATGGAATACATGAAGCTATGACCAGGAAAGATGGTATAATTGAGAGGGGCATCAATAACTTTGATATCAATCATGACCTAATTTCCAGCAGTGGTTATGGGGTAACTCCAATATAAACGAAGAGGATGCAAGGGGTGATAGTACCATGCATAAAGAGTGATGGTTGGTGGTGACAGGTCACAGGAACCAACGTTCTCCTAGACACTGGCATCCATCACATAAGTGGATGTGCATTCGTCAATTATACATTATTAAACAATGACGCTTTTTATGGAGATTGGTATCTGAAAATAACTGAAGGATGGAAGAGGAGAATGATCTGCTTTATCAACTTCAAAGATGATTATATGATCATTATAAGGATCCACAACACCCAAAGTAGATAGTAGATATTTTCATTGGGACGGGAACGTCTGTAGAACTTCCAATGTTGACATGGAGGTAGGAGACTGTGCCAAGTCATGTATTATACTATAAGTTTGGGTGGCTTGATAAATAGTAACATTTCGATGTAATGACCCTTTGGTGATCTTATGTTGAACCTCAACCTTAGGTTGAGGGATATGTAAGGTACCATTTGGCTCACTGCAAACTTTGGGTCGAGAATTGGTCAATTTTTCAGGAGGTTTGTCATATTGGTGTGACTAAGTTTGGAGCTTGATATATTTGGAATTCATAATAAGAATCCAATATGGCCCATTCCCTGGTTGCAAGGGTGAAGGAGGTGGGGGATTTCATCTAGCTTGGGTAGCCATATATCCTTGGTGAGGGAAAAAATTGGTAAGCACAATCGGCTGCATAGAGGGAGGGATGGGTGGATGCACAAGTTATTTCCCTCTAGAGGTAGCTTCCTGGTCTTCCCATGATTTTTTCATATGACGGAGAAGGGGAAACTTGTGAGTGTAATGGCCATAGGTTCCGCAACATGCATAAGGTTTATTGGTTTTGAGAGCCTGGTTCTACATGGGATGCCTTCCCTAATTCTAGGTTATAGGATTAGATTGACCACCCTTATTGGCATTTGGTTGTCTACTTGAGTTGTCTTTACTACCTTGAGATGGCTGATTTTGGTTACCTTTCCCCTTGTTTCTTCTCTTGGGGTTGGGAGGAATGATAGCATTCTGTTGAGAATATACTTGAATCTATGGAGGTAGTTGTTGTTGTGGTAGATATGGTTGAGGCATGGGAGGTTGAGTTGCTAGTGTCGTTGGGGTTGGAGCACTAGGTGGTGCATATGGATAGTAAGAGTTTGTGGTAACATTCTGTTAACTAGGCTGAACAATATCTAGCTCTAGCATCAACTAATTTGGATGGGAAAATATGTATGACATACTCATACCTTGGTAAGAGTTAAAACAAGAAGGATCAGGAGAAGGATAAGCATAGGTGGAATAGTTCTCCCCTGGGGTTGACCATAACTCATAGGAGGTTGAGAATATGGTGATGGGTGAGGGTAAGAGAGGGATGTAATGATACCATCAGTAGCATGTGATGCCCCTATGCAGAAGTAACACAAGTCCTAGGGAGATCAGGAAGGACGGTATAAAAATAACCTATCTGGGCATATATTAGATAATATTTCCAAACTATCTATAGATATTCTTCCTCATCTTGAGCGAAGTGAGAGGCGGCATATTTACCTATGGGGGATAGGAGAGTTCGTAAAAACTATTCCATGTAGACATGGTCCTCAAATTCAAGAGAATTGCATAGGCTCCTCCTTTTGTGCTATTCTTGTACTTGATAAAAAAGGTGAGTGGCAGAAGTTTGACAAAAGGAAGTCAAAAGTTTGGTACCGAAGTCATATCAAAGAGGTAATTAGAAATATGATAGGAAGGCTTTGGAGTGATTCACAGAGGTGGAATGAGAGGCATGTGGTTGGTCGACATACCACTTGGATGCAACTATAGTTAGAGTGTGTTGGAAGAGGTGAATATAAAAGGAGTCCTCAATAATGGAGTTGGAGGAGAACCACATATGGAAAGAGAAAACATTGGTTGTAGGGACTTGTCTAGGATTCCCTTCAAACTTAGGGATGTCTGAGGGAAGTTTGGGGAGGCCTTGGTCATGTAGAAGTGGATCATTGATGAGATGGTTTAAATTGGGGAGGCTCAAATCAACCATGTAGGGAAGTAAAGGTTGATTAGAGACCATACCAAAAGAGGTTATGATATTTCCTCCTTAAGGGTTACCTTGGTTAGGACCAGTGTTACCGCCTAGGTTTCCACCACCCACAAGTGCATAACATTGTAACGGTGTGGGTGTGGGAGGATACATAATCTAAGGAGAAGCTAGAAGAATCAGAAGAACTATAGTCCTTATGTGGACTATTTGGACTGGATGGAGGGACCTTGACTCCTCAAGAAAGGGTGAGAGGATATCCTAAATGAGCCTAGGGTGAAGGCCACAAAGTCTCTGCGACAAGAACTTATCGGGTGCAATGATCCCAGGACAAAATAAGAACTCCAAAGGCTAAATAGTAAGGAAGAATGAGCACAACAAACAACAAGAAAACACCTAATGCATTGGTGCAAGGTGCAAACTAACTATAATGATGTGATACTTTAATTCAAGAAAATGCATCCTATCAAAGAAAAATGACCTCTAGCCTAAAGGTTTTCTAAGCCTCAAATAATTCCTAGTTCTACTGATTTAGATAGCCTTCCAAAACACTTCTTACTTGATGGGGTATAATATTTGCTAGTAGAGTTGTCCAGGGGAAGGTAAGGAAGAGGAATGGTTGTTGCTGACAACCACACCTATAGGGGTTTTTACTAAGACTCACCACTAAGGTTTGTTAAAAAATGCAACAATAAGTTCTCAATTTGATTTTGCCTTGATTAAATTGAGAAAATTCAAATTTCCACATCAGAAGACAACCTGGATGTAGTTAAATGAGGTGACATGGCTCTTGTCACTTAGTTAGCTTAGTAAATTCGAACTGGAGGAGTTAGAGTTCAGTTAAGCATGTGTGACTACTAATTTGTATCAATCAAGGTCTATTATTTAAGGTTGTTTTCAGTTAAAATAGTTATAATTGTTGGAGGAACTAGTGGAAGGTTAGTTAAGCAAATGTACTTTAGTAAAACTCAATGATCATCTAGTTAACTGGTCAATCAACCCAAAATAGTTATTTCATGCAGAGAATTCAAGTGCCCCTGTTTGGTGGAGATTCCAAGGCAGTATAGCATCAATTGTATACTAGTCTTAAGTGTACAGGTGTTGCATGCAGTCAAATGATCAACCCAGGGAATTTTGTGATCCATTTTGGATAAATTCCTAAATAATAGGGGTCTAATTTATCAAGTAACAAAACAAGGAAATAGGAGCTCAAGTTGAGGAAAATTATGACTAAGTCTAGGTCAAATATCCGCAATGAGAAAAGAGATAGTTTATTCGCTTGTAGGTTGTGCTTAGTTGATCAAAGAAATTTTAATACATCTTTATTCATTATAAGCAGGATTCACATTAGGGTAGGAATTTCGAAGTTTTTTCTCAAGAGGTTTGGATTTGGAGTTCAGTGCAGCAAGATCTCTTCAGGGATGAGAAGATGGCCTTCAATGGACTAAGGCTAGAGTATGCCTTTGAAGGAAACTCTAATTTTGTTGCATGGAAGGATCACATGAAGGGGGTATTGGATGATGATGGATTGCTACAATACATCAAGACATATGTTGCAAAACCACTGGAATATGATGCCCAAAACCTTGGTCAGTGGAAGAAATATGTAGCCAAGGTGAAGAGAAGAATATTGGAGGGAGTAAATGATCACATTTTCTCAAATATCCATAGGAAAGAAACTCCGTTAGTAATGTGGAAAGCACTGAAAAAATTGTTTGAGAATAGTAGTGACCACAAGAACCTGACACTCAAGGATAAAATTCAAAATATCAAGATGCAGAAGAATGCCATTATTTTGTAGTATCTGATCAAGTTCACATGATGTCATGATGAACTTTTCTAGGTTGGTGTAAATTTTTCAAAAGATGACTTGATAAGGCTAGCCCTTCTAGGCCTTCCCAAGAGCTAGCATATCTACCAAGATTCAGTGAATGGGAGGGAGAAACTACCAAATTGGGAACACTTATGGTATGATTTGGTACAAGAGGAAATAATGTGGAATACCAGTGATGGGACTTCAACCAAAGGTGAGGATGAAGAAAAATTTGCATTGGTTGGAAAGGGACAGAAGGGAAAAGGGAAGAAATCTCAATCCAAACTAGAAACCAACCAAGAGGGTATGAAGAAAGATTTGTCCAAAATTAAATGCTTCCATTTTCATGAATTCGAGCACTATGCCATGAAGTGTCCACACAAAAAGGAAAACAAGAAGACTTCAGGAGGAGAGACAGGTGAAGCATTAGCTTCATATTTCAAGCTTGACTTTACCCTTATCACATGCATGTCCAATATAGTGATGAGGAGTGTGTGGTACTTAGACTTAGGTGCATCGTTCCACATGACAGGGTGTAGAGAGTTTTTCACTGACATGGAAGAAAAATATTTGTAGATGCACATTTATTTGGGAGACGGTGGAAGGTACAATGTCACTGGGGTTCGTAAAGTCACCTTTCAAAGGGATTTGGGCTCCCATCTCAGGCTCAAGGATGTCATGTTTGTTATAGACCTAAAGAAAAATATTATCTTTGTTTCCATTTTGGAAGACCATGGTTATGATGTGATCTTCAGAAAAGGAAAGGCATTCCTAAGACACAACCACAGGACAAGTGAAGCAGATCAGGGTTTGTGTGAAGAACTTGTATAAGCTAGATGTGGAATATTATGGAGAAGGTGCAGATCCATGATGTCGATGAAGTTTGGCACAAAAGACTTAGCTATTTTCATCATGGCGCTTTGAATATTATGCTTCAAGTAACAATAGGTCTCCCTAAATGAGCACTTGAGCAATAGGATGTATGCAAAGGATGTACCTTAGGGAAGTACACAAAATCCACATTTCATGATCGAGATATAAAAGCACATGCAGTCTTAGAAAGTATCCACTTTGATATATGTGGACCTTTCTTGACAACCTCCATTACCAACCACAAATATCTTTTCATTTTTGTTGATGACTTCTCACGGAAGTACTTGATCTTCTTAATGCAGAAGAAAGATGAGACATTCTCCAATTTCGTAGAATTCAAGGCATTAGTTGAGAAAGAAACTGGAAAAAAGGTGAAAGCTCTGAGGAGCGATTATGGTGATCCATGTGGATCTCTAGACACTAGTGGCATGGAAAAGGCTCAGAATTCAAAGTGGCAGAAAGGCGATTAACTTGAATTAGATCGAAGTGCTCATCACCCTAATTCCAATGGTGTGAAATACACTCCAATCCGAGTCTGGATGATGAAGATAGAGGTAGTCAAAGTTTGGTTGACTTTTGCTGACTGGGAAGGATTAATGAAGACACAATTTGGACTTTTTCCGGCAGACGAAATCTGGCCAACTCTGGCTGGATTTCGGGTGAAATTGTCGCCCTGTCAAAATGTCTCCTTCGGCCTAAAATCCAGATTTTTGAAAGCAACCATATTGTTTGTATAACAAAAAAAAAAAAATTAAAAAAGGGTGGCGGGCCACCAACCCCACCACCTCAATCCTTATCAACAATTATTAATGGAGGGGTGGGCCACTACCCTTGGCCCCTCCCCCCCGTACTTGGTATAATTGTTGGGACCCGTGGTTTATGGCCGAGCTGGAACCATGGCACACAACAAAATAGGTGGTGGGCCGGCCCTTGTGGCACAAACCCAACCACCATTAAACACTATTGCCGTAATTTAAAACAATCAAACTGTTGTGTATTATTTCGGGAGGGGCGGGATTTGATCCCCCGACCCCTCCTCAACTACTTTCCAAGTTTTCCACTGCGCCACAACTAATTTGTTGTGTAATCTGCCCACGAGTTCATATTTAAACCTATTTTCTTAGTGCGCCATGGGAGGAGGAGCACGCACGTAGTGTGAGGCAGGCTATTTTGCAGGTGGCAGAACCATGAGCAGTGTAAAGAGAGGGGTGGAAGCATGATCTAAGCAATTTCTCCAGGGGGCCAGATTTTTACTTTGTCAGATTTTGACAAATTTTATATGGTTTCAGCATTTCTAGATGCCACGAAGGCAATGGTGCCATTCGTTTCTCCAATAGAGTTCTACATTTTTCTACCATTTTTCAGTATGAAGGTATAAGACTCCTTTTTGTAACTGATGCTTGTACTCCTCTTTCTCATGCCTCTTAATGAATGAAGGCCTCCCCATTGATCGAGTAGGGCCCGGAGACGTAGTCCAAATCGAATGAACTCCGTTATCAAGGTTTCTTGTCTTCTTTCATGCTTTATTTGTTTCTCCTCTTCTCTCATGTCCACATTAAATTTCTATGTTTAAGCTACAATTTATGCATGTAATTCTTTAACACAGCTATAAGCAAAATATATTGGATCAAGTGGTATCAGAGCAGGTCTTTGTAGATGTGAATTGCATGTTTGTATGCTAACAAGAAATAGGCTCCGAAGTGGCAAAGGGAAACTAAAGTCTTTTTATCCCTTAGTGGGGCATGCACATCGAAGGAGAAACATGGCAGATGAAGAGGCTCGCCATGAAGAGGAGCGCAATTTCTGCAAAACCTTATATACAATGGTAGAAAATGGTGGTCAGTTGCTTTCAAGGCTGGAGAAAGTAGAAGGGAGAAATCTAGAAGAACAAGGTTCAGTTCATGGAAATGGTGGAGAAGAATCCCCTAATTCTCCTTCCACGAGTGAAATTTCTTCTTCGTCTCATCACCATCATTATAGAAATTCAAGGGATGCATCTAAGAAACCTTTCTTTAAATTAGATGTCAAATTTGAACATCCCATGTTTAACAGTGAAAGTAATGTAGAAAAAGTTAATAACTGGATTAGGAAGATTGAAATCCACTGTAGGATTCAACAGATCGGAGAGGACGAGGAAAAGATTCCGCTGGCCTCTCTTCGGCTGAGTAGCACTACTCTCGTCTGGTGGGAGAGAAAATTGCGAAGCAGTAAGAGTGTGAGGAATCTTCTTTCCTCATGGCCTAGTCTCATTTCTGCATTAAAGGAATAATTTTAGCCGTTGGGATATAAATAAAAAAGCCTTAATGGATTGGCAATACTTAAGGCAAGGTAGACGTCAGGATGTTCAAAGCTTTATAGAGGAGTTTAGAAAATAAGCACTTAATTTGGGCATTGCACTTGACTCACCTGAAGTAGTAACTAATTATATTGGATCATTACATAGTTACCTTAGACATTCATTATTATTGTTTAAACCAACTACTATTGACTCGGCCAGTGTAAAGGCCATTCATCTTGAGAACAGGGGAAAAAATGAAAGAGACGATCATTTCAGGAAACCACCTTTCAAACCTCCAAATGAAAAACCCAAAGTGAAAGGAAAAGGAAAGGAGAAGAGGACGACATCAACCAAGAAAGATGAAGGAGAAAGGCCTTATTTCACTCACTACAAAAAGGAAGGTCATGATGACAATCATTGTTGGAAACTATACCCGGAAAAGAGACCAAGGAAGTATGGAGGAAAAGGCAAACAGAAGACAGTGGCAACTGTGCAACAAGACCTTAGATCTGATTACAGAGATGAAGCATTGATCACAGCAGTAGGAACAAAAGGTACTCTTACACCTCATGTTATTTCTGAATCACATGAAGACAGTAGCTCAATATATGAGGCTCTCCCTAATGAACAAAAGAGAATTGAGCTATTTCATATTAGAGTTATCATAAATCATACAAAAGTGGAAACTCTATTTGGTATCAGATCCCAAGCAAATCTAATCTCAGAGTCCTTGGTAAAGAAGCTAGGCTTAGAAACCAAACCACATCCAAAACCTTACCCACTTGGATGGATACATGATAAAAAAAAATTGAATTTAACTAAGTAGTGCAAGGTTAAATTTGTGATCGCTTCTAAGTTAGTGGATGAGGTAAAACTTGATGTGATACTATTGGATATTTGTGGAATGGTGTTAAGGAGTCCATATCTATATGATAGAAAGGAAATCTTCTTCCATCATGAAAACAAATACCAAATCACAAAAGATGGGGTAGAATATATTGTAAGGGCTCATCAAACTAAAATCAATGCCAACCTTGTAAGTGCAGGACAAATGAAGAGGTTGGTGAATTCCAATAAGGGTTGCATGCTTATGGTTGTAAGGGGAAAGATGTAGAATTATCCGATGCTTTCCAGGGTTGTGATCATGTGCATAAAAATGAATTATGTGAATTAATTTCTAACTATGATGAGATGTTTCAGGAACCAAGGGGATTACCTCCGAAGAGGGAAATCCAACATGATATCCATTTGCAGCACGACGCACCTTTACCGACTATTGGCATGTACATGATGTCGACAATTGAGATGGAGGAGATCAAAAAGCAAGTGTAGGAAATATTTAACCAAGGGGTCATCAGACCGAGCACTTCTCCATGCGGCTCACTGATTGTCTTAGTGCTGAAGAAAGATGGCACATGGAGGATGTGCGTGGATTACCGAGCACTAAACAAAATCACAGTGAAAAATCGTTACCCTCTTCCCCGCATTGATGACTTACTAGATCAGTTCAAGAATGCTATCTATTTCACCAAATTATATTTGCGTAGTGGTTATCACTAGGTCTGAATTGCAGAGCAGGATGTGTGGAAAAATGCCTTCAAGACCAAACAAGGGTTTTTCAAATGCATGGTGATTCCATTCAGACTTTGCAATGCTCCAATCACTTTCATGAGGGTCATGAATGATCTCTTTAGGCCTTTCATTGATGAATTTGTTCTTGTATATCTAGATGATATTCTTATCTTTAGTAAAAGTTGGAATGAACATGTATGCCATGTGAAGAAAGTGTTTGATGTATTGAAAAGAGAAAAACTCTATGTAAAATTGTCAAAGTGTGAGTTTGGGAAAACCTCTTTGGTTTACCTAGGTCATATTGTTGGTCATGGTCAGCTAAAAATTGATCCTTCTAAAGTTGAAACAATTGTAAATTGACCTAAGCCTACTAGTGTAACCGAGGTTCGCAACATTTTAGGTGCAGTATAGTATTGGAGGAGATTTATTGCAAATTTCTCTATTAGTGCAGAACCTTTGCACACATTGACAAGTGTAAAGAAAGTATTTCAATGGGGAGGAAAGTATTAGAATTCCTTCGAGACATTGAAAGAAAATATCAGCACTGCACCGGTCTTGGCCTTACCAAATCTCCAACAACCATTTGAGATCAAGACAGATGCCAGTGGATATGCCATGGGAGATGTACTGATGCAGCAAAGGAAGCCGATATGTTACCATTAAGAGAAGTTCTCTCAGGCTATGATAAACTATCCCACTTATGACAAGGAGTTATAAGCTTTGGTCTATAGTGTGAAAAAGTGGAAACACTACCTGATCGGCAAGGAGACCATCATCCATACGGATTATCAACCCTTGCAGTATCTTCAGTCACAAACCAAGTTACAACAATCTCGTCATTTCAAGTGGAAGGGTTTTCTTCAGTAGTTTCATATGGTAATAAAGTATAAGAAGGGCACTAGCAACAAAGTGGTCTATATGCTATCTCACCCTCCTATTTTTGCTTATGTTATTTTGCATAATGCTTCGTTATCTTTTGAAAGTTATGCTGAAAAATATGCTAACGATGATGACTTTAAGGATATTTATGCAAAACTAACCCATGGTTCACAGGTGGACAACTATCACTTGCAGGGGAAACTATTGTATCACCGTGGCAAATTGTGCATATCCACAGGGGAAAGGGTACATGTAATCCAGGAGGCCCACACCTCCCTTGTGTCTAGTCATTTTGGTGTTGAAAAAACTTTGTGTCATGTACAAATATTTTGTTTTTGGCCTCATATGAAGAACATTGTGACTCACTATGTAAAGGGATGTGTGATGTGTTCTGTTTCAAGGCCCTCTAATAGAAAAATTGGGCTTTACACACGACTCCCTATTCCGAGTCGTCCATGGGAAAGTGTGTTGATGGATTTTGTAGGAGGTTTTCCTTTGTCTAGAAAAAGTCACGACTATTTGTATGTCGTTATTGACTGTTTTAGTAAGATGTGTATTTTCGTACCTTGTAAAAAGCAGATCACTATAGAGCAGACTCCTTATATTTTGTTTTAGCATGTTTGTGTCCATTTTGGGTTGCCCACATCGATTGTGTCAGATCGGGACTTTCGCTTTCTCGAAGATTTTTGGACCAGCTTGTGGAAGATGATGGACACCAAGTTGAAAAGAAGCACGGCATTTCATCCACAAACTGAAGGATAGAAAAAGGTTGTCAATCACACCGTGGTACACTTGTTGCGGGGCTATTGTGGGAAACATCCTAAGTTGTGGGATGATCATCTTCCATATCTGTAATATTCCTACAATCGATAAGTACACTCATCTATGCATCGTTCACCATTTGAGACATGTTTTGGCTACCTGCCAAAAGGTCCTTTTGATATAGTCTTTCGAAGGGAAGATGACTCCAGTGGACATGATGATAGGGACAAAGTGCAGTGGTTCGTTCAACGCATCCAGTTGATTCACCAAGCAGTATAGGAGTAGTTGGAGAAAAGTCAAGCCTGGTACAAGGCCTAACATAACAAACACTGAGTCGACCATCAATTTCAAGTGGGTGACAAAGTGTGGTTCCATATCAGGAAGAATAGGATGAAGGGAGAAGGGAAGAAGTTGCGACCAATCCAGTATGGTCCATTCACCATCTTGGAGAATATTGGAAACAATGCCTTCCATCTCGATTTGCTGACATATATGCAAATGTACTCTGTAGTGAATTTGGAAAACTTAAAGCTGTATGAACCACCATTGATTATGGACACCGAAGAAGTGGGCACAGTTCTTACAGTTGATGACTTTGCACCAGAGTACCTCGATGAGTTACCTGAAGACATCATCCTTGATTGAAGAACTAGGACTTCACGACGGCGAGATGTGGAATACCTTCGAGTTGGTTTCAAGGGGATGCACCCTAGCAATGGAAAATGGCTGGAAAAAGAAAAAGTGAGGGAACAATTCCCTCACTTTCCAATTGATTAATAAAGCTTTTGGTGGTACAAAAGCTCCTCAATGTGGAGGATTTATCCAGGAGAATATATAGACACTAGTGGCATGGAAAAGGCTCAAAATTCAAGTGGTAGAAAGATGATTAATTTGACATCATATCAAAGTGCTCGTCGCCCTGATTCCAACAGTGTGAACGACACTCCAATCTGAGTTCGGATGAGGAAGATAAAGGCAGTCAAATTTTGGTTGACTTTTGCTGAATAGGCAAGATTAATGAAGACACAATTTGGACTTTTTCCATCAGATGGAATCCTGCCAACTCCGGTCGGATTTTGGGAAAAATTGTCGGCTTGTTAAAATGTATCCTTTGGCCTAAAATCCAGATTTTTGAAAACAACCATATTGTTTTTATAACAAAAAAAATTATTAAAAAAAGGGTGGCGGGCCACCAACCCCACCACCCCAATCCTTATCAACAATTATTAATGGAGGGGCGGGCCACTACCCCCGGCCCCTCCTCCCTGTACTTGGCATAACCGTTGGGACCCATGGTTTATGGTCGGGCCAGAACCATTGCACACAGCAAAATAGGTGGTGGGCCAACCCTTGGGGCATAGACCCAACCACCATTAAACACTACCGCCATAATTTAAAACCATCAAACTATTGCATATTATTTCGGGAGGGGCGGGATTTGATCCCCGGACCCCTCCTCAACTACTTTCCAAGTTTGCCACTGTGCCACAACTAATTTGTTGTGTAATCCACCCACAAGTTCATATTTAAACCTTTTTGCTCAGTGTGCCCTAGGGGATGAGCATGCACGTAGTTCAAGGCAGGCTATTTTGCAGGTGGCGGAACCATGAGCAGTGCAGAGAGAGGGGTGGAACCATGATCTGAGCAATTTCTCCAGGGGGCTAGATTTTCACTTTGTTAGATTTTGATAATTTTTATATGGTTTCAACATTTCTCGACACCATGAACGCAATGGTGCTATCCATTTCTCCAACAGATTTCTACATTTTTCGACCATTTTTCAGTATGGAGGTATAAGACTTATTTTTGTAACTGATGCTTGTACTCTTCTTTCTCATGCCACTTAATGAATAAAGGCCTCCCCATTGATTGAGCAGGGTCCGAAGATGTAGTCCAAATTAGATTAACTTTGTTATCAAGTTTTCTTTTCTTCTTTCATGCTTTATGTGTTTCTCCTCTTTTCTCATGTGCACATTAAATTTCTATGTTTAAGCTACAATCTATGCATGTAATTATTTAACACATCTATAGGCAAAAGATCTTGGATCAAATGGAGCTGAGTACATGTCAAATGAATTTAAAAAAAATATGTGAAAGAATGCATTTGATGAGAGTTGATATAACCCCACAACCCACAGTAGAATAGGGTGACTAAGAGAAATAATCTTATCATTGAGGGAGAATTTAGGGCGATGTTGCATGAACAAGGCTATCACTACACTTGTGGACAGAGGCATGCAACACAACAGTCTAATTGCAAAACCAAAGTCCTCATCAGAGTCTGGGTATGATTACACCAACGAAGGCTTTCTCAGGGATAAATATGGATGTGTCACACTTCAAGATTTTTGGAGCCTCTATCTACTTCCATGTATCTAAAGAATCAAGGAAGAAGCTTGAGATGACAACCGAATTGGGGATATTTGTGGGTTACACAGAAACTACCCATAACTATCGTGCATACTTGTCATCCCTTGGAATGTCTGTTGTGTGAAGGGATGTAAAATTTGTTGAGGATAAAGTGATGCGGTGCTCTCTTGAGAGGGAGCTTCAAATACCACCAGAAGAGGAGCTTTTAGCTCCAAAGGACGAACCTCACGAAGTTGTGGAGCAACCACAAATTGAGGAGAAAAGAGTGGAGACAACCGCTAAAGAATAACTATTGAGAGAAGGAAGAAAAGGAATCAGGGAAGTAGAGAGACTTGTGTAGGATGCAAGGGATATTGTGGGTGCTCCGTCAAATTTGCATAGTAAGAGAAGGTCATCTGATCGGTAAACTGGCTACATGGCTCTAATGAATGATCTTGTAGATAATAATCCATCCTCTTCGAGGAAGCAGAGAAACGTATGTGGGTTGATGCAATGGTGGAGGAATAAAAATCCATTATAAAGAACAATGTTTTGGAATTGGTCCCAAGACCAGCAAATAAATCAGTTGTGGGTTTGAGATGGATCTTCAAGGTTAAAAAGGCAATAGATAAAATCATAGAGAAGTATAAGGCCATATTTGTGGCCAAAGGGTACTCTTAAGTTTAAGGAATTGATTATGAGGAGACCTTTTCTCTTGTAGAAAGGTACTCATCCATTAGATCAATTATTTCTTTGAATGCACAGACGAGGTGGAAGATCCACCAGATGGATGTAAAATATACATTCCTAAATGGAGTTATTGAGGAGGAGGTGTACATCAAGCAACCAGAAGGATTTGAGACTTTTGATCGAGAGTCTCATGCATGCATACTCAAGTGAGCATTGTACAGTCTCAAACAATAACCTCGTGCTTGGTACATCAGGATCGATAACTATCTCACTGGCTTTGTCTTCACCAAAAGTGAAGCGGATACAAGCTCTATCATATCTTGGTAGAAGGTAAATTGCTCATTATTGTCTTATATGTTGATGATTTAATTTTAATTGGTGATGAATAGTTGATAAGATCTTGCAAGGAGGACCTTGCAAGATAATTTGATATGAACGACATGGGTCCCATACACTACTTCCTTGGGCTGGAAGTATGGAAAGATGATGGGGAATTGTTTGTATCTCAAGGAAAGTATGCAAATGAAATACTATAGAGATTTTGCGTGGAGAGTTACAAACCCATGGAGACACCTTTAGCAATCCACTGGAGGAAGGAGGATTCCACTTCAGGTGAAGAAGTGGATGCTACTAATTACCAATAGTTAGTGGGTTCATTGATGTATCTTGTGAACACATGAACAAATATGTGCTATGTAGTCAACCAATTGAGGCAAGTTATGGTTAGGCCAACCAAATTAGTTTGGAAGGCAACTAAGCATGTTTTACGATACCTCAAAGGCACTACCTAGTTTGGACTATGGTATAGATGGATAGAGAGAGTGAAGTTGTGTGGCTTCATAAATGAAATTTGGGTGGGGATTCCATCAGACCGAAAGAGTACATCATGTGGAATTTTTAGTGTTGGGTCCACAGTTTTTTCCTAGTACAACAACAAGAAAATATTTGTGGCGCTTAGCTCAGCAGAAGCAGAATAAATGACTGCCAGTCAAGAAACATGTGAGGCAATCTGGATGCGAAATGATGGGGACTTCACTCAATGAACCTCTGACATATTGCTTGCGTTCATGACATACTAAACAATACACCTAAATTGACTACATATTGGAAAATACCTCTAAAAATCAAATTATTTAACCCCCTACCAATATGAACCCAATACACCTCCGCAATTTAAAAAACCCCTACTTTCACTAGATATTGTAGGTATCCATTTTTCCATTAACATTTTTTATACCCCTTTATATTTTTTCATTAACTTTCAGCTCCATTTTTTATAACTGCCAATATAAAAACCCTTTACCCCCTATATATCCCCCAATATATTAAGTCAATTTTTCCTCAATATATATCCCCCAATATGAACCCACGTGGTATGGTATTGCTCTCTTAGTGAAGCCCCCTGTGAGAAACATACTTGTTGGACTATTTGGTCATATGATGGATCCAGCTGTGATCTACTTTGATAATCAGAGTTGCACCAAGATATTTGAGAATCATGTTTTTCACAATTGATCCAAGCATATAGATATTTGGTATCACCATTTACGGGACTGTGTGCAGAGGCGAATAATGTTATTTTAGTACATTCCGACAGCGGAACAAGATGTTGACATTTTGACAAGGCCTTGTCACG
Source organism: Pinus tabuliformis (assembly GCA_031772625.1). Lineage (NCBI taxonomy): Eukaryota > Viridiplantae > Streptophyta > Pinopsida > Pinales > Pinaceae > Pinus > Pinus tabuliformis. The sequence goes on along the minus strand of CM062818.1, from coordinate 1,725,075,742 downwards.
AGCGAAGTTCGAGTTCCACAGGTGCAATATAGGGGTGGTTGATAATCCCTTTATTTCTCAAAGGGAGTGTTAAAAAATGTAAAAATAAATTCTCAATTTGATTTTTCCTTTGATTAAATTGAGAAATTTTGAATTTCCACATTAGCAAAAAACTTGGATGCAGTTAACTGAGGTGACATGGATATTATCACTCAGTTAGCTAAGTAAATTTGAGTTGGAAGAGTTAGAGTTGAGTTAAGCATGTGTGATTTCTAATTTGTAGCAATCAAGTTCAGTTATCTAAGGTTGTTTTAAGTTAAACTAGTTCTAACTATTGGATGAACTAGTGGAAGGTTAGTTAAGCAATGGGACTTCAGTCAAACTCAATGATGATCTAGTTAACTGATCAATCAACCCAAAATAGATAGTGCATGCAGAGAATTCAAATTCCCCGGGCTTGGTGGAGATTCCAAGGCAGTGTAACATCAGTTGTAGACTAGTATTGAGTGTAAGGGCATTGCATGTAGTCAGATGATCAATCTAGGGAATTACACAATCCATTTTGGAGAAATTCCTAAATAATGGGGGCCTAATTTCTCAAGGAACAACACAAGGAAATAGGGGCTCAAGTTGAGACAAAATTTGGTTAAGTCTAGATCAAATCTTTAAAGTTAGCAGAGAGATAGGTTATTCAGTTGCAAGTTATGCTCAATTGAGAAAAGAAATTCTAATACATCTCTTTTCATCATATTAATGGAAATAGGAAAGGATATTTTAGCATATTTATTTCCCTTAGAAACAATATTGTGTGCATGTGTGTTATTTCTTATTGATTGTATGAAATTATTATTCTAGATTGTGAATTGCTTTCTGCAGAGCTTGCAGAGCAATAAAGTAGGTGTGTGGCTTATGATTTTGATTGTAATTTTATTAGTTACAAATCTACATCATAATTTCTACAAGGTTACCTTCATCCCACGGGGGCACACAAATCTTGGACTTCTTGGTAGTTAGCTGCTGATATGGGATCCTTTTGCTATGAGTTGTATAGCTTCAAAGAGAAATGCTTGAATTGTGACCTAATCCTAACCCCCTCTCAAATGGGTTTCTGATGGGACTCTAGTTTTTAAGTGGAATGGTGAAGGATTTCAAGCTCTATGGAAGGGAAATTTTCTATGTCTCACTGTATGTGATTGATGGGTGTTTTTTGAAGTCTATCCCACTGATCTTAAACCTAACTATAAGATTATTTTCCCCTTGTGCCAAAGTGGGCTTAAATACATGTGAATTAAGCTATTAATGTGAAGTGTTTAAAGTCTTAGCTTGGTTTTGCTAACCAAGCTCTTATTCACTTCGGTTGTGACTATGTGTGTAATAATGTGTGTTTCGATGGGTTAATTTAAAGCACATTTTATGATACCAATGCCACTGAGAAATAAAGTCTAAAAACACAAATGGAACTAAAAATGAATATTAATATAACAATAAGATTAAGCACACAATTCCCCACCCAAAAAGGTTATGATGCAATAAGAAAAAATGAGGACACAACATGCAAACCAAAGAAACTAAAATACAAAAATATCTAATGTCTATGGGACTGGGATCTAAGGCCAAATCTGTTGAAATGATGCATAAAAAAACAACATAGACAAGTGGCTAAGTGTTGGAAAAAATAACAAGAATCAAACTGCAAAAAAAAGGATAACGGGGATCCTAAAGAAGAAATGCAACACATGTCTCAAAGGGAAACAAAATGATGTAAATATGGCCTAAAAAGGATTGAAAAATGATGGAAGAAATGCTACAAAATAGTGGCTAAAAGTTCTACAAAATAGACTCCTCAACTCAGCGAATTTTCTGCTAAATGACATAGATGTACTCTAAACCCTAAGGGTTTTGCTCCTTCCTCTAAATGAGAAAAAATACTAAGAGACTCTAGGCCTAGGGATGAACAGGAACAATGAAGAAACCCTTCCTGACACATAAACAAAACTCTCAGCAAAATTATGGAAATTGCAGAAAAATATGGAAAAAAATGGTCAGCACAAGTTCTAACATGTTTTCTGCATTGTGGTGCAGGTATTGGCCCAAACGTTGCACTGACTAGCGCAGGTTCTGTACCAAAAAGTGTGTTGGCTCTCCAAGGCTCCTGCTTTGTATATCTATTGTAGACAATGTTATCTCTTGCGCGACCCATACCTATGAGTTGCAAAAGGAAACAAAAACCTAGAAGAACAAAGATTTTTCCAGCAAAGAGTAAAAATCTAAAAATATAAATATAAAGTGAGGGAAAGAAAATGAAAAAACAATCACCAGAGTTCTGAATTTTTAAGCCAACGAAGTCACCATTTGTTAGTATAATTTTTTTGGAGAAGTGTACCAAAAAAAATCACTTAAGCTATTTGTGACAAATGGCCCTAATAGCAAAATATGATAGTTGTAGTTGTTCTTTAGATCTACAAAATAAATGTTAGAAAGCCTACAAAATATATCATGGAAAAAAGAATAGAAAACAACAACACTTGAAATGAAAGAGACCCAATGAAAAGGGAATAATATTTATTATTATTGAATTAAAATGAATACACCTAGTGAGGAGAATGTGTAGACTTGAATCTACAAAGCCCCCTCTGTGGTATGGGTCCTTGAATACTCTGCACTTCAACTTCATCTCTCCCTCTCTCCTAATGGATGTAAAGGGCAAAAAGAAGTGGTGATGGTTTGAACTTAGAAATGGGAGCTCAAATGTTAGAAGACAATAATGAGGATAATGAGAATGGTCATGTGTAGAATGAGGAGAAAACCCCTCTATTTATATTAAAATATTAGGAAAGATCTAGATTTAGAATAATCATAATAAATGTTAGACTAAATGAAGATTAGCCATTAGGAATATTTTAATATATTTTAGAGAGGGAAAAAGTATTTGAAATTGTCAAATATCTTTATTTAGTAAACCAACTAAAAAAATGATTAATTGATTTAATTAAGGAAAATGATTAAAGTAATTAAGAAATAAAAATGATTTATTAACTACTTTAAGGAAATAAAGTTGAAACAAATTTGAAATAATTATTAAATAATGGTTTAATAATTATATCTGGAGATAAATATGGGTTAAATATGGAATAATAAATAAATAATGATTTATTTAATTATTCCTGAGTGGTGAAGTCAAAAACTCGTTAGAAATAATAAATAATGATTTAATAATTATTCTGAGAGAATAATAGATCATCAATGATTTATTTAATTATTTTAATGGGGTTTCTTTGATTTTAATGAGAAATAATTTAGGAAAATGATTCTCTAATTTATTTCCTAAGGGGAAGGTGGATTTTAATGTGTAAAAACCTGTGATGTACTTCGATCAACTTAGTAGGAAATGACTAGGTGACCATTTTTTGAATTATAATAATGTATGCTCTCCCAATCATAGAGAAATGAGATATGTGCCTCTAGTTAATGTGGAAAGACCTCGCCCCATGAAAAACCTCATAACACACTCTCGCAAAAAAACCTCAAAAACCCCTCGGCCCTTACTCCATTAACTTTACATTAGTTATATCTAATTATAATTGTTCACCTATTTGAGAGTATAAAATATTAGATAAATCTTTTTTATTTCAATTTTTTTTTGTGATATATTATTTTTTTTGGTATCAGTTTAATTGATTTTTTATTACATAATAATGATTAAATTAGAAATATGAAAATAAATAACAGGATAGAAAGAGATCAAAATTAAAACCAATTAAAGAAATAACTAATGGAAAATCTTTGTTAATTAATTTTTTTTTTTTAAACTTATGAAGATTTTTTTTGACATTATGTATATAATATGAGTATAATAATATAGTATATGAATATATATTTATTTAAAAAAAGATTGTTTTAATTTTAAAATTTATGATGTTGTGAAAATTGTTTGACAATCTTATATAAAATATAAATATAATAATATAGTATATGATATATATTATTTAGTTACATTGTCAATGATGTATAGTTCGGGTGGTTGGGAGGGTTTAATGATAACCTTCCTACCCGGGTTCCAGTTGCATGACATGACTATTTTGTAATATCCTCAAAAGGGTTCTATGTATGTACCGCTTCCATAAACGGAGGTTTTCTTATTACTGAAAAAATAAATATTTAGTTACACAATAGTTATAGTTAATATATATGATCTGGTATAAATGCATTGGATAATTTTTTTTTAATTTAATGAATATATGATATTTTTTTTAGTATGTCAGAGAAATCTGGCAGCCCGCTTGACAAGTTATTACTAGTGAACCTCTCAGGGTTTACTATTTGTCGTCTTTTCCATAAATGGAATCATAACCAAAAAAATTTAAACTTTAGATCTCTCAATTTTCACAAATTTCACATTACTTTAATTACCAATTAAACTGTCCCTAAAACATAATATTCTTTTTATTTTATTTTAAATAAAAATATTCACTAAATATATCAAACTTAATTATTTATTATATATATTTTAAAAATAAAAAATTACATACATTTTTATTATCAGAATCATCAAAATATTTATTATTTTAGAAAAATAATATCCATAATGCCTATATTATTTGAATGAATATTTTATGAAAATGATGCATTCAAACAAGTGTGTATTAAGTCCACTTCTCAATAATAATAAGTTGTGGTTGGTGTCGTGTATGGATAGTTTAGAACGATAAAAACATTTCGTAGATGTTCAACGTCCTTTCATAAAAGCTATGTCACAACAAACAAGAAAAGGTCCTTTAAAATGCTTCGTGATGTAGCCGTGAAAGCTAGGTTCATGATTATGTCACACCAACTGCATGAACCCCACACCGTATTACATATGTTTATATATCGTATTACATTTTATTATAAATTTAATTGAAGTTACATTTTATTATAATTTAATTGGCAAATTCAATGTAGGATAGTTACTATTTGTTTTCTTTTATTCTGTTAGGAACTATGACTCGTGGTGGTCAAAGTCATTGGAGTTGGTGTGGGAGCAACTGGCTGACCCTATCCCATGCTCAAAAAGAAAGTTGAAGTGTTTGCAAGGGCTTTCTAAGCCCAAAATCCTCCACACAAGGATGAAATTGAGGTTGTAGAAGTGGAAGCGAGAATGCAAGGGCTTTCTAAGCCCAAAATCCTCCACACAAGGATGAAATTGAGGTTGTAGAAGTGGAAGCGAGAATGGAAAGTGGGTTTCTTCTAGACGATGAAGTGAATAAAGAAATTAGTCCCTAGGTTCTTGATGTTAGTAACACCAAGGTCCAAATTACCAAATACTATAAAATAGTGGACACTTATTGGTAATCTAAAACTCTCATGTGTAAGGTGTTACGAGAAAAAAAGAGGCCTATCAAGAGAATTTCCTCTAATTGGATGAGATATAGCTTCAAATCAAAGTAGTTGACCACAAGCTTTCAATCATAGCTAAAAAGGCTAATGGCTTGGAATTTGCAGATTCTAAGCACACTCCAAGATAGGGTAAGAATGAACCTGTCAAGATTCCCTCCCACTGATCTTTTACATGGATAGTTTTTTCTCTTTTTTGGTTTATATATATAGGAGTAGAAGCTCTCTTATTTCCTTTCTGTCTAGCTCTAACTACATGGGTAGTCTTAGATCTCTAACTATATCGGTAATCTTAGATCCCTAAAAAGCTTCTTTCTGTATAGCATTTGAAAATATTGTTTATCTCAAATAAGATAGACAAAAGGTTAGTTGTTTTATTCTTGTCTAGTTTTCTTAATGATATATAAATAAATTTATTTTTTTACACCAATTTTCTTCTATTCGATTTAAAATCTTGATTCATTTATTTATAATAAAATAATTCAAATTTTAATTTTAATCACAAAAATTATTTTAATTATCAATTATAAAAAAATATTTATATATACTAATATTAATATTATTAAAATTAAACTAATTATCAAACCAATTAATTTTAAATTAAATTTTATATATATAACGCTTTTACATTTTAATATAAAAATATATTCATACATGTATGCTCAAACCATCAAATACAAATATACAAGTTTTCTTATGTATATAGTAATGCAAGAATTAATATAAATAAATTATACCCAATACAATAGGTATACCTAATATCACAACATTGATACTTATATTGATACTTTCAATGACTTGCAAAGCTTAAAAAATACCCTTATCATAATTTAAAATCAAATCAAAGTAAATAATCATCTAAATTTATGATATTTTTGGGATGAAGTACAATGGTATAAAACTGGTTAACTTATCAATTTTGATTACTTTGGGCTTAAAATGACTAGGTATAATTGATTTAAATCCATTCTAAATGGGTTAAATTCAAAATTAATGTTTTTTTATTGATTTTTTTTATAAAATTTAAATTTTTTTTGTATAATTTATTTCTATTAAATATATTTGACATAAAATATACATGAAATTTAAAATAAAATTTTGAAGAAAAAATATTTCAATTTTAGCTATTTAGTAATGTGTTTTTAATTATAAAATAAAATTAAAAAAAATTGATTTCTCTTATTATATAGTAATTCTAAAATTAAAATAAATTTATATAAAAATGTCAGTGGATATTTTTAAAAAATGTCAATTATTATCTTAAAAAATATTGTATTATTTTAATAAATATATTATCATAACTCATTTATTAATTAGTATGGAGGAAAATAATTATTAGTTTTTTTTTTTCAGAAATATGGTTTGATCCATCTGTATTATTCAAGGAATAATTTATTAGTGATTCATAAAAGAACAAATTGTTATTTTAGTTAGACGTCTTTGGATCTTGGGCCACTAACCTATTATGTTATATTAAAAAAGAATCAATTCTTATCCAATAAAAAACAATTTTAAATCTTATTCTAATATCATAAATCAATTTTAATGTAAATAGTATTCATAAAAAAACTAATATCCTTTATAATCATCTTTAAATTTATTTGCAATAAGATCATATACTTTAATATTTAACTTTAAAGTTATAAATAAAACGAAATACTACTTTGATATCACAATTTAATTTCTTAATCAATATTTTATATAATAATAATAATAAAATATTCACTTAAAAACATATATCAAAACAGGTAATGAATATTTTATAAAAGTATTTTCTAACAACATATTTATCCTTTTAAGATCATATTATTTTAATGGATATTTATGAAAATATAAATGCTTGCCATAGTCTTATAGACTATACATTAAAATAATAAAATTTGTAGGAAGTACTAACCATGATGCTATATTATTCAACGAATATTTTGAGACACCAGTGCCCATCAACACCAGCATATGTTGTAGTTGGTGTGTTGTATTAATATATTAAAACATTTTGGACACGTTGAGGCTCCTTTTCTTAAGTCACAACAAGCTATGAAAGGGTTACCTGATGTAAGCATCAGAGTTAGGTTCATGATTATAACACACAACTAATCCACCATGGCCACATGTGATAGGAGGAGCTACTTGCAATCGTAGGGTGACGTTAATGCTTACGATTTAAAAACAAATATGTCAGCATGACAACTCCTTTATTTAAAATGATTACATAGTTATCTAACAATGTTCAAGAAGGAAAATGGTTTGAAAATTAATAATTAAGAGAATGTCATTAAAGTTGAAGGTTATAATAATCTAGAGAAGAGGAGGAATGTGAGGAGTCGTGGAGGCCATGGGTGTCTATACATATTTAGATAATGAAAATAATAAATTATAACAATTTATGGGTAATACTTTTTTTAATTGTATAATATAATTTAAGCTTGATTTACTCTAGTTAAAAAGGATTGTTTTGTATTTTTATATAGTATTTGGTATCATATGGAGACAAATTTTTGGTAGCAATGGATAATAAACTCAAAATTGGTTGGGTAGGTGGACAACAATTATATACATGCGTGGTTGAGGTGGAAGGACAATGGTAATGAGAGATAGGCATGAATTGCGAAGAAGAATTCATGAATGAGTAAAGAAGAGGGGTGAAATTGAGATCATTTATTTGAAGTCTGAATTAGAAATAAATGTAGAGACAAATATATAACATAATGATATTCATTATTATGTTAGAATTGATGAAATTTTTGAAGAATAAAAGAAATGTGAGAGTTCATTTTTTTTGTTATAATAATAACTTTGAATCTTCAATTTATCCTAAATTGGTTAGGAAAGATGTAGAGATATTTTAAATGGGAGGATTGAAAACCCACATAGAATTAATTTTGCAACTATTAGGTTGAAAAGATATACTAACATATACTAACAATTATGTGTTTTTATATTTTGAAAAAAATATATAAAAATAAGAACAATATCTAAGTTTAGAATAATATGGTTAACTTGGTGAAAAAAATCATACCCAAAATAATCTTCATTTTTACCGATTGAGAACCTACATAAAATGAATTTTGTAATTAGTAAGTTGAAAAGACATACTCATAAGTGTTTTTGCATTTTGAAAAAATGCAAAAAAATAAGAACAATATCCAAGTTTAGAATAATATGGTTAAGTCCGTGAAAAAATATCTTACCCAAAATAATTTTCATTTTTACGCACAATACACTTTAATTTCATTTATTTGCTAGAGGTTTTGCCATTTTCCATTTTAATTAGTTTAATTGGCAAAATGTAGTTCATTTCAAGATGATTTATGTTATAATTATTTTTTGAGAACTTAGTGTAACTTCAATTAGAAGGTATATATTAAACTAATTTTCTCGATGAAAATGTACTCTATAAATATTATCAATTAAAGAAACATTTATTTAAAAGTTTGTTATATATATAAATAATTACAATAAAAGAAATTATAGATCAAAATTATATGCTTGGATCGCAATTTATACAATGGGTTAGTTATACATAGAAGTTTTATCGAGGTTAGTTATACTTGTACCCTTATCTACACTATTATTGTCCTTATCTACTTGCTTGCTTACTAGCCTAAGAAACACATGGTCTTTGGAGGTGTATATTCTCCAGAAGAATTATAAGCTCTTACAAAACTTATAGTACATTGCAAAATTGAAATAGTTTGCACTAGATTAGATACCATGATTGTTTTCCTTTGAAAGAGATAGATTCAAATCCAACAAATACATCTTACCAGAGCATCCCTTAGATATACTAGCAGAAAAATTCAAACATAAAGAATTGATGGCCACTCACAAATTATCCATTTGTTGCCTAAGACCATCCAAATCGATCTCGATTTTCTTTGTTGTGTCCATATAACAACCCTGGTTAAAAATCCATGTAAAAAATATAAGACCAAGGTCATGGGACATGTATTCCAAGCTGAATGATGGGAAAAAGCATCCTAATGGGCGTTCATTTCGGTTTATTATGGCTAAGGAAAATGACAAAGGCAATGACAAAGACTTTGAAAAGGCAAGTGACATTATTTGGCATTTATTTATGAAAATAATGGAAAAATAGGAGAAAAGGAATGTGAAAGGTCACAGGTTGCATGTAAGGAGGAAAATGAAGGAAAATAATGGAAAATGAATAAATTAGAGGCCTCATTAATAAAAAGGCTTCTGAGGATTAGTTGGTATCATTTTGTTAGTTCTATGGTGGAGCTCTCTTCTATTCTGTCTCTCATACTCTTGGACACTTAAAGTTTCTTGGAGCACTCTTGGAGTAGTGTGACATACTTGAGATTTGGAGTAAGACGGCTAAGGAAAAGAAAGAGAGTGCAAGAGGACAGTGTGATCAACAACTACAGCTGGATTTCTTTGCAGGTATCGAGTTGCATGTATGGTTTCCTTCATAGTTTTTCCATGCATGACACATGCATGTGGTTTCTTGGTTATGAGTTGTCATTGGCATGGAGGATTTCCTAGATTGACAGTGGTTTTGCCTAGCCTTGACAATTCTTGGATAGCCATGGTGTTGTGGGAGTCTTTCCCTTTTGTTTTTTGGTTTGGTTCTCATGTTCCTTTGCATGTGGGTTGAGTTATTAGTTCTTGGAGCCTTGTAATAGCTTAGGTTGAGTTATTAGTCTTGGAGCCTTAGTTGGACAAACACTTTGGAGCCCTTGGTGGGTTGAGTTACTAGTCTTGGAGCCTTGGTTAGACAAACACTCTAGAGCCCGACAACGGATGTGGGTTGAGTTACTAGTCTTGGAGCCTTGGTTGGAACAAACGCTCTAGAGCCCTGGACAACTTGGGTAGATACCAATTTGGAGATGGCTAGTGATGTCCAACCGTGAGGTGGAATCACTGGTTGAGAGTTGAGGTGGTTTGGCCTCTAGGAACCCTAGTTTTGTTTTGGTGGTTTGGCCTCTAGGAACCCTAGTTTTGTTTTGATGGATTTCTAGGGGCTAATGTTCGCCCAGTGGGCTAATTTCCACGATTTTTCCACAAAAAAGATTCGCAAATTTCCAATTTTATAAAAGAAGATTCGCCCAAATTTTAGAATATAAAATTATTTTACCTTAAAAATCGCCAACATTATATAAAGACTATATATAAAATCATTATAAATTTGAATAAGTTTACAAATATATCAATAAACATTTTATAATTTGCATATTAGGGATTAGTGAGATTCGCCAATGTTTTAAACTTCAAGAAAATTTTCCATCCTTAAAATTTTCCTTGGATCCCATATTCATGCTTGGAATATGGCACGGGGGTGATTGGCTGAAAGAGAGATTTGGTTCAGCCTAGTCTATGGTCGGGTGGTTTGTGGAAGTCCCAGACCAGGCTGCATTTTGCATATGTTAATAAGAACTTCTTTCCTCTTGTATTTGATGGATTTATACTTATTTATATGTGGTATTTATGGCTGAAATATCCCATGTTATATCTGTTGGTTATATGTTGGTTATGAGCATGTTTTATGACTGATAATGTATGGCTCTGTTGTGCTAAACAACAACCCCCCATTTCTTTAAAATCTTTATATAAAATTTAAATAAGAAATGGGTCCCTTTAATAAGATTTGTGTGTCCGTAAATAAAATTGGTATTAACCCATCATAAGAAATCCCTTATTAGAAGACCTTAGGTAAACCAATCATTTTAAAAGCCTTTTGAACGGAAATGAAAGTGTAACTTTAAAAAAATATATATTATAAAACTCTTCGTTATTGCGATAAAGCGATCAGAAGATCGCATATCGCAATAACAAAAGAAACATACATAAAGTCTCATCCATTCTCTCTGATCCGAAAAGGCAATCGCAATGGGAGATCGGAGAAGCCAAATGCCAAGCATATTATAATGAAACCCCTCACATCCTCCGATGCGATAAAGCATATCGCAATCAGCAAATCGGCGAAGGCAACAACATACATAAACGAAGACATGCTCAAATCCTCCGATGCGATAAAGAATATCGCAATCGGCAATCGATGAAATCGCATTGACAAAACAGTAAAGCCTCAGTCCATTCCCAATTGCGATATATTTATTAGGCACGCATCTCGAAGATATGTTGGTTTGCATGCATCATATCACCTTTCGGAGATTGAAGATATTCAAAGCAAATGTTAAAGCCTTTCCCTGGATGTTCCCAATCACCGATTTGTGATTTATCACTGATCATTCATCAAACAAATCTAAGGCACACTTCAATTAATCATTTGGCATATAAGCGACATGATGGGCATTTAAAACCTTCTTTACCATGATTGACAAGTTAAACGGCTATTCAATGAAGCAGTTAAGGGTAGATCTTTTCTTTAGATTTCACCTGCGACAACCTTTAACTATATTTCATTATCACCTGCTAATCGACATAACTCTTTTCCATTATCATATTGGTCTATTGCAGCATTTCTCTGTATCACTGTTTTTCAATCGCTTGTGTAGCATTTCACTGAAAACATAAATCTGAAGCAAAATGGGAAAGAAATCAAAGAAATCCGTAGCAGTAGCTCTTGTAGTGGTAGCCTAGCTAGCCAAAGATCCCAGACCAAGAAAAAAGGGATTAATATCAGACACAACATGTCTCGGACTAGGAAATACTAGCTGGGAAAGTATCTATAATCTAATTGAAATGGAGGAACCCGAAGAACTATCAGAAGAGGCCACGGCTGATTCGAATGATAAGTCTGAAGGAACTCTTAAAGAGTTAGCATGCTCCTTTCTTCACAGAATTGTTGCGCGAGCTAAGGTCCTTCGATATACTGACGTCGTGAGATGGGTGGTGGAAAAAATTCCAGTCACAAACAGAACCTTTTGCACGAATGACAGGAGAGTATTCGGCTCATTTCAGCCGGATGATCTAAGGAAAATGTATCACTTACCTGAACCTGAAAAGTGGTACAACAAAGCCTTCCTTGAAGCATTTGCGAAAGAAAACGAGTCAGAATCAACCCCGATTAAGCAGTGGAGACATTTTCCCAAGAAGCACAAGCACGAATCATCGGGTAAGTACTCTGTAGACTCATTGGCTTCTCCTTACTGTTATGCCAGAGCTATGATGTGTAGAATGTGGGGAATACATGACTCTGCTAAGTTTACTATAGAAATGGTCCCTCTAATGGAGGCAGCAATCAATGGCTATGTAATGGATTGGGCCAATATTTTATCTGACAAATTAGCCACAACAATCCTAGAATACAGAGCAAATGCATATCAAACTACTAGGACCATTCCCCCATTCTATTACAGTGCATTCATTATGGATATTGTTTGTTTCAATTCTGAATTTCCATTGCTCGGATGGAGATGGACCCCCACAGACCCTCAACCAATCCATATCTATCATGATCAGTTATGGAAGGCTAATTACAAAAATCATTTGTACAAAATCTGCAACGGTTTTATTGTGCCTATTTATTACTCCATTTTTGATAAGCCTGCTCCCAGGATATCCCCGGAAGCAGAAACAGATTTGACAGTGGTAGGCAGTTGGTTTGGGGAAGAAAAATTCACTTATATAAGGCTTTTTGGTAGCCTTACAAAATCCCATGTCCTTCCTCTATATGTGCCTGATAAACTGTTAGCTCGGGAATTGGCCTATCAAATAACAATAGATGGGACATCCAAAACCCTTAGAAATTCCAAGAAATAGGCATGGCCTATATTCCCTTTAAGATGTAGTGTTTTCACTCTTCATGATTACAAACATGCAGAAAAGGAGGCAGAAAAAATACAAATGTTGAATCTTGCAACAATTCCCAATAGACAATATGATCCAAGAAAAGTTGCCTATAATGTTCTTGAACAAGCTAAACTTGCAAAGTTCGATCATGAAAAGGATGATTTCGATGATCTATTTTCCTCAGCCGAATCTTTATTTCAAGTTAAATCATTGGCCAGAATCAAATATCAAGATGAAGGATTAGAAGTGTTTAATAGGCTTAGAGAATAGAGGTTGCAAACTCTGCCTTTAGACCTCTTAGTCACAGCTCCTACAGTCCAATAATTTGGTCAAGCTGAAAAAATAGTTACTGATAAGGCCTCTGATGTGGAAAAGATCTCCAAATAGCAACAGGAACAGCAACGGGAACAACAACGGGAACAGGAACAGGGAAAGGATAGCCAACTTATGGATACATATACTCAAATTGATCCCAAGTTTCTTAAAGAATGGCAAAAATTCGATTCCATAATAAGAAATACTGAGACCTTGCAGGGATTCAGCATGCCTGAAGTGACAACTGGTCACGAAACAACAACTAATATGGTTCAAAATGAAGGAACCAGCGGCCCATCCATCACTCAGAAAGATATGGAGATAATTCCAGAAAATCCATCTGATGAAATCATCCTACATGTAGAGGAGATACCACCTTTAGATGTCTTCTACAGTCCTAAGCATAAGGCTGTAGTAAAAAGACAAAGGAAAAAGAGAAAGTTTGATCAATCTTCTCTTTTACCCGCACAAAAAGAAATGGCTAATGTGGTATGGAGAGAAGAAATTAATCCTTCCGAAGACCTTACAAAACTCTCCCAATATGCAAGGGCATACTCAGCAGCTACAATGGATAAAGCATCAGAAGTTAGCAATTTACTCAAAGAAAAAGATCAAACAATTGTTTCATTGGAAGCACAGGTATCTGAAAGGCAGCAGAGAATAGAGCAATTAGAACAACAGTTAGCAGCGCAACAACAATCAAATAACCAGCTAAATGAGCAATTGCTCAAGGAGAAGTAGAGAATAGACCAAAGTGTAGTATAGAAACAAAAAGAATTATCCCTAGCATTGGCCAAGCTAAAGTCAATGAATGAACAATTGAGAAAAACGAAAGATGAGAAAATCGCTCAACTATCACAACAAATAGAAAAGTTCAAAAGTTTTCCTCAAGCAGTAGAGTTCAGATCCGAAGCTCTCCAGATCAATAAGGCATTGATTAAACAGTTAAATTTACTATGTCATAATATTTCTCTGGTTGAGCCCCTCTGTGAAATTTCTTCATCAATGATTGACAAATCAGTTGACGCAAGGCAAAATTTGGAGCAGGCCGATGAGACATTGACAAACTTTCTTGCTTGGCAAGAAACCAGTGAAGGGCAAGCTGCAAATCTGCCTCGAATTCTAGAATCACACAAGGAAATTCTTTTCCTAGAATGGAAATCCCAATTGATGAAGGCAGAGAGGGCAACTTCAAGATGTAGATCAGCCACTGGTAATTTGGTTGAATTAATTAATGATACTCTTTATCTGTCTAATTTGATTTCAGAATGCACTCTAGGTAAATTACCATCAGCCAAAGCATTGGAGCAGTCATGCAAGCAGGATTTAGAAAAGAAAGAGAGATTAATCGCAGGCATCCAAAGTTTAACTTGGGACACCTTTTGGTTCTTCCTGGTTAAACCGCATAGTCAAAAGGCAGCACTGAAATGTTTAACCGATGCAATCGGTTATATGATTCCTGAAATTCATGATGCTACGTATTCAGCCCAACTACATTCACGTTTGAGTCACCCTCTAGAATTGCAACAAATGCTAGCTATATGCCAGCTCAAACCAAAGGATGATCGGCCGAAACAGTGAATCATTTTACCAACTGCAAGCATGCCTATTTCAAGGAGATTTTCATGATTTGATCATACCACCTCATAGCATTTTTATTTCATAGTTAGTTAGCATAGATAGTATTTATAGACCCTTTCATGTCTTTAGAAAGGGTCCTCAATTTTTGTATCAAAACTTGGATCGGAAGTTGCACTATTGTGCTTCCGATATATATTTTTTATGAAGACTGGACCTATATTCTAAATTTTGATGAAGAATACTTTGATGAGATATGCACTATTGCTTTTTGTGAGAGTATTTCTAAGTTGGAAGATGGAATCTGAATGCGATTGATGTTAGAACGGATTCAAATTACATATGGTACTATTATCTATGTCTTTGCTCCATTCTTTTATATGAATCAACGTTTATTTAATTTTGCTATCATTTGATATATGTATGTGTTTCAACAACAGTCCTTTTACTTATCACTATTGAATGTTTAAGGAATGTTATTCTTTCAATCATATTTATGTCAATGATATATGAAGAATAGTGTAATAATGTTTTAATTATTACTTTGTTCAACTACTTGAACAAAGTAATTATCATATGAAGGAATGTTTTTATTTATAAATGGAGTCATCTATATGCCTATTTGTAAATAAGAATTATCAAAAGTTGCACTAAAGTTGAAATTTCCCGGGATAGATTAGTTGTTTATTATTCTGCATTTTAGAATAAATCATCCATCATTATCATTAGATAATAGAAAACCAACCACTTATCCATCCTATTTACAAATCATTGGGAAACTGGTCCCATTATATCCAGTCGGAGCCACCACACCAAACGGAAAAGGAGCTGCCTTTAAGGTTCGGACCGGGTGGTTTTCCCCAATGTTGATGTAGCGATTTTCAAGGCATCAACATTTTTGGCACTAGAAGGAGGGCATGAACTGTGAATGGCAAGCAAACCCAAACCTACAACCCATTCTGAGAGTAAACCTCCCTCCACCTCACCTCTGACTTCTCCTTTGCATGTTGGAACTCCAGTCTCCAAACGAGAAGAAGAGAGCACAACTACCACTGCTCAACCCCAACATATCTCAGATAAATTAAGTCCTGAATCTCTTGAAGTACAGTCTCTCATCCATAAACTTCAAGGCTTCTCAATATCACCACAGAAATCTGAGGTATCTCAAGGCAGTGTGACTTCGCAATTTGTTCCTTCTCACCCCCTCACCAGACTTCAGAGTGGAAAGCTTGGTATTGAACCTACTGAGTTGCCTTTACCTAAAAGGAAACGGGCAAGGAAAACACCTGAAGGATCTGATAGTGAAACTTTCTCATCATCATCTTCCATTTCATCTTCTCCATTGCAAAGTCAACCATCCACTCCTCCATTACAAATTGTTGTTCAACAGGGATCTGGAACTTCAACATCTCAACCCCCTCAAACTTCAATATCTGCTCCTTCCCAATCATCTGGAACTTCATCGACACTATCATCTAGTACTAGTTCTACAATGGCTCAGAATCCATGGAATAATCTTGGTGCAGTCACCATGCCTGCACCATTAAACCAACTGCCAGCACATCCTGAAAAATGGTTGCCGAAATTTAATCCAAATGCAGGGATACCAGCCGATGAGCACATTAATAATTTTATGTTAGCAATTAATTTGAAAGGAGTTACAGAGGAAGATGTCGTTGTTAGGCTTTTCCCTTATACCTTGCAAGGATCAGCTGGGTCTTGGTATTTTTCCTTACCCTCAGGATCCATTACTAGTTGGAACATTTTTCAAGAACAGTTCTTGACTAAATACGGTGATGACAGATCTCTAGCGACGTTAATCAATGATCTTTCAAATCTTAGGATAGAATCCAAAGAACCTATAAAAGAGTTCAATTCACGATTTAATAAACTCTTGAATAAGATTCCAACTGCCTCTAAACCTAGTGAGAAAATCAGAAGCGAATGGTATATAACAACTTTACCTTCAAATATAGCTATCTTTGTAGATAGGGCTGCAAAACCAACTCTAGCAGAAAACATGAAAGAGGCACTTGCTATAGAGAAACACATTATTACTTTAGAAAAGAAGGCTACTCTTGAAGACAGAAAATCCAAAAAAGTCTCTTTCAAAGATGATTCAAAGAAGAAAATGGCTAAAGATCCATATGATATGGAGGGTCTCCAAAAAGTTCTCAAGACTATGTCAAATGAAATGGTAGAAATCAAGAAACAAGTAGCTGAGACTTCAACCAGAAGACCATTTAGAAACTTCAAGAAACCTGAATCAAAGCCACCAAATGCTATATCCAATGCAGACTCAGATCCTGAAGAGGAAGAAGAAGAAGAAACAATCTCATCGTCTGAAGAACCAGAAGAAGAAGTAACTGTAGAATGTCATGGAATGTGGGACTTTATTTTGCCTAATTTTGATACAGAAAATGAATAGGAAGCTTTCCCTGTAACTACCAGGAGTAAGGGTACTCCTGAACCTGTTCAAATAACTCAGAAGAAAAGGAATACATGTACTCCTACAAAAGAGAAAATCCCCACAAAGAAATCCACAGCGATACCTTCTCAAAATTAGCCATCAGCTTCAAATCCACCTCCAACATCTAAAACATTAGTGGTTATAGATTCTATGGACTACAACATTATTGAAGATATGAAGAAAACAAAGGCAAATATCACTATGTTTGAGCTTAGCAAACTCAAACATCAACAAAAATTGTTGCTTAAAGAGTTAGATGTTGTACCTTCTTCTCCTCTTCCGAATGTTGTCATGTCCAAAGTTGCTAATGAAACAGGTAAACCACCTCCTGGGAGAGTGGAAGCTACTGATGTTGTCTTAATCGGAGATAGATCGAATTCCCATACTCCTCCTTTTCTCTTAACCAATGAGATCTATAATAGAAATCTACACAATTGTTTGATTGACTCAGGGGCTTCCTCCAATATAATACCAACTTCAGTTTGTTCTAAGCTGAACATTGAACCCCAAAAGTCTGCAATCCATATTGTCCAGTTGGATAGAACTAAGGTCTAGGTTTTAGGAGAAATCAACTCAGTTACTATTAGGTTATCAGTTGATCCAAGAGTGGTTCAGAGAATTGATATTTTGGTAGCTGAAATACCTGAATTCTATGGTTTGATTTTGAGTAGAGACTGGTTTGAGAAACTTCATGGTTATATTTCCACCGATTGGTCTCATATGTGGCTACCTTATAAAGGAAAGCCAAATCAAATAAAAATTGGTCGAGAAAAACATATGACCCATACAGTTACTGAGTTTGAACAAGAAAATCAACCAATAGCATTCAACAATAATATTTTGGGAAATTACTCATCTGAATCATTCTTTGGAAATTTTACTACTCAAACATCCCCTTTCTCAGTTAATAATTTCACATCTCAAATCGAAAATTTTTCTCAAACAGATACATCAAGATGTGTTAAAGTTGCTGAGGAAACTGTAAATAAAGTTGTAGATAAATTTTTGTTTTGGTCATTATATTTTGATGGGTCTAAATCTAGTGAAGGTGTAGGAGCAGGATGTATTTTAGTTAGTCCCGAGGGAGAAAAGACCATGTTATCATGCAGGTTGGAGTTTGAATGCACAAATAATACAGCTGAGTATGAAGCCTTAATTCAAGGACTTTACAAAGCAATTGGTCTTAAAGTTCAATATTTAAAAGTGTTCGGTGATTTGGAAATTGTTATAAGACAAGTCAGAAATACTATTCATTGCCTTTCTAGTCACCTTAAACACTATCAGTCCTTGGTACAGGACCTAATATCTCAATTTTTGGCATTCAATATTTCTCCCATCCCTAGATCCCAAAATGCAGCAGTAGATCTACTAGCTAATGTAGCTTCCAAGCTCCTTCCATCTGAAGATTATAGTCCCGATAGATTCTCAGTAGAATTAATTTTTAGACCATCAATTCCTGATAATATCACTAACTGGCGAGTGTTCAATCACGATGATGACATTTTAAATTTCTTAACTTCTGATAAGTCCTATGATGATCAAATTATTGATGAAAGTGACCATGACCTTCAAATGAAGGAAAAGTTTGAAGAAAACTCAATACCTAAACCAATGGTCAAGCTTGAAGATCTTTATGACATTAAAGACAGGTTTAAACAGGTTACTAATTCAAAGCTCCAAAGTTTTACTTTGAGATTTGAATTGATAAACCTTGGTACTGAGGAAAATCCAGAAAACATCAATTTAGGATTAGGACTTTCTTCAGAAGAAAGAATTGTGTTCCTTATATTATTGCATAAATATAAAAATGTCTTCGCTTGGAAATATGATGATTTGAAAACATACGATACATCTATCATATAGCATACGATTCCAATGCTTTCTGAACAAAAACTAGTACAACAGAAATTAAGAAAGATTCATCCTAACTTAGAGAGTCAAATAAAAGCTGAATTAAACAAACTCTTGAAAGCTAAGATAATTTTTCCTGTTAGACATTCAAATTGGGTATCCAATATGGTGCCAGTAAGGAAGAAAAATGGTGATATCATAATTTGTATTGATTTTAGAAATCTTAACAAAGTAAGTCAAAAGGATAACTTCCCTCTACCGACAATGGAGAAAACTCTACATTCAGTAGCTGGTTCTGAATTGATGTCCTTCTTAGATGGTTTTTCAGGGTATAACTAGATTTTATTAGACCTTAATGACAAACTTAAAACTACTTTTAGAACTAAGTGGGAAACTTATGCCTACCAAAAAACGCCTTTCGGGTTAATTAATGCTGGAGCTACGTTCCAAAGAGCGATGGACATGACATTCAAAGGACTGATCAATAAATTGGTAGTTTTCTATTTAGATGACATTACTGTGTTATCTAAGAAAAGATCAAATCATTTGCATGATCTGAAACAAATCTTTGAACGCTGCAAAAGGTATGGTATTTCACTCAATCTTAAGAAATCCTTTTTCGCTCTTGACCAAGGTAAACTCTTGGGCTTCATTGTTTCAAAGAATGGTATTTATATCGATCCAGATCGAATCAAAGAGATTTCTAATATTCCATTCCCACATAATAAAAAATCCATGCAATCATTTTTAGGTCAAATTAACTTTGTAAAAAGATTTGTACCAGATTTTTCATAGATTGTTCTACCATTACAAACTATGATTAAGAAGAATTTAGTGTTTAAATGGGGGCCTATAGAAAAAGAGGCATTTGATTCTATCAAACAATCAATCATAAATGCCCCTGCTTTAAGCACTCCTAATTTTTCAAATCATTTCATGTTATATACTCTTGCATCTGATACATCTTACGCAGCAGTGCTGACGCAAATTAACGATCAAAACTTCGAAGCACCAATCTCATTTTATAGTTCAAACCTTCAAGGTGCCAAAATTAATTACTTAGAAGTTGAAAAACAAGCCTTTGTTGTATACAAATCCATTAAACACTACAGACCCTTTCTCTTAAAAGCTCACACAAAAGTTATAGTCCCTTTTTCAGCCGTAAGACAGTTACTAGTTCAAAGGGAATTAGGAGAAAAGAGAGCAAATTGGGTCACAACATTACAAGAATATGACTTGGAAATCAAACCAGCAAAGATTGTCAAAGGCCAAGGTTTTTGCAGATTGTTAGCAGGAGCTTCTAATATCTAGGAACCTGAAGGTACAAGGGATACTGAAGAAATTAATCAGATAAGTACCACTAATCCTGAATCCCAATATGCAGATTTAATTTTCTATTTGAAAAATTGATATGCTCCTTCTAATCTTTCTTATAAAAACAAACATGCCATACGACTAAAAGCAAAAAACTTCATAATTATAGATGATGTATTGTTTAGACGAAATTATGATTCAATTTTGTTAAGATGCTTAGAAAAACCTGAAGCGCAAAAGGTCTTGCAGGAGCTACATGATGGACCAGCAGGAGGACATTTTGGAGCTGATACAACAACTCACAAAATCATTCATGCTGGGTATTACTGGCCTACCTTGTTCAGAGATACTCATGAATATGTAAAGAAATGTCAAAGTTGTCAAACTGCTAGTGGAAAACAAAGGAAGTCAGCTTTCCCTTTGCAACCAGTCAACATTGAACAACCTTTTGAACAATGGGGATTGGATATCATTGGAGAAATCATGCCACATTCATCCAAACAACATAGGTATATTCTTACAGCCACTGATTACTTTACTAAGTGGGTCGAAGCAATTCCTTTGAAGACAGCAAACTCTGAGGCAATCATTGAATTCATAGATCAGTTCATCATTACCAGGTTTGGTGTCCCAAATACTCTTATTTTTGATAATGCATCTTACTTCTCTAGAAATCCTATATTTGAATTTGCTATCAAAAGGGGATTTAGATTGAAATATTCTGCAAACTACCACCCTCAGGGTAATGGTTTAGCAGAATCCACCAATAAAAATCTTATCAAAGTCATTAAGAGAACTATAGAATAGAATCATAAAAACTGGCATAAGTCTTTAATATTTGCACTATGGGCCGACCGAATAACATGTAAAGCTTCTATATGTTGGCATTATGATTCTGGTATGGCTCTACGTTACAGGTGTTGTACTTGATGGAAACTCACTCTAGTGGAAATGTTTTGTTCAGGCTCTCAAAATGTTGGAAATTAAGAGGTTCGCAGGTGAATGGTCCAAAAGGTGCGGACCCGCAGGCACGCCGTGCAGGAAATGCGGTCATACCCACAGGTTACCCATTCAAAAAGTGTGGTCCCCCAATTCACTCACTTCAAGGCAGAGAAGTGCGCTCACGTGGGGTTTCTTATGTCTGGCCCGTAGCTCGTCGTTCATGATCTTAAGGTTTTGGCCCGTGGTATAGGATCTATGTTAGCCCCGGTTTGGATCCCTTGTATTGGTTATTGATGGTTTTGTCCCATGGTGTGAATAAGGGCTTAACTATGAATAGGGAAGGAGATCACTTGGCTGATATATCTTTGAAATTTGAATATCTTAAGATCTGAATTTTGGGTTATCAGTTTTTAAAAGCTAGATCTAAATCAAGGTAAAATTTGAAGGCAAATCTATTGCCAAGTCGTGATCTCTCGGGTGCATGCTCAGATCTGTGGATCTGACTGTCTGTAGTACATTGGAGGACTGTTAATTTGGCCCTAATCAGAGGTTCGCAGGCGATCTAAAGCGAAAGTGCGGGGGTACGCAGTACAGAAGAAGGCGCAGTGCGAGTATACGCAGTGCAGCTAAAGGCGCAGTGCGGGGTACGCAGTATAGAGGAAGTCACAGTGCGGGTATACGCAGAGCAGCTGAAGGCACAGTGTGGGGTACGCAGTACAGAAGAAGACGAAGTGCGGGTATACGCAGCACAGCTGAAGGTGAAGTGCGGGTATCCGCAGGTTTATATTGGTGAAGTTGCGGACCTGTTTTGAAATATTTGTTGGCTGCCTGTTTTCTATTTGCTGCTGTGTTCTGGGTTTAGGATACTGGTGTTGGTTTTCTGTTTACAGCATTCTGAGAAGTTCGGGTGGCTCATTGGTTTGACTGTATAAGGAGATTGGTTGATTCACATGTACTTGATGTTTATTTGATGTTCTTGGATCCAGTCTGAAAATTAATGAAATGTGGTCCTTGAAAGAAAAGAAGTAGGGGGTTGTAGCTCCCTTCCAGGAGAGACTGGAAAACGAGAGAGAGAGTTGTAGCTCTCTGCAGGTTGTAGCCTGCGTACTGGTAAAGGACTGCACTAGTACAAAATCATTGTAAAAGGAGTTTCTAATTGAAAGAAGATAGAGACATATTGCAGCAGGTGGTTTTCACCCACATTGGGTTTCCACCTTATATCTGGTGTTCTTTTGTGTGACTATTTGCTTTTCTTGTTCCTGCTCATTATTTTATGATACTGACATACAAAGTAATGATAAATATTTGAAGAATTATTCAAAGTATAAATAAGGAAGATATATTGAAAAGAATTTGATAATACTGATTCACCCCCCCTCTCAGTGTTATTTCCAACACTATAGGCACTTCTCCATTTAATCTAGTGTATGGAAAGGAAGTTGTCATACCAGCAAATTTAGTACTTCCATCACTAGCTTTAGTGCAGTTTATTGAAGAAACTCCCTCACCTTCCATTCAAGTGAGACATGATCAGATTCTGAAATTAGAAGAAGAAAGGGAGAAAGCCCGAATTGTACATACGAAACATCAGCAGATTATTAAGTCATCTTTTGATGCAACTTCAACCGGTTCAAAACACTTGCAAGTTGGTGATCTAGTTTTGAAGGAGGACAAAGCCCATGAAGATAAAGGAAAACACACTAAGTTCCAGAAAATGTGGCTTAGACAATTCCAAATCAGTGAGAAGATAGGTCCTTCTACATTCATATTGCAAGATATATCAGGAAAGAGAGACTATCTTCCTGTCAATGGCCTTATCTTGAAAAAAATCTTCAATTGAGGAGGTAACCCCTTCTCCCTTTGTAAATATTCAATTCTCAGCAAAGTTTGTGTGAATAAATTATTTTGTTTAAATCCTAGAAAATAAAGTTGTGAAAAGCCTTCCATTGGTCTTTGCTATGACGAAAAAGTTACTCAAAAGAAAATAGTTTTAATATTTACTTTTAAGAGATGGAAGCCTTAAGGAAAAAGAAGGTTCTAGGAAATTAGGTACAATTAGGTTCTGAAAAACCTCATTTTATTTTTGTGAAATCTTCTCAAAACTTAGAAATACTGTAAATCATTTTAAAGTTTTAGAAGCATAAAAATGGTTATCAATACAAAACAAAGACTGATTCAATCTTAGCATCTTCAACTCTCATCCTGTCATCCATATTCTCTTAAGGAGAAAATTGTTCACCCCACCCATCAAAGTTTATAATTACTCAGAGTGTAATTCTAAAATATAATTATAAAAGATAAGAGGTCTTATTACAAGCTTGCTTACCATGATCATAGGGGAATGGTTTAACTGACATTACCAACACTGCATACCAAAACAGGGTAATGGCTTATAATTATAACACAAGGGGCCTCATCACAAGCCAACTTGTTCAGTTAAATTACAACTAGTGAATGGCATTGTCAACAACTGGCCACCAAACCAGGACAATGGCTTTTTATCTTACAAAATAGCACAAAAAGAAAAATGCAATACAAAATATATGGAAACGTATCTTTTGGATTCATTCTTTTTAATTATACTCTGAAATGGATGGAACAATGAATGATCAAATGGTTAAAAGGTAACCCTGCCGAGACTATAGACGTTTGCTGGTAGCAGAGGCTCTATCTATGACAAAGGAGTCATTATAAAAGCTGAGTTGGAAAAGTCTTCTGTTTTATCATTATCAACCAATTAAGGTCTATTTAAAACTTAGAATGTATTTAATTTTAAGATGAGAAAGAAATAGCAAAATAGTTATCATTACATTCAGAATCTATGATTATCTAGTTATATTAGATTTTCTCTATCAATTAAGATTTTCAGATTAAGAAAGTTAAAGTATTATATTACTTTCTTAGAGATAACTGTTTTTCCCAGTGAATCGCCAATTGTTGTGCTAAACAAAAACCCCCCATTTCTTTAAAATATTTATATAAAATTTAAATAAGAAATGGGTCCCTTTAATAAGATTTTTGTGTCCGTAAATAAAATTGGTATTAACCCATCATAAGAAATCCTTTATTAAAAGGCCTTAGGTAAACCAATCATTTTAAAAGCCTTTTGAACGGAAATGAAAGTGTGACTTTAAAAATATATATATTATAAAACTCTTCATTATTGCGATAAAGCGATCGGAAGATCGCATATTGCAATAACAAAAGAAACATACGTAAAGTCTCATCCATTCTCTTCGATCCAAAAAGGCAATCGCAATCGGAGATCGGAGAAGCCAAATGCCAAGCATATTATAATGAAACCCCTCACATCCTCCGATGCGATAAAGCATATCACAATCGGCAAATCGGCGATGACAACAACATACATAAACGAAGACATGCTCAAATCCTCTGATGCGATAAAGCATATTGCAATCGGCAATCAGCAAAATCGCATTGACAAAACAGTAAAGCCTCAGTCCATTCCCGATTGTGATATATTTATTAGGCATACATCTCGAAGATATGTTGGTTTGCATGCATCATATCACCTTTCGGAGATCGGAGATATTCAAAGCAAGTGTTAAAGCCTTTCCCTTGATGTTCCCGATCGCCGATTTGCGATTTATCATTGATCGTTCATCAAACAAATCTAAGGCACGCTTCAATTAATCATTCAGCATATAAGCGACATGATGGGCATTTAAAACCTTATTTACCATGATTGACAGGTTAAATGGCTATTCAATGAAGTAGTTAAGGGTAGATCTTTTCTTTAGATTTCACCCGCGGCAACCTTTAACTATATTTCATTATCACCTGCTAATCGACGTAACTCTTTTCCATTATCATATTGGTCTATTGCAGCATTTCTCTATATCACGGTTTTTCAATCACTTGTGTAGCATTCCGCTGAAAACAGAAATCTGAAGCAAAATGGGAAAGAAATCAAAGAAATCTGTAGCAGTAACTCTTATAGCGGTAGCTCAGCCAGCCAAAGATCCTGGACCAAGCAAAAAGGGATTAATATCAGACACGACATGTCTCGGACTAGGAAATACTAGCTGGGAAAGTATCTATAATCTAATTGAAATGGAGGAACCTGAAGAACTATCAGAAGAGGCCATGACTGATTCGACTGATAAGTCTGAAGGAACTCTTAAAGAGTTAGCATGCTCCTTTCTTCACAGAATCGCCGCGCGAGCTAAAGTCCTCCCATATACTGACGTCATGAGATGGGTGGTGGAAAAAATTCCAGTCACAAACAGAACCTTTTGCACGAATGACGGGAGAGTATTCGGCTCATTTCAGCCGGATGATCTAAGGAAAATGTATCACTTACCTGAACCTGAAAAGCGGTACAACAAAGCCTTCCTTGAAGCGTTCGCGAAAGAAAACGAGTCAGAATCAGCCCCGATTAAGCAATGGAGACATTTTCCCGAGAAGCACAAGCACGAATCATCGGGTAAGTACTCTGTAGACTCATTGGCTTCTCCTTACTGTTATGCTAGAGCAATGATGTGTAGAATGTGGGGAATACATGACTCTACTAAGTTTACTATAGAAATGGTGCCTCTAATGGAGGCAACAATCAATGGCTATGTAATGGATTGGGCCAATATTTTATCTGAAAAATTAGCCACAACAATCCTAGAATACAGAGCAAATGCATATCAAACTACTAGGACCATTCCCCCATTCTATTATAGTGCATTCATTATGGATACTGTTTGTTTCAATTCTAAATTTCCATTGCTCGGATGGAGATGGACCCCCGCAAACCCTCAACCAATCCATATTTATCATGATCAGTTATGGAAGGCCAATTACAGAAATCATTTGTACAAAATTTGAAACGTTTTTATTGTGCCTATTTATTACTCCATTTTTTATAAGCCTGCTCCCAGGATATCCCCGGAAGCAGAAACAAATTTGACAGTGGTAGGCAGTTGGTTTGGGGAAGAAAAATTCACTTATATAAGGCTTTTTGGTAGCCTTACAAAACCCCATGTCCTTCCTCTATATGTGCCTGATAAATTGTTAGCTCGGGAATTGGCCTATCAAATAACAGTAGATGGGACATCCAAAACCCTTAGAAATTCCAAGAAACAGGCATGGCCTACATTCCCTTTAAGATGCGGTGTTTTCACTCTTCATGATTACAAACATGCAGAAAAGGAGGCAGAAAAAATACAAATGCTGAATCTTGCAACAATTCCCAATAGACAATATGATCCAAGGAAAGTTGCCTATAATGTTCTTGAACAAGCTAAACTTGCAAAGTTCGATCATGAAAAAGATGATTTCGATGATCTATTTTCCTCAGCCGAGTCTTTATTTCAAGTTAAATCATTGGCCAAAATTAAATATCAAGATGAAGGATTAGAAGTGTTTAATAGGCTTAGAGAACAGAGGTTGCAAAATCTGCCTTTAGACCTCTTAGTCACAACTCCTACAATCTAGTCATCTGGTCAAGCTGAAAAAATAGTTACTGATAAGACCTCTAATGTGGAAAAGATCTCGAAACAGCAACAGGAACAATGACAGGAACAAAAACGGGAATAGGAACAGGGAAAGGATAGCCAACTTATGGATACAGATACTCAAATTGATCCCAAGCTTCTTAAAGAATGGCAACAATTCGATTCCATAATAAGAAATACTGAGACCTTGCAGGGATTTAGCACGCCTGAAGTGACAACTGGTCACAAAACAACAACTAATACTGTTCCAACTGAAGGAACCAGTGGCCCACCCATCACTCAGAAAGATATGGAGATAATTCAAGAAAATCCATCTGATGAAATCATCCTACATGTAGAGGAGATACCACCTTTAGATGTCTTCTATAGTCCTAAGCATAAGATTGTAGTAAAAAGACAAAGGAAAAAGAGAAAGTTTGATCAATCTTCTCTTTTACCCGCACAAATAGAAATGGCTAATGTGGTATGGAAAAAAGAAATTAATCCTTCCGAAGACCTTACAAAACTCTCACAATATGCAGGGGCATACTCGGCAGCTACAATGGATAAAGCATCAGAAGTTAGCAATTTACTCAAAGAAAAAGATCAAACAATTGTTTCACTGGAAGCATAGGTATCCGAAAAGCAGCAGAGAATAGAGCAATTAGAACAACAGTTAGCAGCGCAACAGCAATCAAATAACTAGCTAAATGAGAAATTTCTCAAGGAGAAGCAAAGAATAGACCAAAGTGCAGTACAGAAACAAAAAGAATTATCCCTAGCATTGGCCAAGATGAAGTCAATGAACGAACAATTGAGCAAAACGAAAGATGAGCAAATCGCTCAACTATCACAAGAAATAGAAAGGTTCAACAGGCATTGATTAAACAGTTAAATAGGGATTTTACTTAGGAAAATCTTTTGAAGGGGATGAATGAATTTATGAAGGGGTAAATATTGATGAAAGGGACTTAAGTACTTTAGGCATTCCAAATTATTGAGTCGAGGGTCCGGTCTCTCCAAAAGTCAGAGAAATGCTCTGAGCCCCTCTAACCTGTTGTAGATACCTTTAGCACTTAGGGGAAATTAGTGAATTTCTAGGGAAAAATGAAGTAAGGAAGTTAATTAATTTGACTTTGTTTCCTTGATGTTCTATTTTCGACGTGAGTTGTGCTTTGTCCAAGTGATGAAAGCAAAAGATTTAAGCATTAAACCATTCACCACATATCTATTCTACAACCATCATCTACTTACCCTACCTACTTTATCCTAGCATTTTCACTTCTTTATTAGGGTGCACTTAGACTGGCAAACCCTTATCAAAATTTCTTTTCTTTTACATAGTGATACCTATCTAAATTTAACCTTATTACATCCAAGGGCTCAGATTACACTGTTGAGCTCCTTTTATTTACTCTACCTATCTACTTATCTGCCAAGATTACACTATTTGGTCAGATCTTTATTCTCTACTTCTAAAACATGAAATTGAAATATGAACTAGTCAAGCTTAAACTGTTTCACTACTCATGAATTGTGCATAGGTGACAAGCTACACACAATATTTTATTATAAAAGGTAAAAAGTAGTGGCATTTAGACTTGCACACTTTCATGGTCTTTTCTTTTTGTTGGGGTTCATTTTCTTTTATTTTTTGACATTTTCTTTATTCTTTTTGCCCTTTGATTTTTCTTTTAGGGCATACCCTCTTCACATTTTTTAAATTTTTTATTTTTCACAAATATGGAAAAAATTTGCAATAAGAAAAGATATGAACATATTTCAGAGCTAACCCAAGTCAATCATGATATACGACACCTATTGGTATAGGAACCTAACACTGGCTATGAGGAATCAAGTGGGTAGAGTAGTCTTCACAAATTTATGAGGTCAGTATCATGTGGATTTGAGTTAATATTATGTGTTTATACTATGCCTATGTTTATGTTACAGACAAGTAATTTTGAGAGATACATCAACAGAATGAAAACAATGTGATCTGCGACATACTAGGATACACATGGATGGCGGAGAGACATTGGAAACAAGGTTTCTTGGTAGAGATAGTGTGGTCTATGGATGTGTGGTACTACTGTTGTGTATATGTTGTGCATGTCATATATTCAGTGATTGTACCTATGATAATGTGTACATGTACCATATGTAGTATTGTGCACATATGATTTTGTGTGCCTATTGTATATATTATGTTGTATGTTTATTGTAAATGCAATGTCGGGTATAGATGGTGCTATGTGCATGTTGGATATGCGGTGTTGTGTACATATCATATTGTGCGCATGATGAATATGTAATGTTGTGTGCATGTTGGATATACGGTGTTGTGTACATATGGTGCTATGTACATGTTGTATGTGTAGTGCTATGTACATATGGTGTTGTGTGCATGATTATACATGTGGTGTTGTGTGCATGTGGTGGTGTGTACATGTTGTACATGTGGTGTTGTGTGCAAGTGGTGTTGTGTACACATCATGCATGTGGCGCTATGTACATGTGGTGTTGTGTACATGTCGTGCATGTGGTGTTGTGTACATGTGGTATTGTGTACACATTGTACAGGTGCTACAATGTACATGTGGCACTGTGTACACGTTGTGTAGGTGGTGTCGTGCACATGTGAGGATGTGCACATGTTTTGTAGGTGGTGCTATGTATAGATGGTAATGTGTACATGTTGTACATATGGTACTGGTATACATGTGGTAATTTGTGCATGTCATACATGCTACGTTGTAAGAATACAATACTATGTATGTGCAATATGTAGTCATGGTATTGTGACATGTGTATCCATTGTGTTGTACTCTATGTATGGTATATGTATTTTGTTGTACATTGGGTGTAGTTATATGTATTATGTTGTGTTGTACACCGGATGCAAGTATATGTGTTGTGTTGTACACTAGGTGTAGGTGTATGTGTTGTATGTCACGTGTAGGCGCATCTATTGTATGGTGTTGTATGTCATGTGTGGTTGTATGTGTGTGATGTACACTATGTGTATGTGTATGTGGTTGAAGAGAAGAGAAGGAACTAAGTGTTTGTTGGGTGTGGCAACTAATCTGGTGTGCGTACAGAAAGGAAAAGAACTGATCAAAGGATAAGTATTAGTATTTTATTCCAGTTTTAATTATGCATGTGATATATATATGGTGGTTACATGTGATCTACGATTCTATTTTATGATGGTTACATGTGATCTATGATTTTCATTTATGATGGTTTCATTTTGAGCTAACCATATGTGATATGTTTATACATGACGATTTTGTCAAAAGCTAGTTTGACTTGTTGTGACAAGAAATAAGCAGAACTCAGGTGTACCTTGTTGACAAGCTACCAATGAGGTATGCTTTGGATTTATTTCAATTTGTTTTAAATATAATGGTAATTAGGTTCTTGTTATAGGAAAGCATAGAAATGCCCAGTTGGGTGGTTGAAACTAACTGCAAGAATCAACAGTATCCATGAAAGGAATTGGAACATGCAATAGTATGTTGGTAGAGCATTTTAGGAGCAGGGTCATTGTGGGACATTGGTACCCAATAGTGTTCATTAATTTCCAGGAGCATGCTATGACCGGTATGATGGTTTGAGGCAGGGATATGCCTTGGTTTTTGGACTTTCGATGTGATGAAACCTTACCAGGGGAGGGGTCACCTAAGGGACTGTGTTGTAGAGAAGGGAAGGATGGGGATGGATTTTTTTTGGTAATTAGCATTTCCAAATGGAATCAGATGAAAATTAGGAGTGTGCCCTGAAACAATGAGCCGGTAAGTGTTCATTGAGAGGAGAGTGTTAGGGGATTGTAGCACTGGACATTGGATGCAACTTTGACTTTGGCAGTGGATTCTAGACTTCCTGGGAAGGAGGTGAATTCTAGTATTACTTTGAGGGTGGAGGTGTGAGCCTTTGGATTCCCTTGTTGTGGACACAGGCATTGTATCCTTTTATTTTCTAGTTGAGAAAATGTACATATCTCTATATTATTGTAAATATTGTATGGAGTTGGATTTATCAAGCTCCATAGACCATATGATTATTTTTTGGTTGAAGCAAATGTCTATAAGAGTATAAGTGGTTGTCATTGTAAATATCATAATGAGTTGTGTTATAAAGCTCCATAGGAAGTATGATTTGTTTTCAGCGGTTTGTTGGTTTGTAGGTGTCGTTGAACACTGAGGACGGTGTTCCCTTAAGGGGAAGGGTTCTGTAATAGCCCTGGTTAAAAATCCATGTAAAAAGTATAAGAACAAGGTCATTGGACACATATTCCAAGCTGAATGTTGGGAAAAGACATCCTAGTGGGTGTTCATTTCTGTTTATTATGGCTAAGGAAATTGGAAAAGGCAATGGCAAAGGCTTTGAAAAGGCAAGTGGCATTATTTGGAATTTATTTATGAAAATAATGGAAAATAGGAGAAAATGAAGGTGAAAGGTCACAAGTCGCATGTGAGGATGAAAATGAAGGAAAATAATGGAAAATGAATAAACTAGAGGTCTCATTATTAAAAATACTTATGAGGATTAGTTGATAACCTTTTGTTAGCTCTATGGTGTAGCTCCCTTTTATTCTCTCTCTCATACTCTTGGACACTTAGATTTTCTTGGAGCACTCTTGTAGGAGTGTGGTATACTTGCTATTTGGATCAAGAAGGCAAAGGAAAAGTGAGAGAGTGTAAGAGGACGTTGGGATCAACAACTACAGTCTAATTTATTTGCAGGTACCGAGTTGCATGTATGGTTTCCTTGCTAGTTTTGGCATGCATGGAAAATTCATGTGTTTTCTTGGTTATTAAATGTCATTGGCATAGAGGATTTCCTGGATTGATAGTGGTTTTGTCTAGACTTTCCAATTCTTGGATAGCCATGGTGTTGTGGGAGTTGTTCCCTTTGGTTTTTTAGTTGGTTCTCATGTTCCTTTGGTTGTGGGTTGAGTGGAGCCTTGGTTGGAAAAACACTTTCGAGCTCTATAATAGCTTGGTTTGAGTTATCAATCCTAGAACCTTGCTTGGAAAAACACTATGGAGCCCTTAGTGCATTGAGTTACTAGTCCTGGAGCCTTGGTTGGATAAACACTCTAGAGCATAACAACAATTGTGGGTTGACTTACTAGTCCTGGAGCCTTGGTTGGAACAAATGCTCTAGAGCCCTGAACAACTTGGGTAGAGACCAATCTGGTGATGGTTAGTGTTGTCTGACCGTGCAGTTTAATCACTGGTTGAGGGTTAAGGTGGTTTGGCCTCTGGAAGCCCTAGTTTTGTTTTAATGGATTTGTTCTATGAGATCCCACATTCATGCTTGGAATATGGCATAAGGGTGACTGGTTTAAAGAGAGATTTGGTTTAACCTAGTTTATGGTTAGGTGGTTTGTGGAAGTCCCAAACCTGGTTGCTTATTGCATATGTTAATAAGAGCTTATTTCCTCTTGTATTTCATGGGTAAGTATACTTTTTTATATTGGTATTTATGGCTGAAATATCCCATGTTATCTATGTTGGTTGTATGATGGTTATGAGCATGTTTTATGACAGTGATGATTTATGACTCTCATCATGTTTTGATTTGAAAATGAATGAAAAATGAATGTACAACCTAATAGACATTAATGCAACTAATGTGATAAGGCATCAATGTTCATTATCTATTCTCATATAAGTATGAGACCCCTATGCTTAGATTTGTTGTTATGACTTGTAAAATGCATATTTGTGACATGTTTGACAAAATTCATGTCATGGTTGGGATTTGTTAGGTCAAGTACTTGATCAAGTTTTGTGTTAGAGGTTTTTTCTTGGTGTCATTTATTGTATTGTAAAGTTTCATCAAGTTTCAGGTAGTTGTTGGAGACTAGCCTTGAAAAAGTGGCTTAAATATTGCAGTTTTTGGCATAGAACTAGCTGAAAAAGACTATTTTCTCTCCCTTGTAGGCATTGTGGAAGAAACTAGAGGGTCCCAGTTGCATGCATGCCCATGTCATGGGATATACTAGGGGATTTTTTAGTGAAAAGGAAATTTGACTTAGGGCTTGGGCGCGTGGAGGGATGGTTTAGCTCCTATGGGTCCTGTAGCTCCTTAGGAAGTTCAGTAAGGTTTTCTTGTGTTGATTCCACTTCCTTAAGGTGATCTAGGAGGTTGAATCATATCATAGTAACTTTTCATCACATATTACCCCAGTGGACCAGTAAGCTTGGGTAAGTGTGGGAGGAGGGTATTACTGTCAAATTCTTCATTATCTTTTCCAACACTGTTAATCTTGCCTCTTATGAAGACACTACTCTACAGTTCCCATGGCCAAATATGCACCTAGAAGCCCATATTACCAAGTTTTAATGGCTAATGTGAGGTTGTTGGGGAACCTATGTATGATGGAACATGAGATACACAAGAAAATCCTACTCATCTTGCCACAGAGTATATGTAACATAATATCATGCTAAAAATGTTGACTGAGCATATAATAAAAACATAGGGTGGTAGAAATTTCAAACATTAATGCTCCATGCCATGATATAGCTTGACCTTCCTCATTTACTAACCAATGTCAACTATGGAAGAGAGAAGATAATCACAAGAGAATGCTAAAGGAATTTGTATACCTATTATGTGGTGAAAACCTCCTATATTGAATTTGAAACTCTTTTGAACTAAATTCACATAAAAATGGAGACCCTTATGCTGATGAACTACCACACAATAAAATAAGTAATGGGTTGAGGGAGAAAGCTACTAAGAGGGATTTATTCCACTTCTCATACCAATACCCCCATAATGACTGCTCCTATCGATAAAACCCAATGCCAAAACAATTCATCTTACAATAGTTGTTGAGGGCTATCCATTGCTCCATGAATGCTCTATATGCTACCAAAAATGAATTACCCTAAACTTGCATTAATTCCAAATTATTTCTCCCATTAGTAATATCACTTGAGCATGAGGTGAGGGTGAAGGCCACCAGGAAGGAAAATGTTGTGCCTTCTCCACTTAACTATCTTTAAATTTGATTAAGTTGAATTAGATTCCACTTCTTTTGTAATAAACATTGGGAGGGGGGCCATGAAGAGCCTAATGGTCCACCCAACCCCAAATTTCCTTGAATTTTCTCAAACATTAGACTAAGCAATGATGAATATTGTGGGGCTAATTGTTTGGACAAAGACCCCTTATTCTTGATTGGAACCTTTAGGAAGTTGGTTTATTGTAGAGTTGTTTTATCTTAGAACATCAAATATATTGATCTTAAAGAAGGTTGATTTCAAGGCTTGAATTCGGTCAATTAAACTTCACAATTTACAATATTTGGTGAGTGTTTCATGCATCAGATGTTGGATTACTAACAATAATCTCCCATCACCACCAAATTTTCAATATTTTCTTCTCTTGTAGGAGACTGGACTTCTAACAAACCATATGCTTTAGTTAGGTTGTTTGTGAGTTTTCCTATATCCCAAATATATTCCATTTTTGTTTTTCCTTTGAGTTTAATGATAACCCATCTCGATCCCTTTTCATTGGCATTATTATTTGATGAACCATAAAAATTCAACATAAAATAAGGCTAAGATCTCCACCATTCCCACATATTTTCTTTACTAAGTCTCATATCCCACAATTTGACAAGCTAAGGTGGACCGACCTTGTAGCTTGGTTGATGAGGGAATAAATGATAGAGCCATTCTCTTTTTCAAGGATTGACTCCACCCATTTCAAGGTAGAATGTCGAACTTCTCCAAAGTTGTGTACAAAGGACATAAGCCCTCATAACCACCGAGTGGGGATAATATTTATTTTCATAGAAGATATTGTCATTCTGGGCAATCCAAACCTTCCAACAACTAATTTGGGGGTCGATGACCATCAAATATTAAAGGATATTTTACCTCAAAAATATCCAAGGTAAGTTTTTGGCCAGGAAGAGAAAAGGGAGGAGATGTGGACATGCCATCTAATTCTAGAAGACAAAGGAAAAACATCATGGAGCTATACCTCTATGACAAAGGATAATATATAAATTGGGGATTTATACCTCATGCTCCAAGCACAATCAACGGTGAGAAATACTTGCTATACCTCTCTTCTAAATATTTTTTGTTGTTAGGATTTTTCCATTTGTTAGCATCCAACAAAAGGAATTCAATTTAGTATGACTGTTGGGTGTCTAGATGTTAGGCCAAATATTAGACTTGGGAAGGAATCTTGATTGGAATAATAAGTCTGAATATCCTTCCCTTATTGAGAAATCCTTATTCTTCAATCCCCATTGATAATCAATACCTTGATTATTGGGAGCACAACCAACCAACAATTATTTTAGCTTCTTTACTTGGTCCATATGATGATGGGAGGAAAAATCTATGTCTGAATTGATCCAAAGTCTTGAATTATCCCACTTTGGAATGTCCACTAACGTGCTTTTCCTTTCAAAAACCAACCTTTTCCTCAGAGGAAGGAGGTCCTCATGTCTTTATAATGGTTATTTACACATGATTTTCTCACTCCATATATTAATTTTCTTCCCATTCCTAGGATATTTGGAAAGATAATGTTTAATCAAATGCATTGAGGAATAAAAGTGCTTCCATATTGAAAAACAACCTTTGGGAGATAGAGGGGATTTTAAGTTGAAGTCTTTGTTATGAGGAAAATACTTACCTTTAAAAACTTCTTTCCATTGGGCATATTTATTTGTTATGTATCTCTATACTAGTTTCACCACAAGGGTAATATTAAAGAGAGAAGGGTCATGGATACCCAATCCTCCATGAATATTTGGAGATTTAAATTATTATTTTTCTATTATTACCTCCTTCCCATAAAAATATCCAAATGATTTTTTCTAGCTCACAAAGGATTCATGCAGGAACAAGAAGAGTTATAAACTAGTAGAGGGGAAAGGCTGATAATACTTTTGCAATTAGAACTTGCCACCGAACCATGTGTCATCATGGAAAAATCCTACACCCAATTGTACATTTCAGGATATGCTCAACATAAAAAGCGATATGTAAAAGTGTACTAGTGAGACTAGAAAACATCATGAACCAATGAAAAATAAAAGGTTCCTAAGGTTCATTTAAGAAATCAATCCACACAAAGGAGTTAGAATAGATTTTGCACAAACCACCATGGTTGTTTCTTTGATAGCCATGCGAATATGAAAAATGAAAACTTGGTAGCCCATGGACCACTTCACATTGAATGAGATGACTTATACTGAAAGGAAAAGCCTTGATAGCTTAGTCTTGATCTATTACACTCCTAAATTTGAACTAAATAGCCCCCAAATGACTCCTTTTGTCTCCCATCGATTTTGATCTCATTAATGAGCTAGGGGAGGTAAGGATTCTCCTTAAGCCTATACATACTAGTATATTTGGAGCCAATAAGAAGAATAAGATTGTACAAGGTTATGCTTCAAAAGTTTCTAAGGAAATGAACATTGCTTTGCATTGAGAGAGTGTTCACCATTGAGAGATTTCTTGTAATTTCTTTGAGGAGAGAGTTTCTATTGCATAGGGTAGAATAGAGGAATCTTCTTTAGGATATTTTTAGAGCACCATTGCTCACCATGCACCCTTTGGTTCCTTACAAAAATTCATTATATCTCTTTAGACTAACTAATAAAGAGGATTTTTCTTCCCATACAATTGAGTTTATTTCTTCCATGTTCTTCATAATTTTTGTGCTTCATATCTCACATTCTTTCTTAAAAATATATGAATTTAATGTTTTCTTGTGTGTTTTAATACTAACCATATGATTGTGGGCTCTCTTCTAGGTAGCAATAAGAATGTAAAATAATAGATGGATTTGGTCCACCCTTGCATCAAGCCCCAAACTACAAATTGGAAACTACATCACCTCTTTTATCATTCTCTTTATTCTCTGTAGAGTCTACTTTCATTTTAATTTCATTTATTTGTTCTATCATAATCTTATGCAGTCATTGTAGGCCATCAATATGATTCTGTGCACTGGAATTATTTTTTTTTTCCTTTTTTCAGGCCAATCCATGTAGTCGTCAAATACACAGTCGTAATGACTCTTGTGTGACTATCAAACTAGAACCTTCAGGGATTGGTAGGGAATCATTTCATTGTAATTTATTCTCTTTGATCTAAGTTGGGAAACAATATTTAGTGATTTGTCCCCACACTTGAAAATTTTAGAAAATTAGATAGTCTATTTTTTGCTTTCATTAGCCACTAAGTAGAAGGATTTCAATTTTTTTTCCACATGGATGGCCCATCTATTTTGACTAACAAAGTTGTCATTTTGGGACTAGGAGTGGAGTGAGTAGGACTGTGGAGTATGTTATTCCCCTGCACCTTTTGTGATATTGGGGAAACATAAACCATTTTTGAAATCACCATTTCCATCTCCCTTTATATTAGAGAAAACATCACATAATTTAATTAGGGGAAAGTAAGTGTCCCATTTATATGCACATCTTTTTCCTTTCATGCAAGGTGCAACAAACATAGTTTAATTAGGAAGAAACAATAAATGATCACATGGTATTAAAATCACTACAATTTTCATTAAACTTTTTGATATTTACATGAACACTCTTGCACAAACCCCACTTTACACATGAAGTTCACCTAACCTTTACTTGAGTGGTATGCTCTTCCTCTCGTACTCTTTGTGCTATTGGGGAGTTGAAACCTTAAGTTTATATTATTTGAAGTTCATCATTCACACCCTAAGTAAAAGTGAGTTTTGGGCTATCATCCCTAACTCTTAAAGACCCATAAAAACAACCTAACTTAATACACTAATTTCCCACACCAAGGATCATAAGTGAAACTATAATCTAAGTTAGGACCCTAGGAGTAGGAATCCAAATAATCTCCCCTACTCATTCTCATGTGAAAAATAGAAGTTATCTTTAAGGGAACTTTAAAATCCTCCACCATTGTTGGGGCCAAGGTGAAAAAGGGGAAAATTTTGAAATTTTGGCTAAGTATGGAGAAGTCACCGAGTAAGAAGGAAATACCACGTACAACAAAGGTTGGTGGACATTGGCTGCAACATGGAAGTATAAAGGCATTTTTTGCAGATATCTGACACACCATGCATATGTGCACCAAAATCAATGAATACCACAATGTAACAAAAATATGCAACTATCAACATCTCCAACATCATGGGTTACTTAGTTGCGGGCAAGTACTTGGTTGCAATCCAATCCATTATGGTCAAGCAGTTAGTTTCTATTTGACATGAGAGGGAACAACTCATCAGGGTGAGATGACTAAAGATCTCCAAGAGTGTAATGTTAGAGATCAATTCATATGAAGAGTTGCTTTTTGGCCCTTAGTATTACAACAAGAATGTTACAACTCCCAAGGGTTTTGATTTTAATTATCAACTTGGGTGTCATAAAAACTTAATAGGGGTTGAAACTATGTTTTCAACATGTATTATATTCTTCTTTGTTGATCTTATGTAGGTGAAAGAAATCGGGGAGAAATTAAGTTACATAAAAACCATTCTACTATCTATGCTACAAGAAATATTTGAAATTGTAGGAAATGAAAACTGGTAAGAAAATCTATACTACTTTTAGAAAAAGGAAACAAGAAAATTCAATCATATTGAAATAAAAGTAGATCTACTCTATTTTGCATTGAAAACAAACTTGTAGCTAAAATAAGGCATAAAAATATCAAATCCTAATTGACAGAAAAGGTCGTTTTCCTACAACAGGTGGGTCAAAGGATATATGAGTTCTCTTAGTTTACAAATATCATCCTCAAGTTCTTAGGTATATTGTAGCATGTAAAGGAAGGCTAACCATGTTTTGTATGGAGATATAGATGAGTTTTTGATGAAAAATGTCGGTTGCTACAAGAGTCCCTATTTTGCTGCAAGAGACAATATAGTGAGCAAAACAATGCACTTTAGATGTGGTTTGAAGTAACGAGGAGCTAAGGGAAGCCTAAAGAATTGTTATTTCCATGTATTTATGCATTTTATGGACAATTTTATTCAATAAAATAAAAATTCTAGGGTTTCTTGTAGCTTTCATAACAATAAACTCATTAATTAATAGTATATAGAAATGAATGAACAATAAATAAAGAACAATAATCAAAGTAAGGTAATGCATGGAAAATAATTTCGACTACATAGAATAACCATTTCTAATGCCTACAAAAACATGGTGCAGAAAAGGTCTTATAAGAAAACTAGTTCATTAACCCTGCAGGAAGTATTGTTTAGAAATGAAATTACAAAAGTGACTATCTTAACTGATGCATGAAAAATAAGACTACAAAGATGGGTATTGTGAACCTAAGGTGGGACCTAATTCAGCAACCATTAAATTCTTAAATAGATAGAAATATTGGAACCAAAAACGCCTTTCATTGATCAGAAAATGTTCTTATACATGGAAAGTTACAAAACTAGAACTCTTAGGCTAATGCCTCTACTTGAGTACACATAAATTTCTACTTCAAAAACTTTACTCTTAGCAGGCTACTCGAGCACTTTATTTATATAAAATAGTTGAGGGAAAACCTCCTTGAAGAGAGGGGTTCTTTCCCTCCAAAATCTCTAGAAAGTAGGATCTTGCTCCCTGAGTGACCTCACAGCTACAAGGAGTAATGATTGCTCAAGCTAGTTGAGTTTGGTCATCCTGCAATAGGGGACAAGTCCCATAATTTTCTCTTGACTAGGTTCCCTCATGATATGTTCCAAATATAATCAATATCTTGTACAATAAACACATTAAGCACGAAAAGTATAAAAAACATTTCTATTCTTCCTCGGAATTTATGAAAGCTAAGAAATGTGTTTTAAAGTGTAGAAGGAGAGGCTTAATGTGCCTAGTAAAGGTGAGATGGGCCTTATGTCGTACCTAATCGTGAGGCCCATAATTATTGTCCCTTCTATTATGTTAGCTTGCGATTTTTTCTCTCAATACTTTTGTTCAACTTGTTGTTGTTCTTCTCAATGTTTTTTTTTCTCATTGATGCATTTATGAATACTCACTCTACTAAATGTATTAGGAATTTGGCTGGATAATATAACATGAACTATGATGGTTTAATTTCTCCCATTCAGGTGTGTGATACCCATTTGTAATTTGTATCATTGAATTTTGTTGTTAATATGAATTATTTAGGGATTATGTGCCAATTTGTCATGGTTCCATTGTAGATGCATCCTGTACATGTTGGGCCATGTAATTGTCATCATTTTACATCTTCTTTTGCTCACCCATAACCCTGTGTTAATGCTTATTAATCCACTTTTATGCTTATACATGGGATTTAGACCCAAGGTGTTTTCCATTTGCATTTATTTAATAATTAACATGAATTATGATTAAATGTTAGAGAAATAATGTTTTATGCACTTATCCTTGAAAATGTAATTTAGTTTGTTGTTACAAAATCCATTGCCACTTATTGCAACTCCTATAAGTGAAGATCCACAAAGAGGGAACTTGATAATTTTCATGTGATGCATTTTTAATTCAATATAATCCTATTCTCAAAATACGCCAAAAACCTAAACTGTACTTCTTGACAAATCAACAGTTTACTATTTGTTGTTACTTTTAACTATTGTTGTTGTTACTCGTTCTTACTGTTACTTGCTGGACAATTTTGGAAATCTACAAAAATCCACCTTCAAGCATCAAGATCTACCACATATTTGGATCAACAAAATCCATCATAACTGAGAAGAGAATCTTGAAACAATTAATGAGATTAATTTGATTAGTCTTAGATTATTAACAAATATCTTGTGTTGAAAAATGAAACAAGAAAATCCTAATTTAATTTTGTCCTTGAATCAAATTGGGAATTAAATTGTAATTCAAATTCTCATAGCAACTTGTAATAGTTAAATAAGTTAATTTGACTTAGTTAGATTTTTTAATTCGATTGTGGAGTCTAAATAGAGTCATGTACAATGTATCCTACTTTTTAGAAGCCCTACTTGAGTTTATTTTGAGTTGTAATTATTTAATTCAGTTAAACTAGTTCCAACCAATGGAGGAATTAGTGGGAGATACAGTAGTAGGGTGTAACCTATAGAAATGGGGTGTAACCAACACTGATCAACCAGTAAACTAAAGATACACTCATAATTAACTCATGCATGTCAGATCAGAGAAAGACCCAGTTGAGATTGGAGTTCAAGAATAATGTACTATCAGTTGTATTAATCATTTAAATTGTATAGGTGGTTCATGAAATCATAGGAAGGCCCATGAGGATTGTGCAATTCATATTTGTGGAATTTCCCAATTAAATATGGGCTAATTCCATAGGAAACTACACAAGGAAATAGGAGCTTGGATGATATAAGAATTGGCTAAGTATTGGATTGAGCTAGTTTGTGATGCAGTGACATAGATTGAGATAGTGCAGAGGTTGCTCAGGCTTGAGAAAAGAATTATAATCTTCTCATATTTTCTGATTAATGCAATATACAAATAGCAGGGGTTTTTTAGCAGTGGAATTCCCCATAAAAATTATTGTGTTATGTGTGATTCAATTCTTTCTCTTTTATGGTTTGTGATTTCATCGATTGTTTATTGTTTCCACTGATGAGTAGAGTAGATTCAAGTCAATTGTTTTAGCATATTACAATATGTAGTTTGAATCTACAAGGAATTTTTACATGGTATCAGAGCTGAAATCACTATAGAAGAGAAGAATACGAGTTTGTCTTTTGGTGGAGAAATCGAATTTGTAGTATCATAATTCAAAGCCCACAGGATGTCATTCTACAAATTGAGACTTGAATATGTCCTTGAGGATAATTCGAACTATATTTCTTGGAAGGATAGGATGGAGGTAGTGTTGGAAGACAATGAGATTAACAAATTCATAGTGTTAGGGTCCTATAATAATAGGATTCATAATTTTGAATTGGCTATGGTTGGTCTTGTAATATTGTACATACTTTTGCTTTCTACAAATTTTTTTCCCATAATAAAATAAAAAAATGTAGAGAGGGTATGTCCTAAAAGAATAATCAAAGGACAAAAAGAAAGAAAAAGATCAAATAAGTAAAAAATATGAACCCCAAAAAAGAGATAAAAATATATCATGAAAGTGTGCAAATTCAAATGCCACTCCTTTTACTTTACTTTGCAAAATAACATCGTGTGCAGCTTGTCAAAAATGCCACAATCCATGATAGTCAAATAGTTTAATCTTAACTCATTCATGCTTTAAATTTCATATTGATAGATAGAGAATAAAGATCTAGTCAAACTGTTTAATCTTGGCAGATCGGTGGTTAGGTAGAGAATAAAAATGAGCTCAACATTTTAATCCGAGCCATTGGAAGTTATAAGGTTAGAATTAGATAGTTTTCTTATCAAAAGAAAAAGAAAAAGAAATAAAGGGCCAGCAAGCTCAAATTCACCCAATGAATGAAGAGAAAATACTAGGGTAAATCAAGGGTAGGTAGAAGAAGTTTTGCAAGTGCACAAGGTTGCTAAGTCAGAAAAGCACATTCATCATGCTTAATCCTATGTTTCATGTGCATGAGGAATTGTGAAAGAGAAATGACATTCACTAAAGCTTATTTAATAATTTCCCCTCATTTCACTAGCCCCCACATACTTACTTTACTAATTTCCCCTCATTATCCCTTCATTACTTGTAAAAACCCTTTCCCTTCATTTTGACCTTTTATCCCTTTGTTTTACACAATTCCCTAGACATTACCCTTCAAACAATCATTCCCCCTTCCCAAAACCCCTTTCCCTAGTGTGAAACGCATTCCCATCACAAATAATACTTCACCCCTTATTAATTTCCCTTTTCCCCTTAAAAACCCACAAAAACCCTTTATCCTAAGTTTTTCCCTAAAGTCCCGATTTATAAATTCCCCATGTTATAATTTCCTGACACCCTTTTTAACCCACCAAGCCTTGGTGTATAGTTAAAAAACTCCCCCATATAACCCATGATTCCCACATTTTATTAACCCATCGCTTATATCAAAATCCCGTCATTATTCATTAATTAATTACAAATTCTTTGTAATTAAACCCCCGGGCCTCGCCAATCACTTTCCAACTCCGCCCGTGAAACGTCACTGTGTGATATCCCTCCAATCTCCTACCTCCAGATCCAACAATGCACAACCATATCACGTGGATTCATCGTCCAATAGTTAACGACCCCAGAGCACGCGAGATTCACCGTTTTGGCCAAGCACTGTTTGGCTACGTGCTGGCACTAGGTTATATCATGTGCTCTCGAAAAATACAACCCCTCAACCAAGAGTAGTGTGATATGGCCTAAAACCACCTCCCCACCTAAACCAAAACTGCCCGCTGTTCATTCACTATTTCTCGCGCCAAAATCTAACTGTTGTTGGTTAACAGGCCGAAAATGCCCCATTTTGCTCTTTTTGTTCATTTTCACTGCAAACCTATGTTAACCAACTCTGACACCCTAAACCTCTGCATGACCAATTTGACCACCCTTTGTAACCAAAAGACGCTCCAGACACCAAATTAAAGCTGCAAATTGACAACTGAAGCCTCAGTAACCTCTGCGGCCACCACAGAACCCTGTCTGCGCACAAAACTATCAAAATTACAGGTATTCTTGATAGAACCAAAATGGCCCTTTGATTCAATCTATGCACAGTGATTATTAAAAGATGAATTAATTAAATTAATTAAAGAACCTTCCTAAATTGAAGAAATTCTTACTGTGCACCCAAACCCCTTTTACAGTTTGTTACTACCCTTCCTTATTGTTCTAGAGCTTCTAAACCTTATTTCTAAAGACACATAAAGAGTAATTTAGTTGAATAAACCAAATTATGGCTTCCCAAACCTCTTTCGATGTAAGGCCTCTGCAAACCCCTCACTTGAATATTGACCACCTTCCATCAATCGACAGAGAATTTCAAATCAAGGATACTATTTCCCCTAGCTACCTACTGAAACTCCACTGCTAGAGTAAAGACAAGTTTTTGAACCATAATGATGACATCCACCTATGGGAGTCAAATTTGCCCAAGTAATTGTTCCCATAGGTACACCCATTCCCAAAAATCATCCACTTCTGCCAAGCCTGATATATTCCAAGTTAGAGAGCCATAGTCACCCCTGATCAACAGGTTTTGTTTACCATTACTGCAAAATCAATAAATCAAATGTTGCGGATCCAAAGAAGCCCAAATGAGACCCCGCTTTCCATTGAAGGATTTCTTGAACTCGACACCAATCTATATATTCCC
Source organism: Pinus tabuliformis (assembly GCA_031772625.1). Classification (NCBI taxonomy): domain Eukaryota; kingdom Viridiplantae; phylum Streptophyta; class Pinopsida; order Pinales; family Pinaceae; genus Pinus; species Pinus tabuliformis. The sequence goes on along the minus strand of CM062818.1, from coordinate 1,725,031,498 downwards.
AAGAAATCTTAGATCATTCAAACTTTCATCATTAAAGAGTCTCACACTCCAATATATAGTCCTCCGTATGTTGCCACCATTTTCTCTGAGAGAGGCAGACAAATTATTACCATGCTCTCTTGCATTCTAGGGTACATTATAGATGAACATGTGGATGAGGTTGTCCTTGCTTTCCTTTCTATCTTTTTCCCAGGCAAGCCTCCTGCTACAATTTAAAACTTTGCTCAGTTCATAGCAGACAAAATCCATGAACAGTTCATCAGATTACCAAATGAGAGAGTCTTCAAGTATACATTAGTATTATTTCATATGTTCTTATACTTTTAGTTAGACAAGTTTCCTGTTAGCATCCAAAAGTTTGACACCAAGGGCAACCCAAGATCAGTCATCTTTTAGACACTTTTAGGTTTTAACCCCATACAGAAATTACTTGCCTACGAATTTTAAAACACAGAAAATAAACAATGCGAGAGCATAACACATAAAACACATATACACAGAGATTCTCCACTGGATCCCAAAACCGAGACTACCAGATTTATTTTTCATTATGTTCCTTTCAGTGTTACAATACATATTTATACATGCCGAAGCATCCAATACCATGGACCAAAAACCATTGCATCCAAAACCATGTGCAAAAATCATGCACAAAACCATAGGTGGGTCCGTCCAACCTAACATAGGGTCCAAAACTGTTGGGTCCCTATAATACTAGTGATTACCCCATTACTATTGTAGTTATACCCCTTATTTATATTGTTGTGCCCCTATTACCCCCATGTTGTTATTTCTGTGCGCCATAGAATCCCTCTATTGTTATTTTTGTGGCTTTATATTATTATTGTTAGGTCGGCTGGATTATATTGTGACTCCTTAGACTCCTATATATAGAAAGGAGGTTTTGTCATTTGAATCATCCAAGAATTGTTCATTTATGTAATGTAAAGGAGGTTTCCCCCCGAAGAGGCTGAATTCTAAGGCGTTGATCTATCTTTTCTATCTCTTCTTGGTTTCATAACATTTGGTATCAGAGCTTTGGATTCTAGGGTTTCGCTGCTCCAAACAGGTCATCGTGGCATTTTCGCTATAAATTTTTTTCTGTGACGTTTCAGAAGTCACAAAAAAACCCATTTGAGAAGAAATCACGCTGAACCTTGGGTCCAAATTTCAGAGCTTTTCGCGCGATATTTGCGGAGATATGATCTGAGGAAGTTGGTCTTTTTGCAGACTCCTGAATTACATTCAAAACAGGTGACCTGGGGAAAATCGTCATAACTTTCTCTCTGAGGATCGGATTGAAATTTCATAAAAAGGTACAGAAATAGGATAGACTGTAGTTTCTTGTATGCATTTTCAGATCCATAGGTTGAAACAGTGACTCGTGGCACGTTGTACAAGTTCGCTCTACTGAACTAGTCTATAATCAAGTCACTGTGGGAGATTTCGCATAACTCTTCATTGGAGAATCCAAATTGGGTCAGACTTGTGGCATTGGAAAGAGGACACAGAAGGCTACTACAGGTCGCAATTTCAGAATTGGAGGATCTGAAATTACAGAGATACATCAGATTCAATATCAGGCTTCTACAAAGTGAAAAAAGGTGTGTAGTTTTTTTTTTTAAATTTTTGTGTAAGCTGGGTTTGAAGGAATTCAAAGGGCATAGTAAAGAATTATTATCGGTAACTGATGCCCCGAGGAAAGAAAATGCAAACACCTAGTAAGGAACCTGAAAGCTCTAGCATGACTCATGAAGAAGAGGAAGAAATGCTACATGATATATCAAAATTACAAGAACAAGTGCAACAAATGTCACGCTCACAAAAGCTAACAGAAGCTAAGATAAATGGCGTGGAATCTAAGATAAATGGCGTGGAATCTAAGATAAAGGGCATGGAAGCTAAGATGGATGATTCGAAGACAGATTTGAAGAGAGACATGGCAGATTTGAAGACAGATTTGAAGACAGACATGGCAGATTTGAAGACAGATTTGATAAATTTTCTACAAGAAATACTTACTAATGGTGAAAAGGTTGTAAAGGAAACTCATGATGTGAACAAAAGAAATGTTAATCATGATTCCATAGACTCTAATGTTGGATCGAAGACCCACCATATTCCAAAAATCGATATGAGGAAGTTTGATGGCAAGGATCCCGCCACATGGATATTACAGATGGAGCAATTCTTCGATCTCAATAATGTGCAAAACACACAAAAGGTACGTATGGCAACTGTATATTTGGAACCAAATCAGTTTGTATGGTATCAATGGCTTTGCTCTCGTAAAAAATTATCACTTGGGCAATTTTTACGGAAGAATTGATAGCACATTATGAAGATACAAAAAGCAACACTTTTTTTAGCCAATTGATAAGTCTCAAACAAAAGGGTTCAATAATGGAGCACATTGAGGAGTTCCAAAAATTGAACATAAGGGTAAAAGATATTCCAGAGGAGCATAGGATTGATGTGTTCATAGGGTCTTTAAAGGATAATATCCAACATGATGTTCGCCTTTGGGAACCTGATTCATTAGAGAAGGCATTCAGGTTAGCAAGAAAAATGGAAAGCAAAATTATGGCAACCAGGAAGCATACCACTCACAACTATAAAGACGGAAGTGTTGTTGCCCCTAGTCTTCCACAACCTATAAGGTTGACACCACAACAATTGGAAGAAAAAAGAGCAAAAGGGCTTTGTTACAGTTGTGATAGCAAATACACTAAAGGTCATAAGTGTGCTGAGAAGAAATTATTCTACATAGATTGTGAAGAGGAAGAAGAAAAGGAGCAAGAAAGGTCAAAAGAAGAAGATATACTCCAGGAACAAAGCCTAGATGAAGAAAAAATAAATCCGACCATATCTTGTAATGCATTGGCGGGAATTACCACTCCTCAAACCATCAAGATAGAAGGACAAATCAAGAAGAAAAAGGTAATAGTGTTGATTGATTCAGGAAGCACCCACAATTTTATTCATTGTAGGGTAGCAAAAGAATTGAATTGCTTCCTATATCCAGCACCAGAGTGTCAAGTGATGATTGCAAATGGAGGAACAATAAATTGCTCTGGAAAGTGCCATAATATCAAGCTATCCATGGGAGAATATGTATTGACTAGCCCAATGCTTTCCATTCCAATGGGAGGTGCTGATGTTGTACTAGGAGTCCAATGGCTACAATCCTTGGGTACAATAGCTTTTAATTTTCAAGAACTTTTCATCAAATTTTCTACGGAAGGAAAGGAAGTTGAATTAAGGGGTATTGCAGGGAAACCAGGAAAGATAATCAGCTCTAATGGTATGACAAAGCTTCTAAAAAAGGAGCAAAGAGGTGTAATTGCACAATTATGTTCGCTAGATGTTTCCACATTGGAATCATCTATTTCTCCAGATCTCCAAAAAGTCCTGGACAATCATTCCAAGGTATTTGAGACTCCCAAAGGTCTCCCACCTATGCGTGATCATGATCATGCTATTCATCTGATTCCAGGAAGTGTTCCTCCAAACATCAGGCCGTACAGATATCCCTATGTCCAAAAAAGTGAAATTGAACGTATGGTTGCAGAAATGCTAGAGGCTGGTATAATTCAACCAAGTCAAAGTTCTTTCTCTGCTCCAGTAGTATTGGTGCACAAGAAGGATGGATCATGGCGCATGTGTCCGGATTATAGGGAGCTCAACAAGCTCACTATTAAAGATAAGTTCCCCATTCCTGTCATTGATGAATTACTGGATGAATTGCATGGATCAATTTACTTCACCAAGTTGGATCTTCGTTCAGGATATCATCAAATCAGAATGAAGATTGAAGACATTCGAAAACGGCATTTAGAACTCATGAGGGTCATTATGAATTTTTGGTCATGCCTTTTGGCCTTACCAATGCACCTTCAACATTTCAAGGTTTGATGAATTCAATTTTCAAACCATTCCTTAGAAAATTTGTGTTAGTATTTTTTGATGATATACTAATCTACAGCAAGTCTTGGAAGGATCATGTTGAACATGTTGACAGGGTGCTACAACTATTGGAGGAGAAACAATTATATGCAAAAAGATCCAAATGTTTCTTTGGAGTCCAGGAGGTGGAATATTTGGGTCATATTGTATCTCATGAAGGAGTTAAGGTAGACCCTAGCAAAATTAAAGCCATTAAGGAATGGAAAATCCCCACATCCATAAAGCATCTGCGAGGATTTCTTGGGTTGACAGGGTATTATCGCAAGTTTGTTAAGAATTATGGGAGAATAGCAGCACCTCTAACAACATTATTGAAGAAAGATGCATTTTCATGGACTCCGGAAGCAACAAAGGCCTTTGAACATCTTAAAGAGGCAATGTGCCAAGCACCGGTCTTAGCTACACCGGACTTCACAAAAACCTTTATTGTGGAATGTGATGCTTCAGGAAATGGAATTGGTGTTGTTCTAATGCAAGATGAAAGACCCATTGCTTTTGAAAGTCGTCCAATCAAGGGAAAGTTTTTAAGCAAAGCTATTTATGAGAAGGAAATGTTGGCAATACTCCATGCACTTAAGAAATGGCGACCCTACCTAATGGGAAGACACTTCAAGGTAAAAACGGATCATGATAGCCTTAAATACTTTTTAGAACAAAGATTATCCTCTGAAGAGCAACAAAAGTGGGTCACAAAGATGTTGGGTTATGACTTTGAAATCATCTACAAAAAAGGGAAGCAAAATGTGGTGGCAGATGCACTCTCAAGAAAGGATGAGGATGTGGAAGCATTGTTGTGCGCCATTTCTATTATCCAACCAGATTGGATAAACGAAGCAAGGGAGGAATGGAAGAATGACGAAGAAGTGTGGGCACTTATTCGAAAGCTACAACAAGATTCCAGTACGTCTGATACATTTAGCTGGCAAAATGATTCGTTATGGTACAAAGATCGCTTATACCTCTGTAAGAATTCCCAGCTAAAACAAAAGATTCTTATGGAATTGCACACTTCTCCCTTAGGAGGGCACTCAGGATTTTTAAAAACTTACCACAGGGTTAAGAAGGAATTTTTTTGGGATGGCCTTAAATCAGATATTCAAAAGTTTGTGGCGGAATGTTTGGTTTGCCAACAAAATAAAGTTGAAACAATTAAGACACCGGGTCTATTACAACCTTTATCCATTCCAAGCCAACGTTGGGAGGAGGTTTCAATGGATTTTATCACAGGTTTACCCAAGTCTGAGGGAAAGAGTGTCATCATGGTGGTAGTTGACAGACTTACCAAGTATGCACACTTTTGTGCATTATCACATCCATTTAAAGCCAGTACAGTTTCTACTGCATTTATGGAAACAATTCAAAAGCTACATGGAAACCCAAAGATTATTGTAAGTGACAGAGATCCCATTTTCACTGGAAATTTTTGGACAGAATTATTTTCTTGTCTTGGTACTCAGTTAGCTCATAGCTCATCTTATCATCCTCAATCTGATGGGCAAACTGAGATAGTAAACAAATGTTTGGAAGGATATCTTCGTTGCTTTGTATCTGATAAACAGACACAATGGGTCAAATGGTTGCCTCTGGCTGAATGGTGGTATAACACTTCCTTCCATACAGCAACAAAAATGACCCCATTTATGGCACTTTATGGGTATCAACCACCATCCATCACATCATATTTAAGAGAAAATTCTAAGGTTCAGGCAGTGGAACATCACATCGAACATCAACAACAAGTCCTCCAACTCTTAAAGGATAACCTCGTGTTGGCACAAAATAGAATGAAACAACAGGCAGATCAACATCGCAGTGAAAGAAGTTTTGATGTAGGTGATTGGGTATTCCTACGGCTACAACCATATAAGCAAATGTCCCTAAAGCAAGCTAAGAAGGATAATAAATTATCACCAAAGTATTATGGTCCGTACAAGGTGTTGCAAAAGATTGGTACTATGGCATACAAATTGGAGCTTCCTGCAGCTTCTCGATTGCACCCAGTTTTCCATGTTTCATGTTTAAAGAAGGTTATAGGCGACAAGCTCCCAGTTCAAACAATATTGCCAGAACTTGACGAGGAAGGAAAAATTATATTGGAACCGGAAGCAGTCACAGAAACAAGAACTCGACAGCTACGAAATCGATCAATTTCAGAGTATCTTATCAAGTGGAAGAACTTATCCGCTGAAGATTCCACATGGGAGGATGAGAATTTTATGCAGAAGTATCCAGAACTACTCAAGCGTTGAGGACAACACTTTTTTGAAGGAGAGGGGCATGTTGGGTCCCTATAATACTAGTGATTACCCCATTACTATTGTAGTTATACCCCTTATTTATATTGTTGTGCCCCTATTACCCCCATATTGTTATTTCTGTGCCCCATAGAATCCCTCTATTGTTATTTTTGTGGCTTTATATTATTATTGTTAGGTCGGCTGGATTATATTGTGACTCCTTAGACTCCTATATATAGAAAGGAGGTTTTGTCATTTGAATCATCCAAGAATTGTTCATTTATGTAATGTAAAGGAGGTTGCCCCCTCGAAGAGGCTGAATTCTAAGGCGTTGATCTATCTTTTCTATCTTTTCTTGAGTTGGTTTCATAACAAAAACCAAAATTTTCTCGAGCGCTGCTCCGGACCCCATAGAGTGGGGTTACCTGCACCCCTAATACCCCTTGTGACCCCCCCGCTATGCAATTGGCCCAACGAACGGGGGGCTCCGCCCCCCCTTTAACCCCTCGGTTAACTACATGGGCTAGTCATGGAAAGAATATAACACAACCCAACATTCTCCCACTTGTTGTTTTATTTCCATAGGGGGCCACAAGAGAGCTTAGTCCCTGTAACGACCATTGTTTCTTTACACCAAGAGAACTTCTCAGAGCTCACAAATTTTGTTAATGCATCTGCAGTATTCTTCAAAGTGTCCACCTTTACCAGCAACATCTTTTTGTCTTCTATCATATCCCTCACAAAGTGATACTGAACATCAATGTGCTTTGTATTTGAATGATACATAGGGTTCTTTGCCAAGAAAATTGCACTTTGGCTGTCATAGTCTATCCTTATAGCTCCCTGTACTAACCCCATATTTTAACACAATCTCTGCAACCAAACTGCTTCCTTGCTTGCATGAGTGGCTGCCATGTATTCTACCTTTGTAGTTGATAGTGCCACTACAGATTGTTTCTTATCCAACTGACTGCACCTCCAAATAGGTTAAATGCATACCCACTTGTAGATCTTCTATGATCCAGATCTTTGGCCCAGTCTGTATCAGCAAAGCCACGAATATCCAACACTCTATCCAATCCTGGTCTTCCTTGGTAGCACAAATCATAATCACTAGTGCCATGTAAATACCTGAAAACCTGCTTCACTGTTGTCCAATGCTCCTTTCCTGGTTTTGACATAAACCTGCTCAATACTTCCATTGCATGTGCATTGTCTGGTCTAGTACAGACCATTGCATACATCAGGCTACCGATTGCATTTGCATGTGGAAGACGGGACATGTACTCTTCCTCTTCTTGTGTCTTGGGACACTATTCAGGAGATAACTTTAAACCTACAGGAATAGGAACCTTCATCGGTTTACTATCCTACATATTAAACCTATGCAGTATTGTCTCGACATACTTCCTCTGGTTTAACCAGATCTTCCTCTTTTCCCAGTCTCTTTTAATTTCCATGCCCAAAATATAGTTTGCAACACCAAGATCTTTCATGTTGAATTTGGAGGACAATTGGGACTTCAAATCCTGGATAATTTCTTTGTCATTTCCAACCAGCAACATATCATCCACATACAAGACCAGATAGATAACATGGTCACCAATTAATTTAAAATACACATAATGATCTGCTTTGCTTTTGGTGTAGCTAAGTTCCCATAAAAATGTATCAAATTTCTGATACCACTTCCTTGGTGACCATTTTAACCCATACAGAGACTTCTTTAACTTGCATACCAGTTCTTTCTTACCCTTCACTGCAAAACCTTTAGGTTGCTTCATGTAGATATCCTCTTCGAGATCCCCATGAAGAAATGATGTCTTCACATCCGTCTGTTCTACCTCAAAATCAAAAGCAGCAACAACATATAAAAGTAATCTAATAGAAGTTACTTTGGCAAGAGGAGAAAAATATCACCAAAATCAATTCCCGACACCTGGGAATAACCTTTTGCTACCAACCGAGCTTTGTATTTTTGTTGGGTCCCTATAATACTAGTGATTACCCCATTCCTTGATCCGGATTTAAACAGGAATGCAACAAATTACAGAGATAACCATATACACAAAGATGCAGAGGAAATAATACTTCATTTCATTAATGGAAAATACTGAAATATGCTTACAACCAGAAATGGAAATAAACCAGCTAGGGCGATCGTAGCTTATCTCTGAGAAGAGATGTGATGGCTACATGCCTCTGAACTGTGTTACAATGAGGCTCGAAGGACTATTTATTGTTGAGAAACAATGGAAAACCCTTAACATTCGAAAACCTAACCCTAGGAGATGAAACGCCAAACTGTGGGCCTCGTTTGGAGTAAATTGGTACATCAACTTCCCGAGGTCGTAACTTTGGCATATGATCTTCGTTTGACGCATACAATAGCTCGTTAGAAAGATCTATCCGAGCACTACCATTTTTGGAACGGGCAACATCGGTCCACTCCATGAACCCATGTTTCCCCCAGATTCCTCAAAAAACGTCGTTTAGGGCCTCAAAACGGCTCCGGAAGTTCGAGACCTGAAAAACTGCTAAAAATAGTAAGTTGTGCTACAATTAAGGAAACTGAAAATGTTGAGAAAAACAATGGTGGGGGTCCAGGTGGACTTGGCAGGTGGCCACCAATATCCACCTGGATCATTCCTCCCCCCTTAGGAAGCAATGGTCCCCATTGCGTTGAGCTCCTCCATGAGATGAGGAAACTTTTGCTGAACTTGTTCCCTAGTGAGCCACTTGCCCTGCTGAAGGAGTTGTCCTGCTTTGACAACTCGATACAGTTGGATATTCTGTTGGCGAGTGTTCTTGATCTGTGTGTCCATGATCCGATCAGTTGCAGCTTGTTCCATGCAATCTGGATTTAATTCTGTGGGTTTGAGCTGTTCTGCAATGTCGGATGTGTCTAGCAAAGGTGGAAAGTATGGCCGAAGGCGGTCCACATTGAACACTGGGTGCAGGCCAAGGAATGGGGGAATGCTGAGCTGAAATGCATTGTCTCCCATAGCCTTAGTAATGGTGTAAGGACCATATCGGAGTGGTCTCAATTTCCGATAGGCTCCAGTAAGGTGTTCCTTTTGCAAATGCAACCAGACTTTGTCGCCCACCTGAAACTTGTGTGGCACCCGATGTTGATCATGTCGCTGCTTGTACTTGGCATTTGATTTCTTTAGAATGTCATGGACCTGCTGACGAATATGTTGGATGTGCTCAATGAAGCTGGTGGCCTTATCTGTTTCGGACTGGACATGAGCTGAATTTATGTGAGTATCTGCAAGTGGCATGGCCACATCAATGGGGCATAGTGGCTGGAATCCCAAACCCACCTGAAAAGGGCTATGGCCAGTGGAGCTGTGAAGAACTCGGTTGTAGCTGTGCTGAACATAGGGGAGGCTCTCGTCCCATGTGCGTGGATGCTTTGAGTTATACATGCGCAGAATGTGCACAATCATCCTATTGACAACCTCTGTCTGGCCATCAGTTTGAGGATGGAAGGCTGTGGACTTCGTGAGTTTGGTGCACAGCATTGACCAGAGACCGGACCAAAATGTGCTGAGAAACCGACTGTCCCGATCTGAGATGATAGACTGTGGGATCCCAAAGTGCACCCACACTCATTCAAAGAAGAGTTTAGCAGTGGTTTCTGCTGTGATATTCTTCTTGCAGGCCACCATAATGGCCATCTTCGAGAACCTGTCGACGACCACAAAAACACAGTCATTTCCATGCTTAGTGGAAGGAAGGCCTGACATGTAATCCATGGAGATGGATTCCCAAGGTCGACTAGGGGTAGGCAATGGGGTATAGAGGCCGTGCTTCTTAATGGTCGGTTTGGCAATGGCACAGGCAGTACATGATCTGATGTACTTCCCAACATCCTGTCGAGGATTCGGCCAATAGAAATAATTTTGCAGTACTGCCACTGTTTTCTCGACCCCGAAATGCCCAGCAGCCCGACTGTAGTGTGCTTCCCAAATCATCTTGGCACGCTTGCTTGAAGGAACACAAAGGTGATCAAGGTGGCATAATAGGGCATCCTGGAGGTGAAAATCTGGAACATGCCGACCCTCCAAGAGTGTCTGGTATGTGTGGCCGAATTTTGGGTCGCTTTTGTAGAGAAGTGGCCAATCAGAAGTCTCGTGCCCACAAGAGTTGAGCACGGTGGTTAACGCCATGATCGGTGGTCGACTGAGGCAATCTGCAACATTATTGGTGCTCCCCTTCTTATACTTGATATTCAAGTGGAACTGTTGCAGGTATGTAGACCACTTCTGATGGCGATCATTCAGCAATTTCCCTTGGGTCTGTATGAACTGCAGGGGTCGGTGGTCTGTGTGGATGACCGTTTCCTTCCCCAAAATGTAATGCTTCCATTGTTGGCAGGCCTGTACAATGGAATACATCTCTTTATCATAAGTGGGGTACTTCCGGACTATGTCTGAAAGTATTTCGCCTTGATATGCCACTGGATGTCCATGTTGAGTAAGGACTGCCCCAATAGCATAGTCAGAGGCATCTGTCTCGACCTCAAATGGTTGTTGTAAATCTGGTAACGCGAGCACTGGTGCCGTGCAGAGGCGATCCTTCAACTCCATGAATGCCTTCTGTTGAGATTCAAACCAAAAGAATTTTTCTTTCGCCCCTCCCTTGGTGACTTGACTCAAGGGCCAAGAAATATGAGAAAACCCCAACACAAACCTGCGGTAGAAGTTGGCAAGACCTAGAAAGCTGCGGAGCTCTGTTAGAGTGGTTGGAGAGGGCCAATCCCGAATGACTTGGATCTTGGCTGGATCGACATGCACCCCCTATTCATCAATGATGTATCCCAGATACTAAACCTGGGTCATGCCAAAAGTGCATTTCTCCAAATTGGCACATAGCTTGTGTTGCCGCAGTGTTTGGAGAACCTGTCAGATGTGGTGGAGGTGCTCTTCCCAACTCTGGCTGAATATCAGAATGTCATCCAAGTATACTACTACAAAGGAGTTGGTGAATGGCCGCAAGATGTCATCCATTAGCCTCATGAAGGTTGCAGGAGCATTCGTCAATCCGAAAGGCATAACCAACCATTCGAAGAGGCCCTCCTTGGATTTGAAGGCAGTCTTCCACACATCAGAGGGTTCGATTGGTACCTGGTGATATCCTGACTTCAGATCGATCTTGCTGAAATATTTCGCCCCCTTTAGTTGGTCTAGGAGGTCATCAATCCGCGGGATCGGGTACCTATTACAGAGTCCCATGGAAAATTTTAGGGGCTAATGTTCGCCCAGTGGGCTAATTTTCCATGATTTTTCCATAAAAAAGATTCGCCAATTTCCAATTTTGTAAAAGACGATTCGCCCAAATTTTAGAATATAAAATTATTTTACCTTAAAAATCGGAGACGAATCAAATCACGCATATTAGGGATTAGTGAGATTCGCCAATGTTTTAAACTTCAAGAAAATTTTCCATCCTTAAAATTTTCCTTGTTACAGACAGTGATCTTGTTCACCGCCCGATAGTCAATACAGAGTCTCCACGTCCCATCCTTCTTCTGTACCAACACAATCGGGCTCCCACAAGGCGATGAACTCGGACGGATGTGACCTTTCTGCAGGAGCTCCTGAATCTGTCTCTTGATTTCATTGTTCTCCAGAACGGAGCACCGATAAATTGGTCCATTGGGTAGTGGCGCACCTGGGGTCAGATCGATGGAGTGCTTGACTTGACAGTGCAGAGGAACCCTTGCCGGGGAGGTGAAGATGTCCTTGTACTCCTCCACAACCTTGTCCATCTGTAGTTGTCGTGCAGAGGGACCCCGTCTGGAGGCTGCGGCCACTGTCTTCTTCTTTCCTTGAGGGCGTATCATCAGGAAAACAAATTTCCTGGTTTTGGAAATGATCTTACTGCATTGTTTTGCAGTAATCAAAGAGATGGCGGTAGGTGGTACTACCTCTGGTATCCTGTACAACTTATTTCCCAATGTAATAATAACAGCATGGGGCCTTGATTCATACACAGCATGTCGCTTCCACAAGTATGGTTGTCCTAGTAATACATCACAAACTTCAAGGGGAGCAATGTCACACAATACCTCATCCGTGAAGGGCTTGATGTTGTATGGAAGGCGACACTGCTGGCTCACGCGAAGATCTCGTCCTTGGTGAAGCCACCCAATGGTGTATGGTTGTGGATGTGCTGTGGTCGGTAAGCCCAACCGCTTCACGACCTCTGCCGAAATGAGGTTCTTTTGACTCCCGCTATCAACAATGAACTGTATTGGGGAGCCCTTTACCCACATCTGGGAGTGGAAGAGACGCTCCTCCTCCTCTGGATCTTCGGGTTCATTTTTCTGGATCTTTGCGGTAGCAACAGTGGCGTTGGGATCCGCATCAATGATCTGCTTCCCTTTTTCATTTCCCTTATCGGGTTCTGACTCAGAGTCGGAACATGCATCTGATTTTGAAACCTTTAGCTCAGCCACCAGTGACTGCTTGGCCCGACACTCACTTGTGTTGTGAGTGGAGCTCTTATGGAACTCGCACCATTTTCCAGTGTCCTTTCTCGGCTTCGCGGCGCTGTTCTTTGCTTGCAGCTTCGGCTGGTTGTCTTGGGCTGTCCCGCCTTGGCTTTGTCCTTTGTTCTGTGGTTTAGGGGCACCTTTCCCTTGCTTTGGATTCGCAGATCCAAAGTCTCGCTTCTTTTGTTTAAACTTCTGCTCGACCTTGACGGCATATCGGTATGCTGCGCCGAGCGAGGAGATGTTTAGGAATTGTATTTCTTCCTGGATGTACTTGTGCAGGCAACCACGGTATTTGAGTATCAAATGTTGCTTTGAATCCTTGATACCCAACTTTGTGCGAAGGGTATGGAAAAGATTGGTGAACTCCGGCACGTCTTGGTCCCTTCCCTGCCGCAGCGTGGTCCACTTTATGTATTCATCCTCATAGCTTCCAACAGGGTAGTACTGCTCCTTGATGGCATCCCGGAACGAATTCCAGGTGGGTGCGGCTGAAAATAGTGAGCCAGTACTTTCATCCTTTTGCTCGCAGTAGGTTTCCCACCAGTCCTTGACGTGGGGGGCTGCTTTGAGAAGAGCAAAAACAATCTTTTCCCGACTCGAAAATTCATGAACAGAAAAATAACCCTCTAGCAGATTTAACAATTTATCTACGGCATCTGCGTCTATCTGACCCTCGAATATGGGGATTTCAAAATTAACTTGTACCTTAAAGGGTGTGGCATTTCCAGAGTAGCTGCTGGAAGCCGATGCGTCGCTTCTGTGTAGCCACTGAAGGATCTGGGCAAAGCTGTCCATCATCGCGTTCCGTTGTCGCTCGAGGGCTTCTTCGAGCAAGATTTTGATGGGATCTCCTGCCCCCTCGTCTTTCTTCTCAACCGCCATGGGAGGCCGTCGGGATTTGCGAGGCTGGTCTTGCAAAGGTTCAACCAGTTCAAGCCCTAACTCCTTATATCCTAACCTTGTTGGGGACATGCAAAGAAAAACAGAGAAAAAACAGACCGCTCTGATACCACTGATCCGGATTTAAACAGGAACGCAACAAATTACAGAGATAACCATATACACAAAGATGCAGCGGAAATAATACTTCATTTCATTAATGGAAAATACTGAAATATGCTTACAACCAGAAATGGAAATAAACCAGCTAGGGCGATGGTAGCTTATCTCTGAGAAGAGATGTGATGGCTACATGCCTCTGAACTGTGTTACAATGAGGCTCGAAGGCCTATTTATTGTTGAGAAACAATGGAAAACCCTTAACATTCCAAAACCTAACCCTAGGAGATGAAACGCCAAACTGTGGGCCCCGTTTGGGGTAAATTGGTACATCAACTTCCCGGGGTCGTAACTTTGGCATATGATCTCCGTTTGACGCATACAATAGCTCGTTAGAAAGATCTATCCGAGCACTACTATTGTTGGAACGGGCAACATCGGTCCATCCATGGACCCATGTTGCCCCCGGATTCCCAAAAAACGTCGTTTAGGGCCTCAAAACGGCTCCGGAAGTTCAGGACCCGAAAAACTGCTAAAAATAGTAAGTTGTGCTACAATTAAGGAAACTGAAAATGCTGAGAAAAACAATGGTGGGGGTCCAGGTGGACTTGGCAGGTGGCCACCAATATCCACCTGGATCATTCCTCCCCCCTTAGGAAGCAATGGTCCCCATTGCGTTGAGCTCCTCCATGAGATGAGGAAACTTTTGCTGAACTTGTTCCCTGGTGAGCCACTTGCCCTGCTGAAGGAGTTGGCCTGCTTTGACAACTCGATACAGTTGGATATTCTGTTGGCGAGTGTTCTTGATCTGTGTGTCCATGATCCGATCAGTTGCAGCTTGTTCCATGCAATCTGGATTTAATTCTGTGGGTTTGAGCTGTTCTGCAATGTCGGATGTGTCTAGCAATGGTGGAAAGTATGGCCGAAGGCGGTCCACATTGAACACTGGGTGCAGGCCAAGGAATGGGGGAATGCTGAGCTCAAATGCATTGTCTCCCATAGCCTTAGTAATGGTGTAAGGACCATATCGGAGTGGTCTCAATTTCCGATAGGCTCCAGTAAGGCGTTCCTTTTGCAAATGCAACCAGACTTTGTCGCCCACCTGAAACTTGTGTGGCACCCGATGTTGATCATGTCGCTGCTTGTACTTGGCATTTGATTTCTCAAGAATGTCATGGACCTGCTGGCGAATATGTTGGATGCGCTCAATGAAGCTGGTGGCCTTATCTGTTTCGGACTGGACATGAGCTGAATTCATGTGAGTAGCTGCAAGTGGCATGGCCACATCAATGGGGCATAGTGGCTGGAATCCCAAACCCACCTGAAAAGGGCTATGGCCAGTGGAGCTGTGAAGAGCTCGGTTGTAGCTGTGCTGAACATAGGGGAGGCTCTCGTCCCATGTGCGTGGATGCTTTGAGTTATACATGCGCAGAATGTGCACAATCATCCTATTGACAACCTCTGTCTGGCCATCAGTTTGAGGATGGAAGGCTGTGGACTTCGTGAGTTTGGTGTCCAGCATTGACCAGAGACTGGACCAAAATGTGCTGAGAAACCGACTGTCCCGATCTGAGATGATAGACTGTGGGATCCCAAAGTGCACCCACACTCGTTCAAAGAAGAGTTTAGCAGTGGCTTCTGCTGTGATATTCTTCTTGCAGGCCACCATAATGGCCATCTTTGAGAACCTGTCGACGACCACAAAAACACAGTCATTTCCATGCTTAGTGGAAGGAAGGCCTGACATGTAATCCATGGAGATGGATTCCCAAGGTCGACTAGGGGTAGGCAACGGGGTATAGAGGCCTTGCTTCTTAATGGTCGGTTTGGCAATGGCACAGGCAGTACATGATCGGATGTACTTCCCAACATCCTGTCGAAGATTCGGCCAATAGAAATAATTTTGCAGTACTGCCACTGTTTTCTCGACCCCGAAATGCCCAGCAGCCCGACTGTAGTGTGCTTCCCAAATCATCTTGGCACGCTCGCTTGAAGGAACACAAAGGTGACCGAGGTGGCATAATAGGGCATCCTGGAGGTGAAAATCTGCAACATGCCGACCCTCCAAGAGTGTCTGGTATGTGTGGCCGAATTCTGGGTCGCTTTTGTAGAGAAGTGGCCAATCAGAAGTCTCGTGCCCACAAGAGTTGAGCACGGTGGTTAGCGCCATGATCGGTGGTCGACTGAGGCAATCTGCAACATTATTGGTGCTGCCCTTCTTATACTTGATATTCAAGTGAAACTGTTGCAGGTATGTAGACCACTTCTGATGGCGATCATTCTGCAATTTCCCTTGGGTCTGTATGAACTGCAGGGGTCGGTGGTCTGTGTGGATGACCGTTTCCTTCCCCAAAATGTAATGCTTCCATTGTCGGCAGGCCTGTACAATGGAATACATCTCTTTATCATAAGTGGGGTACTTCCGGACTGTGTCTGAAAGTGTTTCACTGTGATATGCCACTGGATGTCCATGTTGAGTAAGGACTGCCCCAATAGCATAGTCAGAGGCATCTGTCTCGACCTCAAATGGTTGTTGTAAATCTGGTAACGCGAGCACTGGTGCCGTGCAGAGGCGATCCTTCAACTCCCTGAATGCCTTCTGTTGAGATTCAGACCAAAAGAATTTTGCTTTCGCCCCTCCCTTGGTGACTTGACTCAAGGGCCAAGAAATATGAGAAAACCCCAACACAAACCTGCGGTAGAAGTTGGCAAGACCTAGAAAGCTGCGGAGCTCTGTTAGAGTGGTTGGAGAGGGCCAATCCCGAATGACTTGGATCTTGGCTGGATCGACATGCACCCCCTGTTCATCAATGATGTATCCCAGATACTGAACCTGGGTCATGCCAAAAGTGCATTTCTCCAAATTGGCACATAGCTTGTGTTGCCGCAGTGTTTGGAGAACCTGTCGGATGTGGTGGAGGTGCTCTTCCCAACTCTGGCTGAAGATCAGAATGTCATCCAAGTATACTACTACAAAGGAGTTGGTGAATGGCCGCAAGATGTCATCCATTAGCCTCATAAAGGTTGCAGGAGCATTCGTCAATCCGAAAGGCATGACCAACCATTCGAAGAGGCCCTCCTTGGATTTGAAGGCAGTCTTCCACACATCAGAGGGTTCGATTGGTACCTGGTGATATCCTGACTTCAGATCGATCTTGCTGAAATATTTCGCCCCCTTTAGTTGGTCTAGGAGGTCATCAATCCGCGGGATCGGGTACCTATTACGGACAGTGATCTTGTTCAGCGCCCGATAGTCAATACAGAGTCTCCACGTCCCATCCTTCTTCTGTACCAACACGATCGGGCTCCCACAGGGCGATGAACTCGGACGGATGTGACCTTTCTGCAGGAGCTCCTGAATCTGCCTCTTGATTTCATTGTTCTCCAGAACGGAGCGCCGATAAATTGGTCCATTGGGTAGCGGCGCACCTGGGGTCAGATCGATGGAGTGCTTGACTTGACAGTGCAGAGGAACCCCTGCCGGGGAGGTGAAGATGTCCTCGTACTCCTCCACAATCTTGTCCATCTGTAGTTGTCGTGCAGAGGGACCCCGTTTGGAGGCCGCGGCCACTGTCTTCTTCTTTCCTTGAGGGCGTATCATCAGGAAAACAAATTTCCTGGTTTTGGAAATGATCTTACTGCATTGTTTTGCAGTAATCAAAGAGATGGCGGCAGGTGGTGCTACCTCTGGTATCCTGAACAACTTATTTCCCAATGTAATAATAACAGCACGGGGCCTTGATTCATACACAGCATGTCGCTTCCACAAGTATGGTTGTCCTAGTAATACATCACAAACTTCAAGGGGAGCAATGTCACACAATACCTCATCCGTGAAGGGCTTGATGTTGTATGGAAGGCGACACTGCTGGCTCACGCGAAGATCTCGTCCTTGGTGAAGCCACCCAATGGTGTATGGTTGTGGATGTGCTGTGGTCGGTAAGCCCAACCGCTTCACGACCTCTGCCGAAATGAGGTTCTTTTGACTCCCGCTATCAACAATGAACTGTATCGGGGAGCCCTTTACCCACATCTGGGAGTGGAAGAGACGCTCCTCCTCCTCTGGATCTTCGGGTTCATTTTTCTGGATCTTTGCGGTAGCAACAGTGGCGCTGGGATCCGCATCAATGATCTGCTTCCCTTTTTCATACCCCTTATCGGGTTCTGACTCAGAGTCGGAACATGCATCTGATTCTGAAACCTTTAGCTCAGCCACCAGTGACTGCTTGGCCCGACACTCACTTGTGTTGTGAGTGGAGCTCTTATGGAACTCGCACCATTTTCCAGTGTCCTTTCTCGGCTTCGCGGCGCTGTTCTTTGCTTGCAGCTTCGGCTGGTTGTCTTGGGCTGTCCCGCCTTGGCTTTGTCCTTTGTTCTGTGGTTTAGGGGCACCTTTCCCCTGCTTTGGATTCGCAGATCCAAAGTCTCGCTTCTTTTGTTTAAACTTCTGCTCGACCTTGACGGCATATCGGTATGCTGCGCCGAGCGAGGGGATGTTTAGGAATTGTATTTCTTCCTGGATGTACTTGTGCAGGCAGCCACGGTATTTGAGTATCAAATGTTGCTCCGAATCCTTGATACCCAACTTTGTGCGAAGGGTATGGAAAAGATTGGTGAACTCCGGCACGTCTTGGTCCCTTCCCTGCCGCAGCGTGGTCCACTTTATGTATTCATCCTCATAGCTTCCGACAGGGTAGTACTGCTCCTTGATGGCATCCCGGAACGAATCCCAGGTGGGTGCGGCTGAAAATAGTGAGCCAGTACTTTCATCCTTCTGCTCGCAGTAGGTTTCCCACCAGTCCTTGACGTGGGGGGCTGCTTTGAGAAGAGCAAA
This sequence comes from Pinus tabuliformis, assembly GCA_031772625.1. Taxonomy (NCBI): domain Eukaryota; kingdom Viridiplantae; phylum Streptophyta; class Pinopsida; order Pinales; family Pinaceae; genus Pinus; species Pinus tabuliformis. Next base: position 1,725,012,957 of record CM062818.1, on the reverse strand, counting down.
AACAATCTTTTCCCGACTCGAAAATTCATGAACAGAAAAATAACCCTCTAGCAGATTTAACCATTTATCTACGGCATCTGCGTCTATCTGACCCTCGAATATGGGGATTTCAAAATTAACTTGTACCTTAAAGGGTGTGGCGTTTCCAGAGTAGCTGCTGGAAGCCGATGCGTCGCTTCTGGGTAGCCGCTGAAGGATCTGGGCAAAGCTGTCCATCATCGCGTTCCGTTGTCGCTCGAGGGCTTCTTCGAGCAAGATTTTGATGGGATCTCCTGCCCCCTCGTCTTTCTTCTCGTCCGCCATGGGAGGCCGTCGGGATTTGCGAGGCTGGTCTTGCAAAGGTTCAACCAGTTCAAGCCCTAACTCCTTATATCCCGACCTTGTTGGGGACATGCAAAGAAAAACAGAGAAAAAGCAGACCGCTCTGATACCACTGATCCGAATTTAAACAGGAACGCAACAAATTACAGAGATAACCATATACACAAAGATGCAGCGGAAATAATACTTCATTTCATTAATGGAAAATACTGAAATATGCTTACAACCAGAAATGGAAATAAACCAGCTAGGGCGATGGTAGCTTATCTCTGAGAAGAGATGTGATGGCTACATGCCTCTGAACTGTGTTACAATGAGGCTCGAAGGCCTATTTATTGTTGAGAAACAATGGAAAACCCTTAACATTCCAAAACCTAACCCTAGGAGATGAAACGCCAAACTGTGGGCCCCGTTTGGGGTAAATTGGTACATCAACTTCCCGGGGTCGTAACTTTGGCATATGATCTCCGTTTGACGCATACAATAGCTCGTTAGAAAGATCTATCCGAGCACTACCATTGTTGGAATGGGCAACATCAGTCCATTCCATGGACCCATGTTGCCCCCGGATTCCCAAAAAAACGTCGTTTAGGGCCTCAAAACGGCTCCGGAAGTTCAGGACCCGAAAAACTGCTAAAAATAGTAAGTTGTGCTACAATTAAGGAAACTGAAAATGCTGAGAAAGACAATGGTGGGGGTCCAGGTGGACTTGGCAGGTGGCCACCAATATCCACCTGGATCATTCCTCCCCCCTTAGGAAGCAATGGTCACCATTGCGTTGAGCTCCTCCATGAGATGAGGAAACTTTTGCTGAACTTGTTCCCTGGTGAGCCACTTGCCCTGCTGAAGGAGTTGGCTTGCTTTGACAACTCGATACAGTTGGATATTCTGTTGGTGAGTGTTATTGATCTATGTGTCCATGATCCGATCAGTTTCAGCTTGTTCCATGCAATCTGGATTTAATTCTGTGGGTTTGAGCTGTTCTGCAATGTCGGATGTGTCTAGCAAAGGTGGAAAGTATGGCCGAAGGCGGTCCACATTGAACACTGGGTGCAGGCCAAGGAATGGGGGAATGCTGAGCTGAAATGCATTGTCTCCCATAGCCTTAGTAATGGTGTAAGGACCATATCGGAGTGGTCTCAATTTCCGATAGGCTCCAGTAAGGTGTTCCTTTTGCAAATGCAACCAGACTTTGTCGCCCACCTGAAACTTGTGTGGCACCCGATGTTGATCATGTCGCTGCTTGTACTTGGCATTTGATTTCTCCCGACTGTAGTGTGCTTCCCAAATCATCTTGGCACGCTCGCTTGAAGGAACACAAAGGTGACCGAGGTGGCATAATAGGGCATCCTGGAGGTGAAAATTTGGAACATGCCGACCCTCCAAGAGTGTCTGGTATGTGTGGCCGAATTCTGGGTCGCTTTTGTAGAGAAGTGGCCAATCAAAAGTCTCGTGCCCACAAGAGTTGAGCACGGTGGTTAACGCCATGATCGGTGGTCGACTGAGGCAATCTGCAACATTATTGGTGCTGCCCTTCTTATACTTGATATTCAAGTGGAACTGTTGAAGGTATGTAGACCACTTCTGATGGCGATCATTCTGCAATTTCCCTTGGGTCTGTATGAACTGCAGGGGTCGGTGGTCTATGTGGATTTCCGTTTCCTTCCCCAAAATGTAATGCTTCCATTGTCGGCAGGCCTGTACAATGGAATACATCTCTTTATCATAAGTGGGGTACTTCCAGACTGTGTCTGAAAGTGTTTCGCTGTGATATGCCACTGGATGTCCATGTTGAGTAAGGACTGCCCCAATAGCATAGTCAGAGGCATCTGTCTCGACCTCAAATGGTTGTTGTAAATCTGGTAACGCGAGCACTGGTGCCGTGCAGAGGCGATCCTTCAACTCCATGAATGCCTTCTGTTGAGATTCAGACCAAAAGAATTTTGCTTTCGCCCCTCCCTTGGTGACTTGACTCAAGGGCCAAGAAATATGAGAAAACCCCAACACAAACCTGCGGTAGAAGTTGGCAAGACCTAGAAAGCTGCGGAGCTCTGTTAGAGTGGTTGGAGAGGGCCAATCCCGAATGACTTGGATCTTGGCTGGATCGACATGCACCCCCTGTTCATCAATGATGTATCCCAGATACTGAACCTGGTCATGCCAAAAGTGCATTTCTCAAAATTGGCACATAGCTTGTGTTGCCGCAGTGTTTGGAGAACCTGTCGGATGTGGTGGAGGTGCTCTTCCCAACTCTGGCTGAAGATCAGAATGTCATCCAAGTATACTACTACAAAGGAGTTGGTGAATGGCCGCAAGATGTCATCCATTAGCCTCATGAAGGTTGCAGGAGCATTCGTCAATCCGAAAGGCATAACCAACCATTCGAAGAGGCCCTCCTTGGATTTGAAGCAGTCTTCCACACATCTGAGGGTTCGATTGGTACCTGGTGATATCCTGACTTCAGATCGATCTTGCTGAAATATTTCGCCCCCTTTAGTTGGTCTAGGAGGTCATCAATCCGCGGGATCGGGTACCTATTACGGACAGTGATCTTGTTCAGCGCCCGATAGTCAATACAGAGTCTCCACGTCCCATCCTTCTTCTGTACCAACACGATCGGGCTCCCACAAGGCGATGAACTCGGACGGATGTGACCTTTCTGCAGGAGCTCCTGAATCTGCCTCTTGATTTCATTGTTCTCTAGAACGGAGCGCCGATAAATTGGTCCATTGGGTAGCGGCGCACCTGGGGTCAGATCGATGGAGTGCTTGACTTGACAGTGCAGAGGAACCCCTGCCGGGGAGGTGAAGATGTCCTCGTACTCCTCCACAATCTTGTCCATCTGTAGTTGTCGTGCAGAGGGACCCCGTCTGGAGGCCGCGGCCACTGTCTTCTTCTTTCCTCTAGGGCGTATAATCAGGAAAACAAATTTCCTGGTTTTGGAAATGATCTTACTGCATTGTTTTGCAGTAATCAAAGAGATGGCGGCAGGTGGTGCTACCTCTGGTATCCTGAACAACTTATTTCCCAATGTAATAATAACAGCACGGGGCCTTGATTCATACACAGCATGTCGCTTCCACAAGTATGGTTGTCCTAGTAATACATCACAAACTTCAAGGGGAGCAATGTCACACAATACCTCATCCGTGAAGGGCTTGATGTTGTATGGAAGGCGACACTGCTGGCTCACGCGAAGATCTCGTCCTTGGTGAAGCCACCCAATGGTGTATGGTTGTGGATGTGCTGTGGTCGGTAAGCCCAACCGCTTCACGACCTCTGCCGAAATGAGGTTCTTTTGACTCCCGCTATCAACAATGAACTGTATCGGGGAGCCCTTTACCCACATCTGGGAGTGGAAGAGACGCTCCTCCTCCTCTGGATCTTCGGGTTCATTTTTCTGGATCTTTGCGGTAGCAACAGTGGCGCTGGGATCCGCATCAATGATCTGCTTCCCTTTTTCATTCCCCTTATCGGGTTCTGACTCAGAGTCGGAACATGCATCTGATTCTGAAACCTTTAGCTCAGCCACCAGTGACTGCTTGGCCCGACACTCACTTGTGTTGTGAGTGGAGCTCTTATGGAACTCGCACCATTTTCCAGTGTCCTTTCTCGGCTTCGCGGCGCTGTTCTTTGCTTGCAGCTTCGGCTGGTTGTCTTGGGCTGTCCCGCCTTGGCTTTGTCCTTTGTTCTGTGGTTTAGGGGCACCTTTCCCCTGCTTTGGATTCGCAGATCCAAAGTCTCGCTTCTTTTGTTTAAACTTCTGCTCGACCTTGAGGGCATATCGGTATGCTGCGCCGAGCGAGGGGATGTTTAGGAATTGTATTTCTTCCTGGATGTACTTGTGCAGGCAGCCACGGTATTTGAGTATCAAATGTTGCTCCGAATCCTTGATACCCAACTTTGTGCGAAGGGTATGGAAAAGATTGGTGAACTCCGGCACGTCTTGGTCCCTTCCCTGCCGCAGCGTGGTCCACTTTATGTATTCATCCTCATAGCTTCCAACAGGGTAGTACTGCTCCTTGATGGCATCCCGGAACGAATCCCAGGTGGGTGCGGCTGAAAATAGTGAGCCAGTACTTTCATCCTTCTGCTCGCAGTAGGTTTCCCACCAGTCCTTGACGTGGGGGGTTGCTTTGAGAAGAGCAAAAACAATCTTTTCCCGACTCGAAAATTCATGAACAGAAAAATAACCCTCTAGCAGATTTAACCATTTATCTACGGCATCTGCGTCTATCTGACCCTCGAATATGGGGATTTCAAAATTAACTTGTACCTTAAAGGGTGTGGCGTTTCCAGAGTAGCTGCTGGAAGCCGATGCGCCGCTTCTGGGTAGCCGCTGAAGGATCTGGGCAAAGCTGTCCATCATCGCGTTCCGTTGTCGCTCGAGGGCTTCTTCGAGCAAGATTTTGATGGGATCTCCTGCCCCCTCGTCTTTCTTCTCGTCCGCCATGGGAGGCCGTCGGGATTTGCGAGGCTGGTCTTGCAAAGGTTCAACCAGTTCAAGCCCTAACTCCTTATATCCCGACCTTGTTGGGGACATGCAAAGAAAAACAGAGAAAAAGCAGACCGCTCTGATACCACTGATCCAGATTTAAACAGGAACGCAACAAATTACAGAGATAACCATATACACAAAGATGCAGCGGAAATAATACTTCATTTCATTAATGGAAAATACTGAAATATGCTTACAACCAGAAATGGAAATAAACCAGCTAGGGCGATGGTAGCTTATCTCTGAGAAGAGATGTGATGGCTACATGCCTCTGAACTGTGTTACAATGAGGCTCGAAGGCCTATTTATTGTTGAGAAACAATGGAAAACCCTTAACATTCCAAAACCTAACCCTAGGAGATGAAACGCCAAACTGTGGGCCCCGTTTGGGGTAAATTGGTACATCAACTTCCGGGGTCGTAACTTTGGCATATGATCTCCGTTTGACGCGTACAATAGCTCGTTAGAAAGATCTATCCGAGCACTACCATTTTGGAAGGGCAACATCGGTCCACTCCATGGACCCATGTTGCCCCCGGATTCCCAAAAAACGTCGTTTAGGGCCTCAAAACGGCTCCGGAAGTTCAGGACCCGAAAAACTGCTAAAAATAGTAAGTTGTGCTACAATTAAGGAAACTGAAAATGCTGAGAAAGACAATGGTGGGGGTCCAGGTGGACTTGGCAGGTGGCCACCAATATCCACCTGGATCATTCCTCCCCCCTTAGGAAGCAATGGTCCCCATTGCGTTGAGCTCCTCCATGAGATGAGGAAACTTTTGCTGAACTTGTTCCCTGGTGAGCCACTTGCCCTGCTGAAGGAGTTGGCCTGCTTTGACAACTCGATACAGTTGGATATTCTGTTGGCGAGTGTTCTTGATCTGTGTGTCCATGATCCGATCAGTTGCAGCTTGTTCCATGCAATCTGGATTTAATTCTGTGGGTTTGAGCTGTTCTGCAATGTCGGATGTGTCTAGCAATGGTGGAAAGTATGGCCGAAGGCGGTCCACATTGAACACTGGGTGCAGGCCAAGGAATGGGGGAATGCTGAGCTCAAATGCATTGTCTCCCATAGCCTTAGTAATGGTGTAAGGACCATATCGGAGTGGTCTCAATTTCCGATAGGCTCCAGTAAGGCGTTCCTTTTGCAAATGCAACCAGACTTTGTCGCCCACCTGAAACTTGTGTGGCACCCGATGTTGATCATGTCGCTGCTTGTACTTGGCATTTGATTTCTCAAGAATGTCATGGACCTGCTGGCGAATATGTTGGATGCGCTCAATGAAGCTGGTGGCCTTATCTGTTTCGGACTGGACATGAGCTGAATTCATGTGAGTAGCTGCAAGTGGCATGGCCACATCAATGGGGCATAGTGGCTGGAATCCCAAACCCACCTGAAAAGGGCTATGGCCAGTGGAGCTGTGAAGAGCTCGGTTGTAGCTGTGCTGAACATAGGGGAGGCTCTCGTCCCATGTGCGTGGATGCTTTGAGTTATACATGCGCAGAATGTGCACAATCATCCTATTGACAACCTCTGTCTGGCCATCAGTTTGAGGATGGAAGGCTGTGGACTTCGTGAGTTTGGTGTCCAGCATTGACCAGAGACTGGACCAAAATGTGCTGAGAAACCGACTGTCCCGATCTGAGATGATAGACTGTGGGATCCCAAAGTGCACCCACACTCGTTCAAAGAAGAGTTTAGCAGTGGCTTCTGCTGTGATATTCTTCTTGCAGGCCATCATAATGGCCATCTTCGAGAACCTGTCGACGACCACAAAAACACAGTCATTTCCATGCTTAGTGGAAGGAAGGCCTGACATGTAATCCATGGAGATGGATTCCCAAGGTCGACTAGGGGTAGGCAACGGGGTATAGAGGCCGTGCTTCTTAATGGTCGGTTTGGCAATGGCACAGGCAGTACATGATCGGATGTACTTCCCAACATCCTGTCGAAGATTCGGCCAATAGAAATAATTTTGCAGTACTGCCACTGTTTTCTCGACCCCGAAATGCCCAGCAGCCCGACTGTAGTGTGCTTCCCAAATCATCTTGGCACGCTCGCTTGAAGGAACACAAAGGTGACCGAGGTGGCATAATAGGGCATCCTGGAGGTGAAAATCTGCAACATGCCGACCCTCCAAGAGTGTCTGGTATGTGTGGCCGAATTCTGGGTCGCTTTTGTAGAGAAGTGGCCAATCAGAAGTCTCGTGCCCACAAGAGTTGAGCACGGTGGTTAGCGCCATGATCGGTGGTCGACTGAGGCAATCTGCAACATTATTGGTGCTGCCCTTCTTATACTTGATATTCAAGTGAAACTGTTGCAGGTATGTAGACCACTTCTGATGGCGATCATTCTGCAATTTCCCTTGGGTCTGTATGAACTGCAGAGGTCGGTGGTCTGTGTGGATGACCGTTTCCTTCCCCAAAATGTAATGCTTCCATTGTCGGCAGGCCTGTACAATGGAATACATCTCTTTATCATAAGTGGGGTACTTCCGGACTGTGTCTGAAAGTGTTTCACTGTGATATGCCACTGGATGTCCATGTTGAGTAAGGACTGCCCCAATAGCATAGTCAGAGGCATCTGTCTCGACCTCAAATGGTTGTTGTAAATCTGGTAACGCGAGCACTGGTGCCGTGCAGAGGCGATCCTTCAACTCCATGAATGCCTTCTGTTGAGATTCAGACCAAAAGAATTTTGCTTTCGCCCCGCCCTTGGTGACTTGACTCAAGGGCCAAGAAATATGAGAAAACCCCAACACAAACCTGCGGTAGAAGTTGGCAAGACCTAGAAAGCTGCGGAGCTCTGTTAGAGTGGTTGGAGAGGGCCAATCCCGAATGACTTGGACTTGGCTGGATCGACATGCACCCCCTGTTCATCAATGATGTATCCCAGATACTGAACCTGGGTCATGCCAAAAGTGCATTTCTCCAAATTGGCACATAGCTTGTGTTGCCGCAGTGTTTGGAGAACCTGTCGGATGTGGTGGAGGTGCTCTTCCCAACTCTGGCTGAAGATCAGAATGTCATCCAAGTATACTACTACAAAGGAGTTGGTGAATGGCCGCAAGATGTCATCCATTAGCCTCATAAAGGTTGCAGGAGCATTCGTCAATCCGAAAGGCATAACCAACCATTCGAAGAGGCCCTCCTTGGATTTGAAGGCAGTCTTCCACACATCAGAGGGTTCGATTGGTACCTGGTGATATCCTGACTTCAGATCGATCTTGCTGAAATATTTCGCCCCCTTTAGTTGGTCTAGGAGGTCATCAATCCGCGGGATCGGGTACCTATTACGGACAGTGATCTTGTTCAGCGCCCGATAGTCAATACAGAGTCTCCACGTCCCATCCTTCTTCTGTACCAACACGATCGGGCTCCCACAAGGCGATGAACTCGGACGGATGTGACCTTTCTGCAGGAGCTCCTGAATCTGCCTCTTGATTTCATTGTTCTCCAGAACGGAGCGCCGATAAATTGGTCCATTGGGTAGCGGCGCACCTGGGTCAGATCGATGGAGTGCTTGACTTGACAGTGCAGAGGAACCCCTGCCGGGAGGTGAAGATGTCTCGTACTCCTCCACAACCTTGTCCATCTGTAGTTGTCGTGCAGAGGGACCCCGTTTGGAGGCCGCGCCACTGTCTTCTTCTTTCCTTGAGGGCGTATCATCAGGAAACAAATTTCCTGGTTTTGGAAATGATCTTACTGCATTGTTTTGCAGTAATCAAAGAGATGGCGGCAGGTGGTGCTACCTCTGGTATCCTGAACAACTTATTTCCCAATGTAATAATAACAGCACGGGGCCTTGATTCATACACAGCATGTCGCTTCCACAAGTATGGTTGTCCTAGTAATACATCACAAACTTCAAGGGGAGCAATGTCACACAATACCTCATCCGTGAAGGGCTTGATGTTGTATGGAAGGCGACACTGCTGGCTCACGCGAAGATCTCGTCCTTGGTGAAGCCACCCAATGGTGTATGGTTGTGGATGTGCTGTGGTCGGTAAGCCCAACCGCTTCACGACCTCTGCCGAAATGAGGTTCTTTTGACTCCCGCTATCAACAATGAACTGTATCGGGGAGCCCTTTACCCACATCTGGGAGTGGAAGAGACGCTCCTCCTCCTCTCTGGATCTTCGGGTTCATTTTTCTGGATCTTTGCGGTAGCAACAGTGGCGTTGGGATCCGCATCAATGATCTGCTTCCCTTTTTCATACCCCTTATCGGGTTCTGACTCAGAGTCGGAACATGCATCTGATTCTGAAACCTTTAGCTCAGCCACCAGTGACTGCTTGGCCCGACACTCACTTGTGTTGTGAGTGGAGCTCTTATGGAACTCGCACCATTTTCCAGTGTCCTTTCTCGGCTTCGCGGCGTGTTCTTTGCTTGCAGCTTCGGCTGGTTGTCTTGGGCTGTCCCGCCTTGGCTTTGTCCTTTGTTCTGTGGTTTAGGGGCACCTTTCCCCTGCTTTGGATTCGCAGATCCAAAGTCTCGCTTCTTTTGTTTAAACTTCTGCTCGACCTTGACGGCATATCGGTATGCTGCGCCGAGCGAGGGGATGTTTAGGATTGTATTTCTTCCTGGATGTACTTGTGCAGGCAGCCACGGTATTTGAGTATCAAATGTTGCTCCGAATCCTTGATACCCAACTTTGTGCGAAGGGTATGGAAAAGATTGGTGAACTCCGGCACATCTTGGTCCCTTCCCTGCCGCAGCGTGGTCCACTTTATGTATTCATCCTCATAGCTTCCGACAGGGTAGTACTGCTCCTTGATGGCATCCCGGAACGAATCCCAGGTGGGTGCGGCTGAAAATAGTGAGCCAGTACTTTCATCCTTCTGCTCGCAGTAGGTTTCCCACCAGTCCTTGACGTGGGGGGCTGCTTTGAGAAGAGCAAAAACAATCTTTTCCCGACTCGAAAATTCATGAACAGAAAAATAACCCTCTAGCAGATTTAACCATTTATCTACGGCATCTGCGTCTATCTGACCCTCGAATATGGGGATTTCAAAATTAACTTGTACCTTAAAGGGTGTGGCGTTTCCAGAGTAGCTGCTGGAAGCCGATGCGTCGCTTCTGGGTAGCCGCTGAAGGATCTGGGCAAAGCTGTCCATCATCGCGTTCCGTTGTCGCTCGAGGGCTTCTTCGAGCAAGATTTTGATGGGATCTCCTGCCCCCTCGTCTTTCTTCTCGTCCGCCATGGGAGGCCGTCGGGATTTGCGAGGCTGGTCTTGCAAAGGTTCAACCAGTTCAAGCCCTAACTCCTTATATCCCGACCTTGTTGGGGACATGCAAAGAAAAACAGAGAAAAAGCAGACCGCTCTGATACCACTGATCCGATTTAAACAGGAACGCAACAAATTACAGAGATAACCATATACACAAAGATGCAGCGGAAATAATACTTCATTTCATTAATGGAAAATACTGAAATATGCTTACAAACAGAAATGGAAATAAACCAGCTAGGGCGATGGTAGCTTATCTCTGAGAAGAGATGTGATGGCTACATGCCTCTGAACTGTGTTACAATGAGGCTCGAAGGCCTATTTATTGTTGAGAAACAATGGAAAACCCTTAACATTCCAAAACCTAACCCTAGGAGATGAAACGCCAAACTGTGGGCCCCGTTTGGGTAAATTGGTACATCAACTTCCCGGGGTCGTAACTTTGGCATATGATCTCCGTTTGACGCATACAATAGCTCGTTAGAAAGATCTATCCGAGCACTACCATTGTTGGAATGGGCAACATCGGTCCACTCCATGGACCCATGTTGCCCCCGGATTCCTCAAAAAACGTCGTTTAGGGCCTCAAAACGGCTCCGGAAGTTCAGGACCCAAAAAACTGCTAAAAATAGTAAGTTGTGCTACAATTAAGGAAACTGAAAATGCTGAGAAAGACAATGGTGGGGGTCCAGGTGGACTTGGCAGGTGGCCACCAATATCCACCTGGATCATTCCTCCCCCCTTAGGAAGCAATGGTCCCCATTGCGTTGAGCTCCTCCATGAGATGAGGAAACTTTTGCTGAACTTGTTCCCTGGTGAGCCACTTGCCCTGCTGAAGGAGTTGGCCTGCGTTGACAACTCGATACAGTTGGATATTCTATTGGTGAGTGTTCTTGATCTGTGTGTCCATGATCCGATCAGTTGCAGCTTGTTCCATGCAATCTGGATTTAATTCTGTGGGTTTGAGCTGTTCTGCAATGTCGGATGTGTCTAGCAAAGGTGGAAAGTATGGCCGAAGGCGGTCCACATTGAACACTGGGTGCAGGCCAAGGAATGGGGGAATGCTGAGCTCAAATGCATTGTCTCCCATAGCCTTAGTAATGGTGTAAGGACCATATCGGAGTGGTCTCAATTTCTGATAGGCTCCAGTAAGGCGTTCCTTTTGCAAATGCAACAGACTTTGTCGCCCACCTGAAACTTGTGTGGCACCCGATGTTGATCATGTCGCTGCTTGTACTTGGCATTTGATTTCTCAGAATGTCATGGACCTGCTGGCGAATATGTTGGATGCGCTCAATGAAGCTGGTGGCCTTATCTGTTTCGGACTGGACATGAGCTGAATTCATGTGAGTAGCTGCAAGTGGCATGGCCACATCAATGGGGCATAGTGGCTGGAATCCCAAACCCACCTGAAAAGGGCTATGGCCAGTGGAGCTGTGAAGAGCTCGGTTGTAGCTGTGCTGAACATAGGGAGGCTCTCGTCCCATGTGCGTGGATGCTTTGAGTTATACATGCGCAGAATGTGCACAATCATCCTATTGACAACCTCTGTCTGGCCATCAGTTTGAGGATGGAAGGCTGTGGACTTCGTGAGTTTGGTGTCCAGCATTGACCAGAGACTGGACCAAAATGTGCTGAGAAACCGACTGTCCCGATCTGAGATGATAGACTGTGGGATCCCAAAGTGCACCCACACTCGTTCAAAGAAGAGTTTAGCAGTGGCTTCTGCTGTGATATTCTTCTTGCAGGCCATCATAATGGCCATCTTTGAGAACCTGTCGACGACCACAAAAACACAGTCATTTCCATGCTTGGGAAGGAAGGCCTGACATGTAATCCATGGAGATGGATTCCCAAGGTCGACTAGGGGTAGGCAACGGGGTATAGAGGCCGTGCTTCTTAATGGTCGGTTTGGCAATGGCACAGGCAGTACATGATCCGATGTACTTCCCAACATCTGCTGTCGAAGATTCGCCAATAGAATAATTTTGCAGTACTGCCACTGTTTTCTCGACCCCGAAATGCCCAGCAGCCCGACTGTAGTGTGCTTCCCAAATCATCTTGGCACGCTCGCTTGAAGGAACACAAAGGTGACCGAGGTGGCATAATAGGGCATCCTGGAGGTGAAAATCTGGAACATGCCGACCCTCCAAGAGTGTCTGGTATGTGTGGCCGAATTCTGGGTGCTTTTGTAGAGAAGTGGCCAATCAGAAGTCTCGTGCCCGCAAGAGTTGAGCACGGTGGTTAACGCCATGATCGGTGGTCGACTGAGGCAATCTGCAACATTATTGGTGCTGCCCTTTTTATACTTGATATTCAAGTGGAACTGTTGCAAGGTATGTAGACCACTTCTGATGGCGATCATTCTGCAATTTCCCTTGGGTCTGTATGAACTGCAGGGTCGGTGGTCTGTGTGGATGACCGTTTCCTTCCCCAAAATGTAATGCTTCCATTGTCGGCAGGCCTGTACAATGGAATACATCTCTTTATCATAAGTGGGGTACTTCCGGACTGTGTCTGAAAGTGTTTCGCTATGATATGCCACTGGATGTCCATGTTGAGTAAGGACTGCCCCAATAGCATAGTCAGAGGCATCTGTCTCGACCTCAAATGGTTGTTGTAAATCTGGTAACGCGAGCACTGGTGCCGTGCAGGGGCGATCCTTCAACTCCATGAATGCCTTCTGTTGAGATTTAGACCAAAAGAATTTTGCTTTCGCCCCTCCCTTGGTGACTTGACTCAAGGGCCAAGAAATATGAGAAAACCCCAACACAAAACCTGCGGTAGAAGTTGGCAAACGC